>CM042145.1:67768441-67825941 GCA_023376005.1 Doryteuthis pealeii
CCCCATATATATATATATATATATATATATATATATAGTATTTACCGTTTGCGTTATTTATGTTAAATGAGTGATCAATATTTAACACTGGTAGATATAAATATCATAGACCAAGACAACTCAACAGCACATCTTTGCGAGATGTCAGTTTCATGACATCACTGAATATCAGTCTACAGCTTCAGGTAAAGATTGTGGTTATTGGAAACAAAGAACTGGTTAATATGATTTCTTAGTTTAAGATTAATTGCTTCAACTGGCTCGTTTATAGTTATGAGTGTTTATTATTCCATTCTTTTTCTGATCAAATTTACTTTAAATAACATTGTGGACGTTATACTTTTCCTGTTATAAAATTGTTTTATTTATTCTTTTTTTAATATTTATTTCTGCCTATCTATCTATGATAATATTTTGGGATTGGTTTAATCTTGTATGATTTTGAGTCATCCTGTCGTTAGAAGTACTGTAAAGCGATTTTATTTTCCTGACTTCATTTAGAAACGAGATCATATCTTTTGTTTAAGATGAATAGACTATGATAAACAATTATGTAATAGATGCATACAAATACATAAAATTAAATTAAAAACATGTATGAGAGATAATTTATAAGCTAAGAAATGATACATTCCAAAGCAAAAACAAAAACAAACAAGCAAGTTGGAAGTCAAAAACACCATAAAATAATATTTAATGTCAGCAATGTTAGACAAATAAACACAATAAAAAAGTCCATAATTTTATTATTCATGAAAACCATATAATCTCGTAACCAATTAGACCTAAATAAAAAGAAATAAAAAGCAAAACAAAACAAAATGAAAACAAAAGCAACAAAAATAGCACAAACCGATTTTTGCCTTCTCATAATCATCGAAGTCCATAAAAGCATTCAACCATTAACAAAAGAATATCATGAAGATGATAGAAGGTATGAAACTGACCGTCAACAATATATATATATATATATATATATATATATATATATATATATATATATATATATATGTATTGGAGGATATGTGCTTAATTGAAGTAATACCTAATTTTGAAAATTAATTAGTTAATAATTAATGAATTTGGGCGGGCATATATGTTCAAATGTAAGGCTAAACAAATCGAGAAAATGTCAATTCCTGAATGTACATTTCGACCTATTAGGTCTGTGTGTGTGTGTGTGTGTGTGTGTGTGTGTGTGTGTGCAAAGTAGGCGGAGTGGCCTATTGTCGGTATCAGCAGGACAGCGAGGGAGTCTAACCCCCTTTCGCCTGCACTAGACCAGGGATATTGTTTTGTGTCTGAGGTGAAGCGTTACACCTACTATCAGCTCCCCACTTTACTGCACGTATCCAGGCAGTGCTACGCATTCACTGACTTGGTAAGGGTCGGTATTGAACCCAGAACCTTGTGGTTATGAGCCGGATGCTCTACGACTGAGCTAAACCGGAGAATCAACAGATAGAGAATAGGTGAGAATTTTATCGTTATCAAGTGTCTCTGACTATGCCTACGATTTCCTAACTAAGACATATATCCTCAATCACTTATTTCCAGCGCTCTTTATTTATAAATATAATAAACTATCTAATCAATATATATATATAGTCGACGGGGCGGCCTAAAGTCGGTATCAGCCAGTCAGCGAGGGAGTCTATCTCCTTTTCAATAGCGCTAGACCAAGGAGATTGTTTTAGCATCTGAGTGGAGCGCCACACCTACCATCATCTCCTTACTTTACCGCACAGATTCCTGTGCTACTCATACGCTGAGTTGGCGAGGACCGGTATCGAACTAGGAACCTTGTGATTTCTAGCCGAACGCTCTACCGACTGAGCTAATATATATATATATATATATATATATATATATATATATATATATATATATATATTACCACACTGTATGGTTAGCACTATCTCACTTGATGAGACAGTAGTAAGCCAATACATACAGTATTAATAGGAGATTGCTCAATATCTGGGATAGAGCAATATTAATAATAATAATAATAATATTAAATGAATGTATTTTTGTATATATTTAATTGTATGGAAACTAATCTGCTACCATAGTGGTTTCATGCTTATTAAACTTGCTTGTTTAAGCAGAGCAATTTTCAGTTCATAAATACTGTTTCCCCATTTGTCAATCATGTTACATGGCCGCAACACAGCCAATGGGTTACGATCTATCTGCCGAATTGTCGTTTAATATAAATACTACCTTAGACGATTTTGTTTGCTTTCGTGTGAAAAACACATCTATTGTGCCGGTAGACGTTCCAATAAATACCTATATATCACTGCAAAAATAATGACTGTTAGGTTTATCCATACACCATATCGAGTCCCGTTCGTTTGTGTGTATATATATCTCTGTCCAACCAAACAGAAAGTCACAGGTGCTTTATATTTTTCACGGATATTGACTTGACCTTAGACTCATACACACACTATACGAGGTTGAACTTTGATGTAATACGAGGTGATTAAGTGGACAATATATACCATTATCGGGTAAACGAAAGAGAGGTAAAATCTTTGACATGAATTATCAAAATAATTTTGACCTCATAAATAGTAGAAGTGGTGGGGTTAGATCCCTGAATTTCTGCCGGTCAGTTGAATGCTCAAGAGTAAACAACAAAAGAGGACCACCTAAACACACATATATATATCATATTGGTTGGCTGGGTTTTACGGCATGTCAATCCATTGGGTTATTTTATGCCGAAGAATTTTTTGTTTCGTTCATTCTTGATGGGAACTCAATTTTAAAAAAAAAATTTTTTTTAATTATTTTGAAATTTTGAAAAATGAAAAATATGATTAAAAGCGATTGGTGATTTGAAATTGTGTAATGACCCGTGTATACAGTTATACAATTATGGTTGCTTAACCCTTACAAAAGATTAATTAAACAGTGAATTTCAGGAATTATTTTATGTTTTAGTAAAGGAAACACTTGTTAAATTCCTCTGGCACTAGTTCTCTGAAATAGATCTTTAAACTTAAAACCTGCTTTTATCTTAAAAAGTACTTTCGAATGCTATGCTCAAGACTCACTTGCATATATATATATATATATATATATATATATATATATATATATATATATATATATATATATATATATATAGTTCAATGAGAAATCAAAACAAATAAAAGTTTTTGCTTTTATTTATTTAATTACGGGAACGGTATTACAACCAGCGGTTTCTTGCTGAAAGTATTAATCAGGTAAGACGAAACGGTTCCTTTGAAAATGACAGAAATTGTGTAAATGGTCAAATGTGTGTGTTTTTTTTAACTGTATTCTCGTGATTGCGTGTTTACGTGATGCGGAATGTTTTTTTTTCTTCTACGTGTGCGTATTTTTGTTTGTGCGTATGTGTATGATGTCGTGCGCGTGCGCATGGAAATGCGTGAAGGCTGTGATGATATGATGATATGATATGATATATATATATATATATTAGTGGCGCCCCTGGGGATCGAGGTTCATGATATTGAAGAAAGAAAGAAGAAAGAACATAATTGATAAAGTGAAAAATAAATGAATTAGAATTAACGTGGTTAGACAGGCTTGGAAAATCAGAGTCCTAAAGTCTGGAGACATACGGAGGCAATAAAGAATTTCTTCTTTAATTTCATAGATAATATTTAAAAAATTTCTAATGAATTATGTGCCTTATTTTTTTAAAGAAAACATTTTAGTTTCAATTATTGTTTTCAAATGTGCATTTAAAAAAATTCCATAATACTATATAAGGATTTTAGCGAAATGTATCAGTTGATAAAAATGCAGTTTTATTTTGCCCGGCACTGCGTGTACAGTCTTGCTAGACGGTGAAAATCAAAGAAAGTGTGAGCCTTAATTCGTCGTCGACTGGGTGTTGGAGGTCGTTTTTATAGCCAATCAAAAGTTGCAAGGCACTATGGGTAAGTAAAGTAAAGTCGTCGGGGCAGCCTAATGTCGGTATCGGCCAGACAGCGAGGGAGTCTATCCCCTTTTCAATAGCGCTACACCAAGGAGATTATTTTAGCATCTGAGGTGGAGCGCCACACCTACCATCAGCTCCTTACTTTACCGCACAGATCCCTGTGCTACTCATACGCTGAGTTGGCGAGGGTGGGTATCGAACTAGGAACCTTGTGGTTTCTAGCCGAACGCTCTACCGACTGAGCTAAAGTCCACTATGCCCCCTCCAACTTCTTGACACTTCTTACTCAGAGTGGGTATAGTGGCGTACCGCCCCAACCACATTCCTTCTTTGGCCATGTCTCATTTTGCAGGCCAGACGCCGAGGACGCTTTGAGTCAGGTAAGTTCGACTCCTCACTACAGTCCAACTTGCAGTATCGTTGTATATATCAAAATAAATATGTGGAGAACAGTCCGAAAAATCTAAATAATACAAATAAATTGTGAGATTTAATATAATTGAAAGCTAAAAACGGTTAATTTGCATAGATCAGATTTAAAATACAATAAATTCATATTTATGTTAAAAATGGCTAAGATTTATTGAATAACTCTAATCCATTTTAACTAAATAATAAGTTTAATATTTCATTCTAAATAATAATTAGTAATTACAAAATACTCTCTCTGTCTGTCTGTCTGTCTGTCTGTCTCTCTCTCTATATATATATATATAGTATTAAGGTGTATATTGAAATAACCTACTCGAGTTTCACCATAAAGATATTCAGGTTTATTTCCAATGAATTAATCAAGATATTGATTAATCACAGGTAATTGCAGAAGTGAATATTGCAATTATGACCGTTCAAAAAAAAAAATGTAAACAGATTTCTTTTAACGCACACATCAAACACGGATATTGCCTGACATTATAAAAAGAAGACTATTCTGCATCCGTGTTTTCTCCACGTCAACTCTCACGTTCAGATTTTAACAGCATCTGTGTTTAATATTTTACGTTATCATTTACGATCAAGATTCAACAACAACGTGTTTGACATTCAACTTTCGAAATGACCCAATCAATTACAGATCGTCCAACTTCACTGCAAATCTGTTTTCAACGGTCATAATTGCAATATTCACTTCCGCAATTGACTTTAACTTTTATTGCTTTGATATCAAATCGAATTTGTATTTTGTCTGAGACATTACTTTACGTAAGAAGTGTATCAATTCCTTACATCCCACACGCTTTTCTCTTTACTAGTATACTACAAGGGTTTGACAGTGAATGTACTGAATGAAGGAAACCTTATTCAATATCTCCTATAATCACCGTGCATTTCGTGACACGAGCCATAAAAACTGATGTTACTGATATTGTCATTCATAAATGGTGAGAGATATCACTTCCAGCTGGTGACCATAGACAACTGTTACGCTTACAAATCACGAACTTATTGATCTACTATTTGGTTTATATCGATTTTACTCTCATGTTATCTGTCAATTCTTAAATGCCTCTAAAAAAGTAACAATTTGAAACGACTATCGTAGCATGTTAATAATACAACTATACATTCTCACAAACTGGAAATACGACTACTCTTACGGGCGGCCTTGAATAGGCCAAAAGCATGTCCTTCAGTGGGACATGACTCGATTCAAAAAGGGTCAACAGGTAGAACACTAAACTCCATCTGGTGGTGAGACTCCTGAAGTGTGTCGCTTATTCCTTAATTATCATTACTTCCGGTAATACCAGTTTTGGTCTCATTTATTGGTCAAATATATCAGCCTAACATTACTAAAATTAAATAAGATTCCTTGAAAGCGTATGGTTACCGTCCCTGTAACTTAGTTTGGTCATATATGAGCTACGGATCTATAGTGTTTTGGACTGGAAAAGACTGGTAAAACGCACCCTCCTTCACGTATCAACTGGTTGAAATAGGTGTTTTTCGTCTCCTAGGCTGGCTGAAATACGAAGCTTAAACAGTTCTGCCTTCCGACTGAATCCCTCACAGAAGTGTGAAGCCCGGAATTTATGAAGAGCATCCTTGATATGAAAGTAAATTGCATCTAGTGGTAAGACTCCTTTCCAGGCCATTGTTGACATTACCCCCGGTGAATTCAAGATCAAATCCTGTATCAGGTTGTTTGAACTCCCCATTCGGCCATTGACATTTGGAAAGGTATGTACCCAACTGATCTCCCCCAGCAATGAGCAAATATTAAGATAGACTGTACACTTTAACTTTGGTATGGCAACCGGTCAGTGAGAAAGAAAACCTCCGAATGTAAAACTTTAAATTGATCTTGTGGAGCAT
The DNA here is from genome assembly GCA_023376005.1 of Doryteuthis pealeii. Classification (NCBI taxonomy): domain Eukaryota; kingdom Metazoa; phylum Mollusca; class Cephalopoda; order Myopsida; family Loliginidae; genus Doryteuthis; species Doryteuthis pealeii. Next base: position 67,774,704 of record CM042145.1, read on the forward strand.
ACTGCTCGTTTTGAAGGTGTTGACTAAATGCATACTCCAATTGGACAAAGAGAGTGAGTATCTGTTTGTGTAATTAATATCACATGTGAATTCTTGCAACAATATATGTAAGTGAAAAAAACAAACTTGATGTTATTAAATTATTATAATTACTTGGAACTATATAGTTGCTTTCTAATTATTAGTTTTCGAGAGGAATGACTGAAATCATATAACTATGTTTAAACATCTGAATTAAGCATAGTTGAAGATATGATAGGTTATGAATGATTATTATTATTGCAAGTTTTAACTATCTGAGTGAGAACCAGTCTCGTTCGGTCTCCAGTTCTTTTCTACGTATCAATGATTAATTTGGTTAATCAGATTCAAGTTGTAATCATATGTATTCCTGTGGTGCGCCATAGAATTAACCATTTTATTACTTCTTTAAAAACAACATTATGATCTATTTTCCCTTTCTTTAAATTTCAGGGTGTTTCGCCAGTGTACTTTTTTGACATAATTTAGAGTTGATCCCCAAAGCCAAAGCCCGTTCATGTGGCTATTCATCTCACGTTCAAAATGTTTTCTTCTTCATTTAGATGTTGACTGTGAAGAAGTACCATAACATCTGCAAATGGAACTCATTGATCTTCGCTGTTCAAAAGATTTGAAGTTGAAGTGTCTTTCTTGCGACATCTCCAATGTCTATGAGAACCATGTGCTGCCATCGACATAATTACCCAACCTCATCAGCCACACACACTAAGTAGAGAGCATGTTTTGCACTATATTCCGCTGTGAACAGTTGCATTCTAAATTAAGCATGCTAAGTATACGCACAACTGTCAAATCACCACATTTTGACGACATGTCAAGGCATCTAAGATTATTTTATGTTTAGAGATTAGGGAATCACGTTCATTGTACATTCAAATTTACTATTTGTTGCGTAATTGTTTCTTAAGATTTTTTTGTACACGGATCTATCGAATACTAATAATTTTTAAACATATCTATTTGATCCATAGATGGGACTACCACTCTGGAACTGAGTAGACTTGTGTATAATGGTAATGATGGATGTTCCACATTCCCCAGATCTCTTCTGAAGATTCACCATCGGATGCAGATAAGTGTCTTACCTAGGACAAACATTTTTTGTGGGGATGATTAACCCCATCAGCAGAAGATAATCAACTCATTCTAAGTACCACCAACAAGTATAAAACGTGCTTCTTCAGTCAACTTCTTTATTCAACCCCAATGTTACATCTTTTTTTGTGATTACAAACAATATCCGGGATCTCATTAATAAATGATAACTCTTACATTGTGAATTTTGTTTGATATGAATTTATGGTTTATAAGCCCTTTCTTAAATTCCTGCTTCTGACGTGGTCGTTGTTAATTATATTTTTTCATTTTGTGTTTGATACAATATTTAAGCTAAGAAGGTTTTGGCTTTTTCAACGCTGATGTTTATTGTATTTGTTGGTAATGTTATTCATTTGTTTTTATTTTTGTCGGTTTTGGCTTTGATTATTTGGAATGCCTTTCGTTTTGTTTTATATATAAAGAGGGTAGGATAGTGCAGAATTTTTAATATATTTCGATGAATATTTCTTCCCATTTTAAGTGTTCGGTGTGGTATATCATATGGAATCTTAAATGAAATCCTATGACAAGTGCCGCTTTTATTCTACTTGTGTGGTGTGAATAAACAATAATGAAATTAAATGTGTGAGTCGTTTGCTCCATCTTTCAGCGAGTTCACTGCTATCTAATTTTCTGATGACAGAAATTTATTATACGAATATATTATATATATATATATATATATATATATATATATATATATATATTTCACATAGCGCTAATACCCTTGGGAAAGGTATGAATCCATATATTCTCCCTCCAGCTATGGGTTAAATAGGCCCTTCAGTCTTGAGTAGGTAACCAGTCTAGGAGAGGGATAACTCTGAGTTTAAAATTCCTGAGGTCGGTCGTTGATTGGGTTTGTGGCAACCCTTGATGCACCAATTCTTTCCTATCGACTGTGCCAAAAAGTGTGGATGGTCCAACAAGCCTTCACCACTATAAAAAATCCCTGTGTGGGAGTTCATTGTGTGTATGAACCCTCATACGTCGAAAATCGACGGGAGAGTCCATTAATATATATATATATATTAAAATATAAAGTATGGAGGATAATATTATATTAGTGGAGCCAACGTTATAACGGTTCGGTTTGATTAGCAACCATCGTCAGGGAATCGTTGATATTCAACTATATAGAAAAGAAACTTTAAAAAAAATGGTTAGTAACTTTTTTGATACATTGCTCATTTATAATATTATTGAAATATGAATGTGGAAAGCAAAAGAAATAGAACTTAGCGTTGCGTAGCCGTTAGCGTTCCATTTCAAAACTGTGTGATGTAATTTGTTCGAAATCATTTTTAAAAAAATGCTCATGGCATTACCTTATTTGACTGTTTATTTGTGAAGTGTTTGAAATTTATTTTAATTTCAAATTATGAATTATAAATATAACCTATTTATTATAATACAATGAAAACAATTTAAATTGGAATAAACAATACATAGGTGAGACATCAAAATCTATTGAAAAACGAATCTACGACCTCAAAAGAGACATGGAATCGGAATGAATAATACATTGATGAAGCACATTTGAAAACTAATCACCATTTTAATGTTACATTTAATATACACTCAGAAAAAAAACTAGCATTATTTCTGACTATGACTATTAAACAGAGATCCGGTTTTTCAACATCCCATAACTTAGTCACACTTGCGTTTAAATGTTACAATATATCTTATATTGATTAACATGGGTAAATTCCAGTTCAATCTCATGAAAGAGATCAGATTTCCCTATGTTGTTAACCTGCCTATAAAAGATGAGATACTGCTACCGAGGTATATGAACTGGTTGAGGAGTTGGCCAACTTAATTAAAACACATCGGCTCTGTTTTATCTGATTTCATGTAGAGACCAACGCTTCATGCTGTCTGCAAAGGCTATACAGCAGATATTTGGCTTGAGCTGCTGCATTTACAAGAATATGTATATTCTCTTTGTAGTCTTCATCAGTAACAGTTTCTGCTGGGTAGTATCTACTTCTTACCTTTTCTAGTGTAAAAACATTTAATTTCATTTGAACTTTTTACGTTTGTAGTAACTAATCTAAGCAGATTATAAATATAAATGGTGCCAATGAAATATAATATATTTAACAATCAATATCAGCAGCTCAAAAAGTATTTGCTCATTATTGATGTGCCAACATATATTTAACACAATAAGGTCGACAATTTGCAGATTACGACGTCACACTAAACTACGGGAAACCTCATTGCAGATATCATAAAATACATGAATGTGTTGATTTTGACATTTTAACTGTTACTATTCTAATTATTTATATTGACTTTGACCTTCTCTTCTCAGTAAACAGATATTGGCCTTCGAATTCTTCGTTTTGAATTTAGTTTAACAATTAATTAATAATTTGGAGTTATAGATTGTGCTGTTGACTCAAATTGATATGTTTGGCATAATTTAAAAAGCATCGACAATATAAGTGATTGTAGGAGGAAATGTCCGAGATCTGATACCTGAACACTGTCCATTTTGACGACAATTTCGATGGCAATTCTAAATGTTAGGAATCATATTTTTTGCATAACTTTCATTGTGTTCTGAAATAGATTTCATGTATTTTCCTTTGGGTGTATAACATCGAGTGTCGCACATTCTGTTAGGTTTGGTTTGATTTATTTGGTTAACGGCAAATCACCTGTTTATAGATTATTAAATGCCGGAATTTTATTCATTTGTTTTGTTAATTATATTTGTTTATCGGCATATCAACTACATATGGTTTACTTAAAAACGCACACACACACACACACACACACACACACACACATATATATATATATATATATTCATATATCTATATATATATTCATAATATAGTTTGGAATATTCATAAGTGAGCGTGCACAAGGTCATTGATTGAAATGTATCTCTAAGTTAAGGGAGCGAAGACATGAAATTAATGGTGATTGGTAACAGTTTATCGGCGATGCGATTTCAAACCAAGTTATTACAGAGCGACATTGATTTCAGATATCGCTATCCAATGATATTGAGCACTCTTTACATATAAATGTACTAAACTATATTATTATATATATATATATATATATATATATATTTATTTATTATATATATATATATATATATATATATATATATATATATATATATATATATATATATATATTATTATTATTATTATTTATTATTTTTATTATTATTTGCTCCTTTTGAGTTTTCATTATTATTATTAACTGAATTGGAATATCCACCAAACATCGATTAAAAGTTTTTTTCTAAATGTTTGATGATTATCATAAACTACCTATTTGTTCACCGTTCCATTGTAATATTTTTTAAAATCGTACTTTTGATTTATCTATACTAAACATTTGTTTACACTCAGTGATATGGTATCACGTACTCCAATTTCATACAAAGATTTACTAACAGTTATATGGTTTCATATATTTCCATGCAATATCAATACGTTTCAATAGTTAGGATTGTAAATTTTCTACCACTCTGGATCAGAGTTGACCTGGGAGTAATAGGAATTAAGGACTTGCTGGGCTTTAGGAGAAGGACACTCTGAATTAAAACTTGTTTTGGTTTTCTTAGAAATTAACCTTGTGTCACATCTTACTGTGACGACGGGATTGGTAAATACAGTTCTATTAGAAATATATATTTAACCAAGACGATGCATTAGCGCCACAGTTGACTCCACTTATGAAATCCACTATAAGAAATCTCTATCAAGTTAACTGTGATCAACCACCTGCTTCAAACGACCTTTCACTACACAATTTATCTTCGGCATAGTTTTCGCCTTCTTTACAATATTTTACCTTCGTACATTACCCGAATCAGTTGACTCCTTAACATACACATTTTCAATACTTCCATGGATGTGAAAAGCCATATATCTTTAATCGTTAAAGAATTCGATGACACTTTTTCTGCTACATAATTATTAGATTCCTAATACTTATGTACAGTAGTTTAGAAACCAAAATGGCTGTTATAAGTTCAGCCGGTGGCCTTGAAGGATTGAATGACAAGGCTTGACCTCATCCTGATCCTTCCGGTGGATACCGTGAGAATCGGTGGAGAAGACCCTCTTCTGGTTTAGATTAGAGAGAGTTTTAGTAGATCGGCCAAAACCACGACGGTGGTCAGTCGTGTTATGCACACTGCCGACTTAATCTGCGCAGGTGGTCTGGTGGGGATTTCGAAATAAAATATGATCTAAGTAAATCGAAGTCTTGTGTTATTATCTAAAAACTACCAATGACACAGGGCTTCTAATAAAGAGAAATCCCCAATGGAAGACCAGACACGAAGTCCCCAAGACGAAGTCCAGACGCTAGAAGAGACACTAGAAAAATAGAAGTAAGTAAAGAAAGAGAGTATACAACATTTCTCTCTGCTTCATTTATGTTATGCAACACTTTCAAATATTACGTAAGTCACGCAGTGAGATTTAACCATTTTTGATGCGTTTAAAGGCACCACATTGTGATTTGTTGCCCTTGATTGATTAATTAATTTCGACGGAATTTCAATCTGCGTGGACTTATTTCATGCATAGAGGTTAGGGAATCGCGTTCATGGTACGTTTATATTAATTTCTTGTGTACTTGTTTCTTAAGAGTTTTTACATAGAGTTATATATTATCAAGTATTTCTATTTAAAACAAAAAAGTGCATACAATTATATGGTTCTCACGGTTTTCAAACGGATCAGTTTGACTTATAGATGATTGATTGAATTTAACGGCATTTCAAACCGTAGCTAAGAGGTTAAAGCAGTGTTTCTCAACCGGGGTTCCCTGAAACCCTAAGGTTCCACAAAAATTCCCTAAGGGTTCCGCCAGAACAAGTCAGATAAGCTAATTCACTTTGTATTTAATTTCATATATTTAAGTAAAAAGTAAGTAAAGTAGGTGGGGTGGCCAATAGTTGGTGTCAAGCGGACAGCGAGGGAGTCTAGCACCTTTTCGCTACCGTTAAACAAGGGAGATTATTTTATGCCTCTGAAGTGGAGCGCCACTACTACCGTCAGCTCCCTACTTTATCGTACAGAAGCAGTGCTACATATATTTTGAGTGGGCGAGGGCCGGTATCGAACCCAGAAACTTGTGTTTCCAAGGCGGACGCTCTACCGACTGAGCTAAACTGACCATATTCCTAAATGCTACAACCACTTCAGGCCAAAGTTGATGTGGGTGTAATGACAATGGAAATATACCCAACACTGTTCATTATATAGTTTAGTATCCTCGTCAAGCCACTAATGATTTCATCAATTATAATGGAACTTCTTATTAGCAGAAAAACTCGTTAGAATGGGGAATAACTCTCCGAGACAAGATTGTTAATCATCTACAGCAGGTAGAACTTAAAGTGTAGTCATGTTGTAAACACCTGTTCCAGTTAAACCACCGAAGTTTAGCAGCAGACATCCTGATCAATTCTAAGGTGATAGACCACTTAGGAACAGCAGGTGTGTGATCAAGCTGACACATATGTCAGACGAAAACAAAGCTTAGTAAATATAAAAAATAACTTACTCTCGTAGAGAAATATTTAGCAAGCTAAGCTTGACGTTGACTATTATTTCAGTTCGATTTTAAATGGGTGGATTACATTCATTACTTTTCAACGCTACCACCAAAAATAAGATGGCGTTAAAAGCATACCTTAGGAACTTTCACCAGGAATAACAAGCTACCTTTTAAACCTAAAACATGAAACCTCTTGCCACATCACAGACCAAAAGACCGCACGAAGCAGCTAATTTGAAGGGGGCGAAAAAAGGTGAAAATATCGGGAGTGCGTATCTTGAAGATAACCCTTTTCAGTTCTTAGCAAATAAATGGAGTGTTCATCACGTGTTATATATTTATCATCTATCTGATTTGTGCTTAATGTTTAGATCTAATCTAAATCTGGACCGACCTACGGCATTTAACGCAACAGCTGATCAAAACTGTTACATTTCTCAGTTAACTTCTCGTTTTCATTCATCACGATCAGCAAATAGAACGTTGTGTAGTCCGTACAAGGTCACTGTGTAGCGTTACTATATGTAGGTCAGCTTACAGGGGTAGGTAGGCCACGTGGTCATTCATGCATATGTAGGAGGTTACAGAAAACAACATACAAACATAGTTCAGTCAGGTCATTTACAGCCAGGTCTCAACGTTTTTATTACTCGCTCGTCCAGTGTGTGGTGTCCAGTAAAGAAGAGAAAGACTGGTTAACTTTTTTTTATAATAAATCCCCTTCGTTCTAACTATCTTACAACTTTTCATGGGACACCACTGTTTCGATTTTTGTAGTCATTCCTAGGCGGCAAGTGAGATCACTTTACGGTGGAGATCCCTTGTGTTAAGCACATATGACCGGTGAATGAAGCTGAACCATCTTCTGTCTTTGTCTCTTTCTTTTTCGTTCCTTGAATGATTCTTTTTCAGCGCGACCACCAAGGAAAGATAACCAATATCGACCTCGTCCACAAGGGAAGACAATCGCTACAGTATAAGACACACAACGTGTCCATTTCTTTTTGTGTTTGTATTTATCCAACATTTCTTTTTGTGTTTGTATTTATGCAAAATAAGGTAAACTTAGTAAATGACAACTACTCAAGTTGGCACCATTGTTGTTGTTGTTGTTGTTGTTGTTGTTGTTGTTGTTGTTGTTGTTGTTGTTGTTCTTCTTCTTCTTCTTCTTCTTCTTCTTCTTCTTCTTCTTATTATTATTATTATTTGAGATTTTCACACCAACATGAGATGATGGTATTTCACTGGAATCTGAGTGACAACAAGTCTCCTCAGGTCTCCAGGACTCTTCTGAGTATTCTAGCCGATTACAGCAACCCAGTAGTCTGGATGGTCTCAATTCTTCCTCTGATTTCCAGGTCCTCCAGTCTTTTATCCAATCTTTTTCGGATCGTTCCAAGTGCACAAACTACAATTGGTATCACTTTCACCCTATATTCCACAGCTTTTTTGAATTCTTTGGCAAGGTCCTGGTATTTGTCCATTTTTTCGTTTTCCTTCATCTTCAGCCTGTATTCTGCTAGAACCACAAAGTCCACCAGTTGACAAGTTCGCTCTTTTTTGATAATCAATACTCGATCTGGTCTCCTTACTGGGATAAGGTGATCCATCTTTATCTCGAAGTCCCAGAGAATTTCATGCGTTTTATTCTCAAGAACAGATTCTGGTTTATGCACATACCATTTTTTGTAAGGTCAAAATTTAATTTTTTGCATAATTCCCAGTGGATCACCTTCGAAACACAGTCGTGTCTAGTTTTGTATTCCTTTTGCGCTAGTTTGCTACATTCGCATAATACATGGTTTCTGGTCTCATCTCTGTCAACATGCACTCTATATTTACTGTTTTGTTGTCTCTTATACTTTTTTACTTTGATATAATTCTTATGATATTATGTTGTGCAGCAATTATTAGCGATTCATTTTCTCTCTTGTGGTTTCCTCTTCTTAACCATGTCCAAGTCTGTTCATGTGCAACTGCTCCGACTTGTCGTTTGAAGTGTCCATATAATTGTTTTTCTTCTCATCTTTGTTTTCAAGTGTTCGTTGTTTTTTTGGTTGTCCATATATTACATCCGCTGTTGTTGGCTGTCATAAGTAATCTTTCTTTGCTCTTTTGTGTGTATTCTTCGAATCCTTGGATTGTGGCCTCTACGCAGTTCTCTATGTTGGTAAGACCTCTTCCACCTTCCTTTATTGATATCATTATTATTATTATTATTATTATTAGTAGTAGTAGTAGTAGTAGTCGTCGTAACAGTAGTTGTTGTTGCTTTTGTTGTTATTATCTATCGAGAGTAGATATTTAGTTATTTACTAAGCTTTACTTAGTTGTGCAACAACTCCTGCATTTTGGGCCCTCAGTAAGTATAGAACTCACTAATAATGGCATGTTAATCTATCTGCTAGCCAATCCATGGGAGGTGGCCAGGGATTTGGTATCTAAAAGAACCAGACCGAGCGATTGACATTATTTTTTTCTTTGTAAATAGGTATAGTCTTGTAATGATCTCAAAGTCAGTGTGTTTCATCATATGTATATATATATATATAAATAAAAATCCCTTTCTAAGAAAAAGAGGGAAATGTGTTTCATCATTTCCTTTTAAAAAATCCATATTTTGCCTCAAAAATCAAGTTGTAGACTATTTACCAAGACAGTAGAAGTCCGGCTTTCAAAGAAAAAATACCGATTATATTTTAAAAGGTTTTTGTAATTTGCTTGGAGCATTGTGTTTATATAGGTTTGTTGATTGGTTTTGAAGGCTGTCACAATGCAAGTGTAAAGAAAAAAGAAGGTAACTATGATGTTGCTTGTTAACCTGTCATTTTATTCTTAATATTTCGGGATAAAAAATCCCATCATCAGAAGGTTACTCGAACTGAAGTGGTGCTAGTAGCCGCTCAATTTGTTCTGTCTCATGTCTTCCAAATTATCTGTGTGTGTGTGTTGTAATATATTTTATTCTTACACCAGCTTCTGATCCAAAAGATCAGTTCCGAATTTCGAAACCGATAACAAAGTTTAATCATCAAAAGAATTTAGGACAAAGACACACAAGTAAGCAACAAAGAAACATACTAATATATATGTATGGTCACTGTCCACATACATAATTGATACACATACGGAAAATATTTGTAAATTATTGATTATTACTATAACATATGAATACATGAAAACGTCTTTTCATTTCAGACTCTTTTTAATTTTTTCTGTCTGTAAGTTTTATTTCCTATTCATTTCATTATTAAGCTTTTAACATAGATAACAGAAGACTCCTTTGTTGTATTCAATGCCATTATTCTCTGGTCTACTCTGACCTGGAGTAGTAGTACCTGTTAGGGTCCCATCTATGGGTCAAATAATTCGATTTGGAAATTATTTGTATTCGACTGGACCAAAAGAAAACCTCTTAAGAAACAAGCACACAAGAACTTTAAACAACGAACTCTAAAATATAGGCATAAGAGTAAAGTCGTCGGGGCGGCCTAATGTCGGTATCAGCCAGACAGCGAGGGAGTCTATCCCCTTTTCACTGGCGCTAGACCAAGGAGATTGTTTTAGCATCTGAAGTGGAGCGCCACACCTACAACCAGCTCCTTATTTTACCGCACAGATTCCTGTGCTACTCATACGCTGAGTTGGCGATGGCCGGTATCGAACCAAGAACCTTGTGATTCCTAGCCGAACACTCTACCGACTGAGCTAAACATGCCGTTAAAATCAATCAAATTATCTGCTAGATGATTAAGATTCGTTTTATTAAAGTAACTCGTTATGCTAATTTGTTACACACTCTACCCTCGTAACTGACTAACGAGAATTGATGCTCTAGCTTTTGTTTTTTCTATTTTAGATAGAACTTCAGACTTGTCGTCGGTCACTTCTCTTCTCTTATACTGCAAGTGCTGCCTTGTGTCTACTACCAGCTTAATAGAGACTAGAGAGGAATAATTCCAAGCAGACAAGCAAGCAAGCAAAAGCAAGCGAAAAGAAAGAAAGAAAGAAAGAAAACACTTCATCGGAAAACAAAGTTTTATTGACTCCTAGTCTTTCCTTACCACGTAATGCTACGCCCATTCTAACTGGCCAAAATCAAGTGACTCTGCCAGGTATCGAACGATCTAGAATTATCCAATGACGTAAACTGTAGCAAGGTTAGATGTACTCCCATGATATACACCTGGCAACGATGCCGTAGCATCAGCAGTAGTAGAGATGCAGACATAAAAGCACAAGTGACCAGAGTCAATTCTTCGTGTGTATGTGTGTGTGTGTGTGTGTGTGCGTGCATGCGCGTACGTGCGCTCGCGCGTGCCCGCGAATGTGTGTCTCTATACATCAGTTTTGTGCGTGCGTGCGATTGTGCGTGTGTTTTTAAAGTGGTCCTAACTTGACGTCAAAGCGGTAACGGCATTAGCTAATATAATTAGATGTGTTAGCTGCATTTCCAGCGTCTGTTGTTGCAGTAATAATTCATATATTATTAAAATTACACGTATATTTTGATATGCTGTCCAACATAAGATTTTACAAGTATAGAAAAATATAAAAACTGTTTAATCTTTACTTCAGGATATCGATTCTTTATTTACACTTACGCGTTTTTAAATAATAATAATAATAATAATAATAATGATAATAATAATAATAATAAAACCATTCATACACTGCACTGCTGCAATCTGCCAGAATACTCAGAAGAGTCCTGGAGACCTGAGGAGACTTGCTGTCACTCAGATTCCAGTGAAATATCATCAGCTAACACTGGTGTGAAAACTCAAAAGGAGATAATAATAATAATAATAATAATAATAATAATAATAATAATAATAATAATAATAATCCTGGAGAACTGGGGTGACTTGCTGTCACTCAGCTTCCAGGGAAGCATCGGCAGATGTGAAAAAACTCGATAATAATAATATTAATTTTGACATGGAGTCTCAAAATAATGCTATAAAGACCAATTATATTGCAGCGAAAATTGATAATACACAACAGAATAAGAAATGTAGTTTATGTAGACAGGCATGAAACGGTGAATCACATAATAAGCGAATACAGCAAACTTGCACAAACGGAATACAATACTTGTCGAAACTGGGTTGGAAAGTTGATTCACTGCAAGAAATTAAAATTTGATCATACTAAAAAATCGTATATGCACAAACCAGAATCCGTTCTAGAGAATGAGATGCGTGAAAATATCTGTGATTTTGAGATACAAACGAATTAACTTATTCCGGTTAGAAGACCAGAACTTGTATTAATTTTCAAGAAAAAAATAACCTATCATCCCGTGGATATAGCCGTTCCAACGGACTACAGAGTGAAAATGAAATAATGCAGAAATATATACAAATAATTTACCGGAGAACATAAAAGCTGTGGAAAATGCGGGTTACGGTGTTACTAATTGTAGTTAGTGCGCTTGGAACGGACCCATGAAAGCTTGAAAAAAAAAAACTGGATGAATTGGAAATCAGCATAAGAATCGAGACCATGCTGACCAAAGGATTGCTAAGGTCACCTAGAATACACAGAAGATACGTTAGGCTACCTAATTAGACTTGAAGCCACTCAAACCCCAGTAAAATAGAAAACTGGAAAGCCGGAGAAGTTCTAACTGAAGTTAAAGTCCCAAGTGATATCTACCAATACACCCTCGCTACTATTTGTTATAGAAATGGTGCCACTTCATTATATTCTAAGAAAATGTACAGAACGTTTGTTGAATAAAAAGCGCTTCGTCGAATGTCTCGCGTCGGTCAACTGATTCTGCTAACTGCCAGCGCTCCACTCACTTGGTTTTTATGGGCACAGTCCCCCAACATCTGGGCACATCAGTCGAACCTCGCGTCCGTCCAACGGATGGACGCGTGTGGCGTCAACATCCGGGCACATCAGTCGAACCTCGCGTCCGCCAACGGATGGACGCGTGTAGGCGTCAACATCCGGGCACCTGAATTGCACCTCGCGTCCATCCAGTGCCTAAATCGCATTTGTTCTTGCATGCGGGAGGACGCGGGTTCGATCCCAGCAGGCAAGACAAAGTCTTGCTCTTTTTCGTTCTCCGTCACACAACGCTATAAGGTTACAAAATCACAAAATAAACCACCTCTTGAATATGGATGATTTGAAAATATTTACCAAGCAAAAAAAAAAAAAAAAAAAAAAAAAAAAAGAAGCGGAATAGAAATCCTTATAGTAGGATTTACAGCCAGAATCTTGGAATTAAATTTAGGATTACAAAATTTGCGATAGTTATGTTCAAAAATGAAAATGTAAAATGGAAGAAATAACACTGCCCTGTCTGGAAAGCGTTTGAGCAATTGAAGGAAAGGATAATTGTATATACCAGGGAATATAAAAAGCTGACAGCATTAAGCAAAGTGATATGAAATAAAAAGTAAGGAAAGAGTACATTAGAAAAAGAAGAAAACTTCTCGAAACCAAACGAATCAAAGGAGTAAGTAGTTGGATAGTCCCCTTGTAAGATATTTACTACTGGATAAGAGATAAACCGATAAATGAACTAAAGATTCAGGGAATTGGTGACGATGTAGAAAGCCTGATTACTGGGAGATGACATAAATTGGTTCTATGTGTCAAGAAAAGTATGTGTTAAAAACCCTACACCATGGACACAATGCAGCACAAGGTCAATTATCTTTTTGCTCAACTGGTTGCCTTACCAAGGCTAGAAAAACAGTCTGTGCTATTTTATCAGCCATAGTTAGAGGGGAGGGGTAAATGTATTCTTGCCTTTCCGAAGTGTATTAGGGCAAAGTGAAACGAAAACTACCTTGTCCAAGATTTGATCAGATTGTTACTTTAAGTGTGCCTCCTGTCGGTAAGTTGAAAAACATATTCGTTATCGTGTCCAAATTATGACACTAACCTGCACATGGTAAAGAAGCTCCAGTTATTAAGATTTGGAAAGTCATGAATCACCCTCCCTGCGTTTGCCATTAATCTCCTGCCCTATAGAATCATTCGACAGCATAATCAGCTGGGAGAAAAAAAACTTACAAGATAAAAAAAAAAGTGCCCTTGGTATGACACACAACTATATCGCTGTTGAAGCTACAGTTCTGTGCGAAAACGCAGGTTTACCGACAGATCACCACAGTTAAGCAAGAAGAATTTTATTGATTAAATGCCAGTCACGGTATGAATTATTTCCGTGACTACCACACGAGTCTCCGGTCAGCAGCTGTTTTGATGCCCATGCTATGATCCTTTGACCCATAGAACTGGTATCGATGCCACTTGGTCGGAGTGTCCTTGTGATGGGTTGGGAAATTAGTGGGAAAAAGATAACACACCGTTGACAATAATAACGGTTTTATTCATATATCATGAATGAGTACGTTTTGCACACTAGGTTGGCTAGAAAAGACACAATGAGGAGCTTTGTCTGGCGTTTTGTTTTATGTGGAATTATTCTTAGCGGCAAGGTCTATTTCTCCTAGTGGCAATTTTCTTCTTTCAGCAATTCTGAATTTCCCGTGGCCCTGTGACCAACATTGTTTTGGCAATCCGGCCTTCTGACTAAAAATTTACAATTTATAGAAAAATTGTAGCTATTTTTGTCATCGTGACAAGGTCAGTGGGTGATAACTACCTTCCCCCAAAACATCATTGATTTGACAGCTCCAACAAAAATATAAACTTAGCTCATTCCAGGTGATACAGTAACATTTATTGTATCTGCAAACACAGCGATTAAAATAAAAATTCATATATTTTTATTTTTGCATTTTGAATTTTAACAAAACAATTTACTGAAATAAACAAATAGATACATTCTACACTTTCCTATTTCACAAAAATTAGTTGACGCCAGCAAAAGAACTCATCGTTTTATAACAGGAAGTAAGCAATCCGAAATATGAAAAACAGAATTATTGAATATTTGTAGATTTTAATAAATGTTTTGTATTTCCTGCACAAGAATGCTGCATGCAGTCTTGAACAAGTCGTGGAAACAGCACCACACAAGGAGGCAGCTGTATGGCCACTTGACCCCCATCTCCTAAACCATACGAATAAGACGGACTAGGCATGCAGGACACTGCTGGAAAAACAAGGACGAGCTTATAAGTGACACACTCCTATGGAAGCCAACACATGGGCATGCTAATGTGAGGATGCTGGATGCTGCGCAGAAGAACTTCCAGAGGCAATGAATGATAGGGAAGGTTGGCGAGAGATTGTCATGGATATCCGTGCTACTTGCGCGACATGATGATGAGGATTCAATATTACAAAATAATTTAAAAAACACATTTTATGCATTTGGTTGAATATTAATTTAATATTTTTTATGTTTTATAGCAGTAATAGGGAAAATAGTGAGAAAAGGGTGTGATATATAAAGATGTGGTCGGTCAGAATGTCTGTAATAGATTAATCGTTTATCTTATCGTTATGAAGTCAAAACAAATTGGCTACTCTCGACAAGTGTCTGCTGTTCAGCTATTAATATCTTTTAAGAGTTTGGCATTTGTCCAATGTCACTAGGTCGTGGTTTACAAAGTCGCCCAGCTAGAACTCAAGTGATATCAGAATATGAAAACACATTTGTCAATACATTCCGTAAATCATCACATAAATCATCACAATTTGAATACAATAAAAGTAAACGCACGCGTACAGACATGCATATACAAATTTTTACACACACACACACACACACACACACACACACACACACACACACACACATATATATATATATATATATATATATATATATATATATATTATACCAACTGAGATTAATCGAAAACTCGATTAATCCAACGGATGTAACCCTGAAGAATCAATCGATGAAACTCGAGTAGGTTACTCCTATCCATTGTATATATATTATATATTGAAATACAATAAAAGTAAACGCACGCGTACAGACATGCATATACAAATTTTCACTCACACACACACACACACACACACACACACTATATATATATATATATATATATATATATATATGTATTATACCAACTGAGATTAATCGAAAACTTGATTAATCCAACGGATGTAACCCTGAAGAATCAATCAATGAAACTCGAGTAGGTTACTCCTATCCATTGTATTAATATATATATATATATATATATATATATATATATATATATATATATATATTGAAAATCACATGGGCGAGAAACCGACTGTTACCAAGAGCCGTTGACTATATTTTTGCTACCCTAACTTTTTACGCGAGATTTAAACTCGAAAACATAACGTGGTTTGATATTAATGTACGCGGCATTCAGATGTGAAAAATAGAATAAAATTAAAATTAAATAATTAATTAACAAAATAGAATAGATACATAAATACAAAAAGATTCTAATTTTTTCTTTTCTATTTTTTAAGATTTGATCATTTATCAGAATTCATTGAACAATTGCCAAGAAATCGCAATCCTTATGAATATGTCGCTACATTCAATTATATGAATATACGTTTAATCATCATAAACCTCATGCTCATCACCATATTCCTTATCATCATCATTGTCATTATCATTTTGTTTGTTGAATAGATCTGACTGTATCATTTACACAAACCCTTCCGACAGAATTCAACACAAGGTCAATTATCCTTTTCCTGAACTGGTTGCCTTATCAATACTAGAAAATACAGTCTGTGCTATTTATCAGGATAAATTATTTAAAATGGGCATTAGAAAACTATGAATTGATAAAAAGGTGATCTTTGAAAAATAGGGCATAGAGATTTTAAAAGATTATCTTTGAAATCAAAGCAAGAAAATATATTATTGCCTAAGTAAATCTCCAAGTTTTGTGGGGCTCTGCTAATCTCCCAAGCCCAACTAAAATTCGATTTTATTCTGTTTCTACTTTGTTTATTTGTTTTTTCTTTCTTTCTTTTTTATTATGAACAATTATCAATGAAATATATTTTGGGCAATATTTTGAAACACAGAATTACAACAATTAAATTGGATCAAGTTGAAGACAAGAATGAAAACGACCCATCATGAAAGATTTTTTTTTTGCTTTGACAGGTATATGTGAATGTTACTTACTACCCTCAGAGTTGCCATTGATATATATATATATATATATATATATATGACAATTTTGTCCAATCTTTTTTACACATAATGGTATAAAGAATTGTGATGATAAAATTCCTTCCAGTTTATTTTTTTTAATATTCAGATAGCCAAAATTCAACTGTGATCTTTCTTCATTTTCAATATAAGTCAGGTCAATTTGGGGGTGCGATGGCATTGCCCCTAAAAATTTTTATCTCTAGGAGAGATAGCATAAAAGGATTCATGACATTACCAAGTGTATTAGAGCAACATCGAACGAGAACTACCTCGTCCAATAATATCTTTCCTTTAATAAATCAGATGAATATAATTGCCGAGAAAAGTGAGCTATTTTTGATATTTTTTATTTTTAAATTTTATTTTATTTTCATTAAAATTCCACATACGATAATTTCTATCCACGAGATTTGCTTATTAATTCAATATACCTCGATTACTCAGTGTTAAATCATTTTTCCTATTCTTATGAAGAGTAACTCAAAATGCTCCTAAAACTATTCGCTAGATTATCTTAAGACACAGAAGTCTGATTAGGATTCTATTGTATTTTCCAGCCTTGATATTCGTGTATAAACAAAAGATATTTTAAAAATAATTCCATGTTAACAACTACAGTTACGACATATTAACATTGCATCTGTCATTCAAATTTTCAAAATGATACAACAGCGTTCATTAATTGCGAAACTATTTTCAACGGCCATAATTACAACATGAACTCGCGCAGTTAGATGTAATTAATCAATATCTTTATATATATATATATATATATATATATATATATATATATATATCATCATTTGCAGTATCGGAAAACTATATATTTCTCATACACTAAAGTTGCAGCGCATTCTATGACTGTGAAGACCAATGTTCTAAAAACAGATGTCGCATTTGAAGGTTATTTCTGGAGATGTTGGTGTCCCGATGCTCTGTTGCCGTTGTTTTCTTCTGGACTTCTTGGCTTCACGGTGTTGCGCCAGGTTGACTTCATACATGAACAGTCCACACTGGGGGTGGTCCTGAGCCAAATCTTCCCAGCAGAAAGGGGTAATGCCAAAGCACCTAAGATCATACTTGCAGATTTCTTTAAATATCAGCTAGGGACGACAATCTGTCCCTTGCCAGACGATGTCCTTCAGGATGTATTCATCATCCATCTGTCAGTGCTGGAGGTAAGACATGAGGAATGCCACCAACATAATCCTGTATAAGAACAAGGAAAACGGGATTGATTGTAATAACTACCGTTGTATCACCATACTCAGCATTACAGGTAAATTTTGTTGTTGCCAGAGTTGCATTAAATAGACTCCAAATTATCGTGGAGAAGACTAGAACTGACATGATCTTCTCTCTGGGGTAGTTTCAGGAGATATGTAAAGATCATAGAAGACCACTTTACATAGCATTCATTGAATTCACAAAAGTTTTCTACCTTGTGAGCAGGAGGGGCCTCTTTCGGTTGATTGAACGGATGGGCTGCCCCGAAACCCCTCCGCATCCTTCAGTCCTTTCCCACCGACATGCAAGGAACTGTCCAGTTTATGGGTCCACCTCAGAACTCTTCTGCATTTGCCGTGGTGTCGAGCAGGGATGCGTGTTGGAACCCACTCTATTAGGGGTCGTCTTTCCCCTTCTGCATCATGCTTTTGGTAAACCAACTGAGACAGCGTCGTCTTCACTTGTTGGGCCATGTCCACCGGATGGATGATGGATGATGGACACACACACAGACACACAGACACACATATATATATTTATTTAATTTGCTGAGTTTTTATAGATCAATGTTCATTATAAACAGCTACACAGGTTTCATGCCAAGGGGCAATCATCAAGCCGTTGAGTTAGATCCCATGTTTGTTGAAGATCTTTTCTTAATCCTATTACTATCCTATTACTTAATCTTTACTTAATTAAGTAAAGATCTTCAACAAACACCATGGGATCTAACTCAACGGCCTGATGATTGCCCCTCGGATTGAAACCTGGGTAGCTGTTTATAATGAACATTGATCTATAAAAACTCAGCAAATTAAATAAATATTAGCTCTCACAATTTGTGATTGAGCACTGTATTTTCTTTGTTTCCTCACAAAAAAATGTGTGTTTATATATATATATATATATATATATATATATATATATATATATAGTTTAACGGCTAAGGCCTAAGGATATTAAATAGATGAAAACTACCTTTACTACTTTTAAAAACTGACTTTGTGTTACATACTGCCCGTGGCGGAACGATTGGAAAATATATACATACTGATATAAACACGCTCGCATCTACACGTATAAGCATTATCACACTTAAATATATACACCCAGCTTATATTATCCTAATACCAGACGAGTGACCCAATGCATCTATCCATGCCATTGATTCGCTTCTTCTCTCTGAAGAACAGAAAAATTACCTCTGCCACTGATTATGATAAGAGTCCCTTATATAACAGATTACCTCACGGAAATATACCCTAAAAAACTTTATAACGACCTAACAAATATTTTAGAAGCCATGAAGAAATAGAAATAGGAGATAAACTTTTAATTTTAGATTTAAATTTTAACCACGGCAGTCGAATTATATTTCAATTTCGCTAATTTTACTCACTGTCAATAAATAAATAATAGACATTGCTAAAACGTGAGAATTTATTTCTGGTTATTTTGTCAGATGAATGTTGAAAACTCAAATTTCTTTTAAATTTAAAATTTGTCTGTCTGTCTTCCTAGTTTATTTTTAATGTCATATATTTAGTAGTTGGGATGAGTTCAGTTATACTGTAAAAAGGTTTTCACGTGCATCTACTCATACTCGAAGAAGAACCGGTGAAATAACAAACAATCACCCATTTAAATTAATGCTGTCGGCATGAATTTTGGAATTCAACTTAAATAGAACACTTCAGTTTGCGTGAAACTTATGCGCATTGAATAGATATATAACAAATAAGCAGACTCCATTACGACAAACACCGAATACTTAAATTGATTTTGCTGTTCCTAAATGAATTTGCCAATAAAAGCTTACTAGATACGTGAATGTTTTCAAATGAAACGTAACAAATTGATTAATTTGGGCATTTTATTCAAAAGAGAACTTATCTTTTAATTAGAAATATTTTATAGATGTCAAAATCCATTTCAGTATTTTTATCTGTTGATGATAAAAGACAAAAAAAAAAAAAAAAAAAAAATAGCCGATATATAAATGAATATGCATCTCTATATAATTAATGATATTCTATATTCAACGTTTTCTCTCTTTCTGCCTGAAAAAAAATTCACTGGAAGCCCCAAAACAATCATTCTTTAGCCGATGGTTGATGGCATTAAAAGCATTTAGTTTTAATCTAATTAATTAAAACAGATGAGTTGGAATGTATTCCGGGAGATGTCATATTGGGAATTTCAAAAAGAAAATTGGCATATTTTGATTATTGATTTCAACATTGAAAATAAAAATAAAATAAGCAACAGTTTCTATATTTTTAATTGAATAAGAAGAGTTACTCAAAAGTAAAAACAAAATTAATGCCGTTTATGGAGAAGGTATTGTGATTGGTCGAAGTTGTCAAAAGTGGTTTGCAAAGTGTCACAATGCTCCACAATCGAGTGGACTAGTGAAATAATAAACTACTGTTAGGAAGTCTACCAGTAGCTTTTGTAAACAGGTTACTGAGAGACATCTTTTGCCAGAGGACTACGTAAACGATTATATTACTGACTATATGGGGATTTATGGTTGGAAGATAATTTTGCAACTCAACAATAAACATTTCTTAACTGAATCATCATCGTGTCGCGCAACTAGCACGGATATCCATGACAATCTCTCGCCAACCATCCTTATCATTCATTTTCTCAGGGAGGTCCTCTGCGCAGCATCCAGAATCTTTGCATAGCTGGTCAATATAGGTCTTTGCTGGTCGGCCCACACTAGCATGTCCGTGTGTTGGCTTCCACATGAGAACGTCGCGTATGAGTTCGTCCTTGCTTCTCCAGCAGTGCCCGGCATGCCTTGTCCGTCTCACTCGAATGGTTTGTGAGATGGGGGGGGGGCAGGTGGCCATAAATTTGTTTTCTGATGGGGTGCTGCTTCCACGATTTGTTCAAGAGTACAAGCAGCATTCTTGTGCAGCTCCCATCCAGCTTATTCTCAAGGCGTCTCGTTAAGATCCAGGTGGTGCAGTCATACAGCAGCACTGATATAACCACGGCCTGGAAGAACCGCCCCTTCAACTTGTCGGCGAAATCGGACTTCCATATTACTGATAATTTGTTTTTGGCCAACCACGCTTTTCCTATTTGTGTATTTATGTCGCTTTCTGTGGATGAGATATTGCTACCTAGGTATGTGAATTGTTCCACTGGCTTAAGGGACTTACCGTTGTGTAGATATGTCTCCTTTTCTTTTGAAACATATGAACTCAGTTTTATCGGAGTTCACGTAGAGGCCAATATTCTTTGCTGCCTTCTCTAGGCTTTGCAGTAGTGACTCGGCCTGTGGCGGTGTATTACATGGTAGAATACTAAACATTTAAGTAACTTGAGATTAGAGTATAATATTTAGAGCTCGGAAAACGTAGTATTTCAAAGGCGAAACTGTGCAGAATGGAGGTGTTCGTTTCTTTGATTTATTCCATCTCTTCCATCTTTCCTGATAGAATGATTGATTTTATTGACATGTCAACTATTCACAAGTTATTCTATGACTAGAAGTTAGGAAATTGCGATTATTTTACATTTATAATTACATTTATTGTGCTGCTGTTTCTAAAAATGGTTTCTTTTCACAGAAGTACATGATATCAAGTATTATTATCAAATACACAATTTCCACACAATTTTATTGTTTCAATTATTTATATCTAATACTAATAATTATATATTTTTCTATAATATTTCTAATTAATAATAGTCATTTGTTTACACACAGTTATATGATATCAAGTAATTAATAATAGTTTTATTAAACTATAACAGCTTTACGTAATTATTCATATTACAAACAATTTAAATATATGGCATCAGGTATTCCTATCAAATACGAATATCTTTAAACACATCTATTTGATTCATCCCGGGCCCTAATAGTACAACCACTCCGTGTCGGAATTGTCATGGGTGTACTGTCAATAATGGGGTACTCCCCACCCCCAAGATCTCCAGAATGTGAGTCCCACCATATGATGCAGATGTTACTGGACCCCACATATTTTACTGGTCTTAAATATCTACTTGGAATACTGTCAGCATATTTTAAATCCAACTGACAGGGCGTTTCTTCTAAATTAGATTTTTCTAACATCTATTAATAATGGAGATTGTCTGTAACAAGAACTACGTCATAGCTCTACGTCAGAGCTTGCGTCACAATATTCTTTATGCTATATACACCCAAAATTTGAGTAGGCAATTTAAAAAATTGTTTTTTACTCTAATCCTTTTTTTTTACAGTAACAAGAAGTTAACTAAAAAGTTTACAAATAAATAAATACCTACGATTTTGTGTAAAATTGACGTGGAAAATATTCCAAATAATTGTTTGATTATTACATGCACGCAACATTTTATTTGAGAGGGTCGGAGCTCAGTTTTCATTTCAAATTGTTTTATTTTTTTACCCCTTTAATAATTATGAGGATTTTGCTTACTTATGATACAAACCCTTTGACATTGAATTTTTAACTCCCACCCTCTCAGGCAAGGTCTTTCAAAAATTAATTTTCACGACGCCCGTTCTTACAATAAAAAAAACAAATTTATTTTTTCATTTAATACTTCCCCTGACGAAACAATTAGCACACATAGAGGATGTTCAGTTCGTTTTTTTTATTAAGCAATAAATAAACCTATAACAGATGAGACGGAAAATATTCTATTGTATAGCCGAATATTCTGGCTTCAGAAAATATACCTAAAACACTAATTATTTAAATTTGAGTTTCGATTTATATAGAGAAACATATTGTAAAAAACCAAATGCAGGGCAAGAAAATATGGAATTCATTGATCAAAATATTAGAATTAATACTTAGTTTCGGGCTTTTATGACCGTTGTAACTTTTTTAGGTATGGATTTCAGTAATTTAAAGAATATACTTCATAAAAGTGGCTTTAACCTTTACTTTCTCTTATTTCTTCTTCCTCTCTTTCTATAGCATCCCTATCACAGTTTTATTTCCACTCTCAAACTCCGGTGGACCTGTTGCATAGTGGTTTCTTCAAACTCACGCTACTCTGACTCGTATACGTTGCGGGTATACAGCGGACATCGTTCCTGACCCCTAGATGATGTATCTAGTAGTCAGCTACTTCAATAACAACAGATACGCGTATACAAAAGATGACTCTTCTTTATTTTCTTCAGTGTGTGGTAGGTGAGTGGTGGGCATGGAAAATGACACTACGACTACTTATGTGGTGGAAGGTGGTGGGCGAGCCTCACTGCTCGCTAGCAGCGCCCGACCGTATCGACGGTCAGACCCTTCTGCTTTCTTCGCCGTCTCTTCGGGTCTCTCTTCGGGTCTCTCCGATGACCGCTTAAGTACTGACGACCGCCCACACATTCTTTT
Source organism: Doryteuthis pealeii (assembly GCA_023376005.1). Taxonomy (NCBI): domain Eukaryota; kingdom Metazoa; phylum Mollusca; class Cephalopoda; order Myopsida; family Loliginidae; genus Doryteuthis; species Doryteuthis pealeii. The sequence goes on from CM042145.1 coordinate 67,798,086, forward strand.
GTTCCTTGACCGGAAGTCCTTTCCCTTTGTTCAAGTTAGCGTTTGTCCAGATGAGTCCTTTGTCACACCTCTTTTGTTATACTAAGATTTCTGTCTCGCCTATCTATTGTTTTCCTAGTTCAATTTTCCTTTGTCTTTTCGACTTCCCGCGCAAAACAAACAGGCAATCTGCAACAGACCATAATAATCATGTTACATCAATTTACACCAGAAATCGGGTTTTGGAAACATTTAATGACCTAAGATATAGTATGACAGTATTGAAAAATGTCTTGCCGATATTCCACGATCATTAACAAAGTAGAAGCCTGTTGAGTGTAGACCATGAGAAAAGCATTGTCTCATGAATACTGAGCTGTAAAATATTTGTACTCTTATTCACAACTTGGACAGAGCCCAATCATGTATATCTGCTAACATTTTGGCAATTTGGACAGCATCTGGAAACCAAATATTTTACTGGAATATCCGAAGACCGTGTTGGATATTGCACGGATTATAAAAAATGATTTTGAAAGAGTAACGTGCGAGAGTAATTTGTATATTTATAGTTAATTTATCCGAAAACTTGCGTAACTCTGCATATATATATATATATATATATATATATATATGTGTGTGTGTGTGTGTGTGTGTGTGTGTGTGTTACATAATCTATGCATAGATTATTGTCAACCATCTGTATTTCTGAAGGGATGGCTCTTTTTCATATCACGGGCGGGACTTTCCATGGAATATTACAGAAAGCACGCGAAATACGTGAAGTCACGTGGGACATGATTGGCTCTCAGTTTCAGCTTGGACGTCAGGCAGATAAGGTCTTTCTGCCTTAGCTGAAGCTCACTGCACACGCGCGTTATGTTTGTTACAGGAAATGTTTAGTTAAGTAAATAAAAGCTTACATAAATAATATGGTTTTGTGGTTGATGAATATCTTGGCAACAAGACTGATCTAGAAGAAGAAATGAATCAAGAACGACCAACCAGCAAGAACAGAGAAATAGAAGCATAGAGAAGTCCAGACGCTGGAAGAACGTAAGATACCAAAGAAGAGCAGAAGAATAGAAATAAGGAAAGAAAGGGTATACAACATATGAGTGTGTGTTCTCTGTTACGTGAGAGTCATTATTCGTGAGCTTTAGGTATCTCTCCAAACAATAATAAATGACATTTATAAAAAAAAGTGAATATTTATCACCTATAGACGCGCGTTGCCAACATTGTTCAAATTTCGTCACAAACTCATTATATAATGAAGCTGACAACGAGTGGTAAGAAAACATATCAACCGGAAACCAGTAAGGAAAAAAGCGACAGCAAGGTCCAGTGTCTAAATTGAACAGTGTGTGTTTTTGTTATTGAAGTCTCTAACTACTAATTTGGCTGCAAACAGAAGTTCATCATTTTCACAAATGTTTTCTCGCCATTCCTAACAGTACAAAATAAATGTTGGGTTGAAAGAATGAGATATTGATACTTTGTCCGTGTGTGTATGACAGGAGGGATGAGAGGGAGAGAGAGATAGAAGAGAGAGAGAGAGAGAGAGAAGAGAGAGGAGAGAGAGAGAGAGAGAGAGAAGAGAGAGAGGGGATGAGAGAGAGAGGGTGTAAGATGCAGCTAATGTGTGTGTATTCGACCAACTCCCTGGGCTTTAGAATGATGCGACCCATGTTTAGATTTAAATAAGAGTATATTTAAGTTTCCACTTCAGTGACAATTTGCAGTACCAAGGCTAAAGAGCCCAGATTATCCTACTATTTTACCTATAGCTGGATTATATATCATATGAACCTGTTCTACTTGTTCTTCATCAGTGAAATAAAATATAAACACATGAAATTTTAAAATAGACTCAATTGATTTCTCGACCTGACATTCAATATATATATATATATATATATATATATATATATATATATATATATATATATATATATATATAAAGTTATTTGTAGTACAAAATTTAATGAGGACGCGTAGAAGCATATGCATTATGTAAAATAAATTGTTTTTTTTTTTTTTTCTTAAAAAGAAAGGAAAAGGGTACCCTAGTTTTGATTTAAAATCAGAAATGAATTTCTTCTTTTCGCTCAATACTCCTCAGAGAAAATTACATTGAAAGATGGTAAAAAAAAAGTGTGGTTGAAGACAACGAATAAGACAGGAAGCAGTGAGAACAAGGAAAAAAAGTTTGTTCTTTTTTTATCTCTCAGAAAGAGAATTCGCAAAATATCCGAAAATATTTTCGGATATTTTGCGAATTCTCTTTCTGAGAGATAAAAAAGAACAAACTTTTTTTCCTTGTTCTCACTGCTTCCTGTCTTATTCGTTGTCTTCAACCACACTTTTTTTTTACCATCTTTCAATGTAATTTTCTCTGAGGAGTATTGAGCGAAAAGAAGAAATTCATTTCTGATTTTAAATCAAAACTAGGGTACCCTTTTCCTTTCTTTTAAGAAAAAAAAAAAAACAATTTATTTTACATAATGCATATGCTTCTACGCGTCCTCATATATATATATATATATATATATATATATATATATATATATAACTTGAACCACTTTTATACCACTTTCGTCTTATAACGGTTCACTCACACCGTCTCTCTATCATACACATCTTGCTCTTGATGAAGACCACTTCAATAAAGGGTCGAAACAGATTTCTGTCGGCGAATTATAACATCATGTGTTTGTTTTTTCTAAAATATTTATTTCATATTGTCGGATTCGTTTCCATTCACTTTTTCATACTGTCTTTTGAAAAAACAAAATACCTGGATTTCTACATCTTTCCGGAGACTTTCGTGGTCTGCAGTAGCTGGAATCTTGAACTTTTTGATACTTTCTTATACATTTTTATACATATTTACATCAAACTCTTTTGAGTTTTCTTTGTGGATTATAATGCTTCTGATTTAATGAAATAAAATAAAATAAAATTTATTTTATTTTATTTTATTTTCTAACAGAATATGCATTTTCAAAATTAAAAAAAATAATTAAAAAAAAACTCCGGCTCCGAATTTGAACGTTTCGTTTGTACCACTTTTGTCTTATAACTATTCACTCACACCATCTCTCTATCATACATATCTCGCTCTTGATGAAGACCACTTCAATAAAGGGTCGAAACAGATGTCTGTCAGCGAATTATAACATCATGTGTTTGTTTTTTCTAAAATATTTATTTCATATATATATATATTATATATATATATATATATATATATATATTTGTGTGTGTGTGTGTTTGTGATATTATACAAAGCAAGTGAAAACGCTGTGTTTAATTGCATCTGTTCAACTTCATTTGATGTCAAATATTTTGTCATTAAATAGTGTTGTGTTTGTGTTGTCTGGCTGCTGCAAGGCTTCTCTAGTCACGTCGCCATCGTTCAATAAAACATGATAATATTTCACCACGTGTTCTTTTACTTTCCTCTGTATGAGTGGACATCCTGACGTCTACCGTTTATTGAACAACATATACAGTGGATTTGAATAACTGGTTATCTGGACTGTGCGCATGTGCGCAAACATTATACGGCATGTCTCATCTGTTCATTCAAGTCTGTTTGATTTATTCTTCGTATAAACACAATGCCAGTTTCCACGACATAAACTATCCTCACTTAGGAAAGTTATATAATACGATGAACAAATGCTGAAATCTATGATACTAAAACATTTTTCCGATGCTAAACTTGAACTTTACCTTTTACATTTAATAAAGTAGAACTGTCAAAAGTGACGTCTTGTAAATCTTTAATTTCAAATGATAAAAAAGTAAATAAAATGTTTGCAAATTGAACATCATATTAAAGGTAATAAAAATATTCATGGGTCTAATAAAATTGAGTGAACTTTTTAACACCATATGTAAATTATATGCACTGTAATAACTTACAGTCAATTCCATTAGATTTTGTAAGAAGATCACTGAAATAGTTACGTAATAGCAATGGTAAAACAAAAATGTACTTAAAATTAACAAAGTAAATTTTATGTAAGCTACATGTTTTACGGTTTTAATGTTACATATTTTTATTTGCATAATAAGCAGTTTCATACTCGGGAGTAAAAAATCCCATGAACTTCACAGCATAAATTTTAACAATTTGGAGTAATCCTCTTGTTGCCATAACTCCCAGGTTCACGTTGTCATGGAGCGGTAGTTGTAGGGTCCCATCTATATATTAAATAAATCTTATTGAAAGTTATTTATATTAAATAGGAATACTTGTAACTATATAACCATGTTCACATTGCACTAGCCAAAAGGAATTGAAAACATAACTGTATTAATATGTCGTATTAAGAATACTTGAAATTATAACAATGATTATTATCCTTAAATTCTGAAACCATATCTAAGGGTAAAATATTGGTTTCAGCGTAAATAACCCAGGAAAGATTGACATGCTGTAAATTCAACAATTAACAAACCGACTATTCAAAGGTCGACTTTCATTGGATACCACACTTCTGTTTTCTTCAGCGAGACTAAGCTAATATTAGTAAGTATTTTTGTACATACATATATGTGTTCACACCAATAATGGTGTTCGCATATGTGAAATGTTTATGTCTTTTGGAGGGTTGAGTAATTTGTCAATTTCACATGACGAAGTAGAAAATTGATTGATAGAATGGATTCAGCATATGTTAAACAAATAAGTGTTCAAATGCTGATCATGTGAAAGGATAACATTTTAACAATAAAAGGAATTAGTGTTACATAATCTATGCATAGATTATTGTCAAACCCCTGTATTTCTGAGGGGATGGCCTTTTTCATATCACGGGCGGGACTTTCCATGGAATATTACAGAAAGCCCGCGAAACACGTGAAGTCACGTGGGACCTGGTTGGGTCTTCAGTTTCAGTTTGGACGTCCGGCAGATAAGGTCTTTCTGCCTTAGCTGAAGCTCACTACACGCGCGCGTTTTGTTAGTTACTTGAAATGTTTAGTTAAGTAAATAAAAGCTTAAATAGATAATAACAGACCTAGAAGAGGGAATGGGTCAGGGTCGACCAGCCAGTAAGACCAGCCAAGACAAAGTCCAGACGCTGGGAGAGGAACGTAAGATACCAAAGATGACCAGAAGAAAAATAGAAGTAAAAAGAAGAGTATACAACATTAGGACATCGATTTCTTACTTATATGTAATAGATTGTGTTTTCCATAAAATAGGTAGATGTAATCGTCAGCTGAAAATCTATGAATACTGTTTTATCTAATGATTTTATCGTAACTTATGGATGATTCAAGAAACTACCTCCGCCATCCTTGCCACTCGGTACTGAATTGACCATTTAACCATAGAAATCTAACTGTAGATCGCCAGTCAACTTACAAAAAGAAACTAACTCTAACTTTGACACCCACGCTCCTTTGTTGTACAAGATATTTATCATTGTATGATTATGTAGCGAGAGCGAACGGCATAACAAACGAAACTGTGATGAGCCAACAACGGTCCGTCGATCGAAGAGACAGCGGGTGGCATGTTGCACGTGTGGGCGGAAGAAAAAAATGTGACGAGTTCGACTAGTTGTGGAGGTAAAATCGTGAGTGTCCCTGAGGCGGCGATTTATAGTGGCAAGTCTCGTAGCTGGCGAGACGAGAGTTGTGATGTGTCTTGGCCAGACCGAGTATAAAAGAAAAGTGGCGAGGGGTCAAAAGATGACGGACTTATTTTGTTTAAGATCTTCACAAGTGTTACGTTGTTTTTGGTAGAAGCAGAAATACATTTCGTTTGCTAATTAGAGATTAATAAAGGTATTTTTGTATATAAACATTAATAAGCGTTCGTGGTTATTGTTTTGTTGACCCATTGACAGCATTGGTTAATTTCGTTATCGCCTGACACAGCCGAGTTGAGAAAGCACGAAACCAGCTCTCCTTCAATCATCCTGTGGATAAGCCGACAACTTGAGAACAGTAGGTTCGAATGTGCAGGTTCAATAATCTTGTAAGTGGCCCGCATCACCACACAACCCGATAAAACGATATTTGATACCGTGCCTGGAGCCTCGTTCCATAAATTGAAAACGTGCCCCCAGCATAGTACCATATACTTTACAGTCCTAGTAGACAACAGGGTGGAAATTAAAAAAGAAGGATAAAAACAGCAAGACCTCAGCCAAAAGCAAAAGAAGCTTTAAAACATCAGGTAGTTGTCAAATATATCCACGCAACTGAAAGTTTCGGATATTTGAGGAGACTTGTTGACACTTTATTTTCAGCCGTAATACTCCTTGTTTGTCACCAGATTGCGTATTGGGCACACTCACATTACCCATTCGTACCTGATGCCCCAGTGTGCCAAACATACCAAGTAAAACTTACAACCAAGCATATCCTTCTAAATTGTAGCAGACATATCCGCGCCAATCACTATCAAGCAAGAAACCCGAGGGACATCTTTAAGAATACAAACCCTGAAAACATTCTAAATTTTATAAGAAAAAGCAACTTTTTCAACAAGATATAACAGAACATAACCGAACATCTCTATAGAACCACTACTTTAAAGGCTGAAATCCAAAATAACATTTTTGGCATTAAATGACCCACAGAGGTTGATATGCCGTTAAACAAAACTCAAACTCAAACTCCTTGTGTGAGCATATAAAAATGTAATAACATAATAATGATGGCGTTGAATAGCAGATGAAAGCATCATAACTTTTAATCATATTCCAAAGCGAATAAAGGGATCTAAGACAGAAGGAATACCTAATTGGGGGGGGGGGCAGTTGTAAGACATTTTGTTCAGTCATAAACATAATGGTATCAATACAAATACATACGATGGTGGAATTTAGGTCCGTTAAGTTCGATTTAACCTCAAAACTTGTACCCAGCGGAATGAGAACGGTCGACCCTGATGGATTAAATAAAGGGTTTGGTTTGAAGTTCCATGAAGGCTTCCGATTAGGACGTGATGGTTAACAAGTCCGACAAAAAGGTTCCCTAGTTCGACAAGAAGGTTCCTGAGTTTGGCAAAAAACACCTTTAAAAGACCGGAACGTTGTGTATATAGCAATAAAGATGAGGACAACAGATTATTTACTAAGGATCACTATTAGTTATTCAAAACTATATAACTAAAAAGTATTAAAGGATTTAACTTTTAATTAGTTTTCAGTGTTATTCGTTTGCTAAGGAAAATTTAAAGATCAAAGGATTTTTCTGAAATTTCTTGCAATTTGTATTAAATATTCTGCAACGAAAAAAAAAAAGTAATACAATACATGTAAATTTCTATTTCTATCTAATTGAAGAATCAATAATAACTAAAATTCGTGATATACAATAATTTTTTTTTTTTTTGCTCAGAAATGAGAAACAGAAAAGGGAAATGCATCCAATCTTGCCAGGAGGCAGATTTGAATTCTACTAAACATAGAAAATGTCACACATTGTATGTAGCTTTTTTGAAAGACCAAAGAGTAAAATAAAGGGGAATGAACAAGATAGAACAGGGGGATATAAGATTCAAGCATAAGTCATAAGTCTATGATATGTTCTCTATAAAATTGCATATCTATTAATAATGGAGATTCGCTCCCGGTTTTTGTCTGTAACAAAAATTACGTCACTGCTTACATCTCATTACCCAAAATCGTCATAACATAGAATAAATACAATCAAAATTTGAACATGCAGCATTAGACAGTCCTCATTGTTTTTTAAAACAAGTTTTAATAAATACATGACTGGTATTATATATCTATATATAGTTTGCTTTATTTTAATACATATTTAAAGTTTACATTTCAAATTGTTTTATTTTTTAATCCTTTAATGAATTTGATGATTTTACTTACTTAGGGTACAAACTCGCTGACATTGAATTTTTTTCTCCCACCCCTGAGGCAATATGTTTCAAAAATTTATTTTTACATCACCCGGAGGGTGTTTTTTATTTTGTACTACTACTACTACTACTACTACTACTACTACTACTACTACTAATAATAATAATAATAAAATGTGAAAAAGTGGAAAGAATAATATAGAAATTATTGGATAATTTATAATGTTAATGAATAATAAAAAGATTAACGGCTCATGGGTGAACAAAATATCAGAAAGTTGCCAGATACAGGGATCCAAATTGAAACCTTAAGCATAGCGTCCCGCACATTACACATGCAAATCGCTTTTTCATCGAACTTGCTAAGTCCTCTAGACGGCATCCAGTGTATGTACAATGCGTAATTTCTTGCTGGATGAACAACACTGGTGTTTCCATGTATAGAAAGTACATAAGGGAATGTCTTTATTTCTCCAGCAGAACTCAGCATACCTTGTTTGTCTTATTGATATTGTTTATTAGGTGAGTGGATATACATCTGCTGTATTCTATGGTTTTGCTTCCAGAATTTTGGTCGAAACAGCACGCATCATATTTGAGTAGAAACTATCCAGATTTTTCTCCAAGTGGTGCAACCATACACTAGTACTGACAGAGCTACATCAAATGGGAATATATATATATATATATATATATATATATATATATATGTAAAATGAAACTGGAAGTGAATCCAACGGTATGTTGAAAAAATGAATAAAGGAAAGAAAGTATAGAATGGATAATATAGGTTATTTTAATTAATTTTACTTACACGTGTTTCGGTCAGGAGTTTATCCATGTGTACATTATTCAAACTAATATTATCTTTAAATAACCAAAGGAAATGAGATAAGAATAATAGAATTTCAATTCAAATAAGGATTTACTCTGATGAAGGTCGAATTTTCTTTGTGTGCGGAACATTCCTACATTTTTTTTTCTATTATTATTATTTCATTTCATTTGGTTATTTAAAAATAATAATAGTTTGAATAATGTACACATGGATAAACTCCTGACCGAAACACGTGTAAACAAGTAAAATTGATTAAAATATCCTAAATTATCCATTCTATGCTTTCTTTCCTTTATTCATTTTTTCAGCATATATATATATATATATATATATATATATATATATATATATATATATATATTAGGGAAAATAATGAATAAGACGATTCAGATGATAGCATAATAGACTATTTCAGGAGACTTAGAGAAATTGTTACCTTTCGGTCACCATTATCAGATACAGATTGAGGAACATTTTATTATTCTTTTAGCGTCAAGAACAAATGTTGCTATATTCAAAAACAATCTGGTTATGTCCGGGTTTGTATACATATATATTTTTTAAATATTTTGGTCATGTCCGGGTTACATATACGCAGCTGCTTCTCGGGTAAGTTAACAGCCGGTCATAAATTAAATTCTTAGCCAGCTGTCTGTCCATTGTTTCAACATATATGCTAAAAGGAAAAGACAATGTATGTCATTCTTTTCTATGGACAAGCGGACGTCAATTCGGGCCAATAAATGTCCTAAAAGTAGAGCTGCAAGTGCTATCAGCTGTGTCTCAGTTCATTTCCTAAAATGCTCCATATTGCTCATTGTTCGGTAAAATCTAAACGAAATCTTGTTTGCGAAGTAGTTTGTATTACTCTTATCCCCAGACTGGTTAGTTTGTCATAATGTGTTTGTTGTGTATGTTGGTTTATAGGCTAAAGGTCTGTGGGTGGAGGAGAAGCGTGTGATGGTAGTGGTGGTATTTTTTGGTTTCGTAGTTGTGTATATTTTGAGGGCTTTTTCTTGACGTTTAGAATGAAATGTCAAAGGCATTCTAAAGTTATGAGGGACTTATCAATGTATTTATATTCTTCTTCTAAGTGCTGTGGGCTGCATATGCGCAGTGACCGAAGTTAGAAGCCCATTATAAGCCCCGTTTTGATTTTGTTGTTGTGTTGGGAGTAGAAATATATGTAGTCATTTTTGTTTGTGGGTTTGCGGTAGACTCTAAATTAGTTTGTTTTGGGATTTTTATTAGTAGGGTATCTAGAAACGATAAAGTGTTCTTAGATTCTTCTTCGAAAGTGAATTTTATGGTCGGTTCAACTGCATTTAGTTTGTTGGTGATGTGTTCTATCTTAGTTTCATATGGGATGAAGATCAGTATGTCGTCTATGTATCTAAAATATGTGCAATTGTTTGGTATTCTATATTTGAAGGGGCCTGATTCTAAAAATTCTAGGAATAGGCAAGCTTGAACGCCGCTAAGAGCGTTACCCATTGGGAAGCCCGCTTTTTGTGGGTACTTTTTGTTGCTGAAAAATCGTAACTCAAGAAAACAAAATCAAAATCGGAAAGGGATAAAATAGACTCAAAAGAATTCTCTAAAATATATTAAAACAAAAATATTCCAATCCTCATGGATCACAAATCTACACTGACAATAGTCATCACACACTGGCCTACATCCTGACTGTCAAATTTCTTCAAACAACCTGACCCCATGAAAATACAATACCACACAAACTAAACTCATACAACCTTTTTTTACTTCCTTTCTCTATACCACCTACACAAACACTCTCCTCTTCCCATCCCTAATCGACAAAAAACCTTTTCAGGATAAAAGTAGAATTTAAAAGTATTATGTGTTAAAAAGATCTATTGAAAAATATTTGTTTAAAAAAAACGAAAAACTTTTAAGAAGCAATTACAGAAAAATGTTAATACGAACTTCTAGGCATAAAATAACGCTAAACGTTGAGACGCCGTTTTAATCAATCAATCAGATCTAAAAGACGCTAACAATATTTATGATACCTCCAGTATTTGATGGTTTTCCATAGCATTATGGGAATGCTATATCAAAAACATCTCGTGTTATTTTTCGTTGTTCCACCCATTGTAAAATTAGTCTTATTGAGCTGATTTAAGTTAATTGACTAGATCCAACGTTAGCACACAGAGTTGATTAAAATGCATGACTGTATTGATCTGTGTCAAATTAATGAGGAAATAAAATAGCTATATATCTTATAAGCGCCAGTTTCGTAATGCTTATCGTTATAGGGAGTCGAGTTGGTTACCCGAGTTCAAATCCTGAACGAGGATGTTTTCATTTCCTATTGCACTAATCCTCTGGTGAAAGGTATGAATCCAATTATTTTACCCCAGCTATTGGTAAATAGTTGGACAGACTAGACTTTTTAACCTTGGTACGACAACCGATCTAGAACGAAAACTCTGAATTCAAAACAATTGTACACATAGAGAAGGATGGATCCACCGGCTGCATGAGTAGCGCTCTCACAACAAAACCAGATACGGGCCCAGAAACAGACAGCGACCATATATAAATACAAGACTGTAATACGCATTCAGAAAAAAGCAGAATAGTAATAAAACTCTGAGAAGGAAGGAAGAAATAAGAGAGAAATTTAAATAAAGATGAGAATCTCTAGAAACAATACATTAATTTTGTAATTTGTGTTATACACATTGGAATAAATATATGGATTAAATATTCCTCAGACAGGAAAAGAAATAAGATCTGAAAACAAATTTGGAGAGTTTGTATGTTTATTATGATCTCATAATAAATAAATAAACACAGCACCAAATTGGTTTACACGATTGAATTCCCTTCAATCAATAGACATTATTCCCATTATCGATACACATGCAGATATATATCTTTCTCTCTTCTTCTTTCTTTCTCTCTCCTTCTCGTCAATATATATATATATATATATATATATATATATATATATATATATATGAATTCAGTATATATTAAATAAACATTTGAAATCAATATATGTGTGTAGATGTGTGTAAAGTCACTAATGTTTCTTCGGGATATGTTAATAGAGTAATATTGAAGTACAACCAAGTAAATCAATACATTTTCTACAAATTCGTGTTTTTCTGTTCCTCTATTGCAATGAAAATTGTCTGGATCAATTCCCTAGCACTGTCTGACCCACTTGTTTAAAATCTCTTTGATTTCATCGGACTCATCTAATTCTTTTCAAAGTAAACATCTGTGTTAAGCGATAGTTGAGGAGAAAATAGAGACTTACGAACCATTCCATCTGACCGTTCATCTTTGATATTGCATCTTTTCTTTAAAGTTAGGACGTTATAACTTTAAGGTTCATCTTTGATATCGCATCTTTTCTTTAAAGTTAGGATGTTATAACTTTAAGGTTCGATTGTCTATAGAGTACAACTTTGTTTCTTTTAAGACGTATAGAATGTAAGCGACGTGGAAACTGTTCTTATCTCAGACGCCGATACCAGTTATTTCGCACAAAACCGTTATGGTTGTTGAGAGAAAGTTAAAAAAAACCCTCTAGTTTTAATATCAAAGTCATTAAATGCCAGAAAAATTGAAAACTATTCACCTGCAATCTTCTGAGGGAAGAAAGCAGGAATAAAGATTGCAAATGGATAACCTATATTGAAATAAGTGCGGCAATAAAGCGCAGGTACTACGACTAATTCTAAAAATGAATCGGTGAGTTTATCAGATCTATATAGTAAATATGACAGTGACATTCAATTTTATTTTTCTTATCTATATATGAAATAAAATAAAATAAAACCGTAGCAAAAAACAATGTAAATCTTATAGTGAAATAAAATCAAGTGAATGCAGAAAGAAAGATAGAAAAGTAAAGGAAACTAAAAAGCCTAAAGTATGTTGTATGTTCTGGGTATACTAAAATCCATTCAACGGTGCGGCTCCAATTTTGACGTTCCAGGAAGTGTAATGTCACCTCTTCGTTGCATTACTCCCAGGACCACTCTGAATCGGAGTGATAGTCACCGGTTATGGTGGCATCTATAGGTCAAAGTAATCTGTTTGAAAATTATTAGTATATATATTTACCAACTCCTCCGCAGGAGCTGGATACGACACAAGGTCAATTTCTTAAGCGGAGTTCAACAGGTTTGAATTCAGAGTTTTTCATCCTCCTAGACTGGTTACCTAGCCATGGTTAAAGAACCCAGTCTGTCTTGCTATTTACCCATAGGTGGAGGGAGAGTAGGATTCATACCTTTCCCAAGGGTATTAGCGCTAAGTGAAAATTATTAGTATAAGTTAAGAATATGTGAAACCAGAAAATTATATGGAAGCTAATGATAATGATTATTATTTCTCTTCTTGCGAGTTTTTCCCACAAGCTTCAGTTGGTAGTCTTTCACTAGAGTCTAAATGACAGCAAGTCTGTATAGTCTCAATTCTTTCTCTGGTTTCCACTTTCTACAGTTTATTTTCTAAGCCCTTCAGGACTGCTCCAACGGCGACAACTACAATTGGTATCACCATCATATTCATGTCCCACATCTTTCTGGCAAGTAATATTATTGAATAGGAATAGCCACTTGAAAACATATTGTTCTATACCCTTTCTTGACTTCTATTATTCTTCTGCTCATCTTTGGTATCTTACGTTCTTCTTCTAGCGTATCTTCTAACGTCTCTGTTCTTGCTGGTTGGTCGTCCCTGATTCATTTCTTCTTCTAGGTCAGTCTTGTTGCCAAGACATCATCAACCACAAAACCATATTATTTATCTAAACCTTTATTTACTTAACTAAATATATTTCTCTAACTAACACAACACGCGTGTGCAGTGAGTCCCAGCTAAAGCAGATACATCTTCTCTGCCTGACGTCCAAGCTGAAACTGAAGAGCCAACCAGGTCCCACGTGACTTCACGTATTTCGCGGGCTTTCTGTAATATTCCATGGAAAGTCCCGTCAATGATATGAAAAGGGGCCATCCCTTCAGAAATACAAGGGATTGACAATATTCTATGCATAGATTATGTAACAATATGATTGATCACAACCTATTAGTATTAGATAAGAATTATTGCGACAATAATTTTTTTAATCAGATTCATTTTTTTTGCAGGTTATCCTTTTTCTTATCATTTTGTTTTCTCTATATCTTATATCTACAATTCTTTTTTCAGAATATTGCTTTTTTCTTTCTTTCTTAAACTATTTTTTCTTTTTCTTTTTTTGTTATTCTTATATTGTACCTTTCTCTTCATATCACTAGCCATCAAATCCCTCTTTCCTTATCTCTTCCTTTCCTTCTCATTAATTTTTTTCTTTTCTTGCTCTCCCTTTATATATCTATTACTCATTTTTTCTCTCCATCCTTTTTGTATCTCACTGAATTACCAAATTTCTCTTTCTCCATCACATACTTTCCTTCCCATTAATTTGTGTTGCTTCCATTGCCTTCTCTCTCTTTCTCATATATACATATATATAGATGTGGAGGCACATAGTGTACTGGTTCCCTTCGTAGGAAATGGATAGGATAAGACAAGTTCAAATTATGGATGAAGCTGTTTAAATTTCACAAAGCACTTATACCTTTGTAAAGGTATGAATCCAACTATTCTCCCTCCACCTATGGATAAATAGTAGGGCAGAATGGGCTCTTTAACCTTGGTTAGGTCAACCATCTAGGAGAAGGAAAACTGAATTTAAACCTGTTAAACTCCACTTAAGAAATAAATGAACGAAAATTCATTGTATTAATCTGTGCTTTATCAATATCTCCATCAGATTAGACATTTTATATTGACTAAAAACTAATTTTTCATCAAAACATACAAATTTGAACATAAGATCTTATTATATATGCAAAAAATCAGTCAGTAATGTTTACTTTAATTACTGACAATTATTTTCTAATTAATTTTCCCTCAAACAAATTTTAAGTGTAAATAAAGTATATTTAAATTATCAAATTTTATCTTTAAACACTATTGTTAACATGTTGATTTTCATTCATTCCACGTAAATAATCTTAATTTTTTGCATCCAGACCATCTCACAGCAAAAGTGGGCTCTTACAAATTATTCTGTGATTATAGCATTCTACCCTCTCACCAAGTCTAGAAAATTTTTACATCTGCTTGCTTCCTATATATGCTTTTAGTATTTGTTATATAACAATATATATAATTATAAGAATTAGTGGGTATTAGTTTGAAACCCACACTAAGTCCTTATAATGCATTAGTGCATCTTAGATACACTAACACATTCAGTAAGGAAAGACAAACAACTAACTTGCATTTAACGACAAATATCAGATGCATATGTCCGAAACAAGTTAATTGTACAATATCATATATGTTCCATAAACAAAATGTAATGAAGAAATGGTTAGAAAAGACTTACAATGTCTTCAATGTTTTTTTCTGGTGAGTTGCAATAAATGCTATGCCCAAGTTAGAGACTAATTGTCTCTATTCTGTTCTACAAACAGAGCAGAGAACTATGTCCTTTTTGCTCAATGAGCAACGACTTAAATGATTATTATTAGTTACCTAAAATCATATAATTACTGGCAAATTATTATTATTATTATTATTATTAGGTTTTCACACCTGTTATAACTGGTGGTTCACTAGAGGCTGAGTGACACAAGTCTCCTCAGGTCTCCAGGACTCTTCTGAGTATTCTAGCCGATCCCAACAATGCTGTAGTTTGAATGGTTTAGATTCTTCCTCTGATTTCTAATTCACCCAAAGTCTTTTCCAGAGCTTTGGGAATCGTTCCAATGACACCAAATACAATTGGTACGACCTTCGCCTTCATGTTCCATAAATAAAGAATGTAAATAGGAATGTACAATGAACACAATTCCCTAACCCTTTAGCATAAAATAACCCTTGATGGATTGACATGCTGTTAAAATCAATTAATCAATTTAATGATCCTTAGTAATTCCCAATAAAATTCACCTTTAACAACCCCCTCTTCCCTCTTGGGTGTTGATTTCTTGCTGGAATTGTTCATATTTACAGTATAAGTAAAGTCCCTGGGGTGGCTTAATGTCGGTATGAGCCATACAGCAAGGGAGTCTATACCTTTTTCACTAGCACTAGACCAGAAAATACAATTAGTGACCCATTCCTAAATACGTATCATACAGGTACATTTACGCAGCAGCCCATTTTTTCGTATAGTCAAGAGAAAAAAAAGGCGCCATTTATGATTATTCCCTGGAATCGTTAAATCGATATCTACAGGTGTCAAATTAATTGAGACATAGAGTGTAGTCATTCTATCCCCCTTGTCTTTTTAAAGTTCTTTCTATCAGTATTTTCTTCCACTAATATCCGTCAAAATATTTATGGAAAATGCGATAATATGACGGATTTACATCTAAAATCATGATGCGTATAAGTCAAGAGAATGCTATATTGCAAATGCATTTATCCTTTGAGACTAGAACTAAACACGATTTTGTAATACAATGCTACCATTACGCACTTAGATACTGTAATGTCTCCAGAATGTCTGGGACTATATTATACGTTTATTTAAACAAATACAGGAGTCGAGATTTATACACAATAGCTGAACAGACATGCCAGTGGTCTCGTTCTTCAAATACAATAGTCCCGCATCCAACCTGGCCATGTTTATAAGTAATTAATTCCGTCACAATACAATACTCCCATTGCAATTCCTCATAGTCATTTTGTAATCAGCACAGCAACTCTCTCATTTTATTATTCCTTGTAGAACGATACATCGCATCTCATTTGTTCATCTGTAGCTGAGTTGCCAATATTGTTATTTACTAAGCTTAACTCGGAAGTATACGGCACTCAGTGACTATCGAACTCACTAACAATGGTCAAATTATCCAGCATGCTAACCATTATTCATCTAATTCGGCCCATATCTATCTATCTATCTATCTATCTATCTAAGTCTGCTCATATCTATATCAATATGTATCTACATAATTCTATTCAGATATATCTATATATTTTTCAGATCTCATTATCTCTACATCTATCGCATTCTGCTCATATGTAAAACTCTTTTCTTAGATCTAGCACACAAGCCTCGAGTTGCTACAGTACCTAGTATTGGTCCCCCATGTAGATAATGTAAAGCTTATCGGTGCTTAACTTCTGTGATCCAGCGGGAACCTGTGCTATCAGCGTGACTTGACCGCAATTCACAAATTTCTAATACGTTTGACCAACCGAAGAAATTGAATGTCAATGAAAACTGTTAAAACTTTTTGGCGTAACAATTATCCTCGTAAAAAATAGGTCGGTGAAGCAAGGTGGAGTTCTGGTCGAGGCTGTTTACAGTTCCCTTAACGCTACTGCACATTGGAGAAGATATGAACTCATCTTTTCTATTCTCCAAATATAAGGAAATATGGTATAAAAAGAGGACTTTATTCTTGTTACGGCAAAGGTTTCCTGTGTTGACTATAAAGGAAGTACTGGTCGTTTTTTCTCTTTAACTGATGTTTTTAATGGTGTCGAAGTAACGGCAAGTCTTCTCAGGTATCAAGGACTCTTCTATGTAATTAACTAATGTAACGTTCTAATAGCGATATATGTTGTATTTTTTTCTTTTTTTCAACAATATGCGTAATTATTCATTAGTTTTTTTTCTATCCCTTCTATCCGATATAGACTTTCCTCTCTCCGATAGATCCACACGAGCATTCAATATTACAATAATACAAAAAAAAAAAAAAAAAAAAAAAAAAACACATACATATATAAGACAAAAAGAACATTTACAAAATCATTAATGCAGGTGATATTCTCCTTTTTGCTCTGCAATTGTGCGCTGATCTTTTTTTTTTTAAGGAAATACTCTCTCCAATTTTTTTTAAACAATTTTTCTTTACTCATTTATTTTTCTTTCTTATTAATTGTGGTCCTATACTGACTTATAGCTTCTCAAGCAACAGCGTTATCCTCGCCTTCTTCAGCTGGTCAATAATTCTTTTCTTTATTATTCCTTTTTTTGTATTTATTTCTTCTTCCTCTCTTTTCTAATAGTAGTCCTCCCAAAACTCAGGACTTTCCTTATCTCATTAATGAATTGTTATCATAGTGATGAGCTTAGGCCGTCTTCACGAGAAATGTGTTTCTGGAGAAAATATTTTAGAAGAGTTTTAAAAGGGGCTTTATGCCAAAGTATAAACGAAAAACTAACCATATAATGTATATTTTGTCCTTAAATGGAGATATCAGTTTAGTATCAAAAAGTTCTGAGCTGACTCTGCCATGAAATTTATAAACCATGAAATCAAACGTAAGTGACTGTCCCAAATGTAAGGAATGCCTCACTCAGGGGAATATTGTAGATGAGACGTATATATTGTAATAATTTTTTTTTTTACATAAACATTTATTCATTTGTTTATACGGCGTTTTCAGGATTGTTTTGGGAGATGCTAAAGCCAGTTGAGCTAAGTGTACTGAGATGTGAGTAAGGTAGTTTTTCTTTGAGATTTTTAAAACGTTAACAGCCTCACCCGGTTGCAAATACAACAAAGAATTACACAGCAAAGGAGGCGCGCTTAGCATAACTGTTATTGTTGCAGGAAATGGAATTGGCGACCAGAGTTCAAAACCCGGACGAGACTGTCTTTTATTTCGCGTTAATTCCCCAGGGAAATACATCTGTTATACCCCCAAATATGGATAAATAGTTGAGCAGACTGTTCTCTAGTCGCCGTTCAGCCACCAGTCTAGAAGAAGGAAAACTACTCTGCTTAAAATTGACATTGCGTCACATCCTGTCCATAACGGAGGTATTGGGTAAATACATATATCAACCCGTTTTTTTTTCTGAATTAAATTTAATTATAGTCTCCAATTATATACGAGACAAAATTGTATTTTCATAATCATTTCGACTTCATCGACTACGGAGATAATTGCAGTAATATTACTTTAAAAGTGTTTGGGTTGTTTAAAATTTTGTTTTAAATTGTCGACTTCATCGACTTCACTGAATAATATTACTTTAAAAGTGTTTGGGTTGTTTAAAATGTTGCTTTTTAAACAGTTTCTCTTCTATATTTATTTTCCCTATCAACGGAAACCTAACAGGAACCACTACTCAGTCACAGTAGACCTGAGCGTATTTATAATAACGATATCACTCTACATTTCCTCACGTATCTAGAACTGACCATTAGATTCGTTTTAGTTTCATGTTCTGGAAATCAGGTTTTTTAATTGTTCTTACCCTTCTGTAGTGGATGAATGGATTGGAACCTATCAGAATTATGGAATAGAATAACTTGTATCTTGATGATCTGCGCCGGCCATCAAAATAAGGAGATTATGGTTGATGCCCAATGCTCCCTGACACTGTAAAAGAAATCAAGCATGAACTGGAGATTTGCAATGGCTACTACAAGGCTGTGACTAGAAAAAGCAACATAAAACATGATTGCGTTTGTACAGTAGAATTCCTCAAAAATCTGCAGAAGAAAGTGTTGGGGGACCCTGGCATTGTAATTCGGGCTTTGTCACGTGAATTGAATGTTTCAGCCTCTACCATGAAGCTTGCACTCAATGAAAACCTTCGTTACTACTCATACAAGCGTCGCAGAGGTCAACTGCCCCCAGAAAAGGCCCGTGAAAATCGTCTGTCAAAGGCGAAGAAACTTCTGAACAAAGTGAAACATCCTGCTGAAGCACAAACAATCTAGTTCTTTTCCGATGAGAAAAACCTTTGCCATGATCAAAAGCACAACACGCAGAATAACAGATGGCTTGCATACAGTCCAAAAGACAGTCCTCGTGTCATGCAGACTAAATTTACCCAAACTGTGATGGTTTTCGGATGTGTGTCCTCTGAGGGTGATGTGATGCCTCTGCATTTTTCAGAGAGGGTGTCAGTTTTAATTCAGATTCCTACGTGGAGTTGCTAAACACTGTAGCCAAGCCCTGAATAACAAGGGTAGCCAATGGTAGGCAATATGTATGGCAGCAGGATTCGGCACCCTGTCACACCTCTGCGAAAAGTAAAAATGGTTGTCGGCGAATTTCTACGATTACACAAGTCCCAATGTTTGGCCTATACTCTCCCCAGATCTTAACCCTCTAGATTAAGAAAGACACTAATCGCCGTGCCAGTATTACAAAAGCCCAGTTAATCGACAGAATTAAGGTAGTTTTTGAGACCCTTACCAGGGAACCTGTAACATCAGCTTGCTCCAGGTTCCGGAGTAGTATTAAGGCTGTGGTCGACGCTAATTGTGGTTATTTTGAGTGAAACTTGTTGACAGTAGTGTTTCCGTTGAATTTCTTACAATCCATTAAATGATGTACTTACCAATCACTTTTTCCTAATGAAACTGTCAAATTTCTTCTGAACATCCTATATATATATATATATATATATATATATATATATATATATATATAATATATAATATTTATTAGTTATTTTTTGTAATCCCCTGAGTAAACGGATTTACTTCTGGGTAAATAAAATCGAGTTTAGAGGCTCAATAAAAAAAGCTAAATATACGTTTTTTTAAAAGGCGAGTGTTATAAAAGCGAGTTTTATAAAAAAATTCCTACTCGAGTTGCATGCCGGAGCAATTCATCTAGGATATATTATATATAATATATATATATATATATATATATATATATATATATATATATATATATATATATATATATATTCAAACCCATTCTCAACAGATATTACAAAGGTAAGAGACGGATTTTATCTTCTCTAATAACTTATAGAATAATTATATTAACTTGATGCTTCAAAGGAGTCTAATAATAGATGAGAAAAACTTTCTATCAGGGTCCCCACTCTCAAAAAGTGTTTTAATACTTTTGAGACCCCTCTCAAAAGTATTAAAACACTTGGAAAGGATTTTTCATTTATTCCCCTCATTTCATTCATTTTTATTTCATCAATTCATTCATTTTACCATTAATTTTTAACTATATATATATATATATATATATATAATATATATATATATATATATATATATATATATTTTGTGTGTGTAATTATATGTAAACATACATATGGATTTAGGTGTCATATATGTGTATGTATATACATGTATGAGTTTGTATGTATTGTGTTTCCTTAAAAGTCAATTACTGTAAAATAAAAGAGCATGTTTTATAAGTACACTGCATAGTTAACCCTGAGTTTAAATATTTATTACAGCATGAACTAAGAAGGTTGAAAAATGAGTGGTAGTCAAAGATCTCCTCTGAAATTCAGAGGACCTAAAACTGTTCTATGGCCTCATGCGTAACGTTTTCGGTCCATTAACTTCTTTCGTTGCTCTTCTAAGGTCAAGGGAAACACCACCTTGATCAAAGAACCTGAAAAAATCCTGCAGCGATGGCAACAACACTTCTCGGATTTATTTGATAACCCTTCAGTAGTCAATGCTGATGTTCTGCAGCGTATTCCTCAATACAAGACCAAATATGAGATTGACCATTTACCAAATATTTCAGAATTTGAAATCGCTATCAAACAAATTAATTCTGGAAGGGCACCAGGTTTAGATGGGCTTCCGGTAGAACTGTTAAAGGTAAACAGTTTTAATATCAAACATGCTTTGTTTGATCTCATCCCTCAATGTTGGAACGATTCTCTTCTAACAAATAATTGGAGTGATGGTGTTTTGGTGTGTTTGTACAAGGGAAAGAGAAAAAGGTAGTTGTGATAACTACCGTGGAATCACACTTCTGGGTGCTGTTAGCAAGGTCCTCTCAAGAGTCTTGTTGTATCGGTTGCTTTTGTACATTTGTCCTGTAGTCATTCCTGAATAACAAAGTGGTTTTAGGTCTGGCAGAGGAGCAAACAACATGATATTTTCGGCTAGACAAGTGCAAGAGAAATGTATCAACGGGTCCCCCTGTATCAGGTATTTGTCGATTTGACAAAAACGTTTGATACAGTCAACAGAGATGCACATGGTACTTGTTTGGATGTTATTGAATCTTTCACATACTTGGAAAATACACTGACTTGTAATGGCTCTTTCGATGCTAAGATTCACCTACGCATCCAGAAGGCTCCCATGGAAGGCTGGAAAAACGGTTATGGTCTTATACCAGCATTAGCCATAAAACAAAATTGAAGGTTTAAAGGTCCTGCGTGTTGAGTGTTCTATTGTACTCCTCGGAAACATGGACATTGTTTCGAAGACATTTGAAAATTCTTGATCACTTTCATTGGAAACGTTTGAGACGCATTCTAAACATCGTGGAATTCCAACACACCTAACACAGAAGTCCTGTACATGCGTTGAAACTCTCATCATAACTTCCTAAATGCGATGGGCAGGCCATGTTGTACGAATGAGTGATGTTAGAATACAAAAGCAACTCCTTTACGGTCAGCTGTATGATGGCAAAAGGCCACAACATAAGTGGTATAAGCGGTATAAGAGATATAAGGGTTGCTTAAAAAGCAACCTGGTTTGATGAGTCATTTGAGTGCTCATGAGAGGAAAGGTTCTGGTGGTGGGGTTATAGGATTGTGAGGGACGGCAGTGATCTGTAAATATACTATTTCTATATATGGGCCGGGTTAGCTCAGTCGGCAGAGCGTTCGGCTAGAAACCACAAGGTTCCTAGTTCGATACCGGTCCTCGCCAACCCAGCGTATGAGTAGCACAGGGATCTGTGTGGAAAAGTAAGGAGCTGACGGTAGGTGTGGCGCTCCACCTCAGACGCTAAAATAATCTCCTTGGTCTAGCGCTAGTGAAAAGGGGATAGAATCCCTCGTTGATTGGCTTGGCTTATACCGACTTTAGCCCGCCCCGACGACTTTACTTTTACTTTTATATACAGAGAGAGAGAGAGAGAGAGAGAGAGAGAGAGAGAGAGAGAGAGAGAGAGAGAGAGAGAGAGAGAGAGAGAGAGCATTGTATAATGTGCCACGAAGTTGATACAAAAAGCGTTCAGTTATAAATAAGCAATAGAAAGTGAATGGAATCCGCGGCGGCCAACCCAGCAGTTACGATAATGATGCCAAGCTAGTGCCGTCATTTCTGCACCAAAAATATACTGTATCCGTATTTAGGATTCGACATCGGACAAACTTGCTGGATTTTGCGTTCCACTTATGACAGCCACATTAGTCGCTGCAGCTTTTCGGTAAATCATATTATCCGAACGAATTGAAAGACTGAAATAGCATGTGCCAAGGTCGGCTTCTTTGGACAGACTCCGGCGGCAAACGGCCACGTATGATTGGTGAAACGTGTCTTCTTATCGAGAGATGAAGAGATGTTGTTGACGTGAAAATAACTGGATGATTAAGAAGGAGGAGTATGGTAAAAAGGGGAAAATTGTGGATATAGGGAAATGTAGTGACTTACAAAAAGAAAGAAAGAAAGAGAGAAAGAACGAAAAAAGAAAGAAAGATAGAAAGAAAGAAAGAATGGGTGAATTTAATGACAAATGGAAGCATAATGACAAGAATAAGAAATAAGATTTGAAAAAAAAGTGAATTGGAAAAAAACAGTGAGCAAAGATAGACATAAATTGAAAATCGTAAAAACATTGTAAAAATGTTATTTATATTTTTACTTACTTGAAATCATTATTGTATTTCTACGCACGCATTCACGCACACACACAATCACACACACACAATCACACACACGTGTGTGTGCGTGTGTGCGTGTGTGTGTGTGTGTTGTGTGTGTAGTAAATCGAACAAAAAAAACTTAAACCAAGGAAGATTAAAAATGATGCGCACTTACACACGGTAATAAGGAAAGTCTCTAAAATCAAAACTATCTTTATCACCCATAACAATAACCTTTTGTCACGTGCTACACCTAATGGTGGGGGGGGTAAGTAAATTCATACACACATCAGTATAATCTGATCGTATTGAAATAGCAAAAAAATCTAACCGATCACCACTAAGTCGCTTGGGACTTGGTATCAGATTCAAAATGCTTAGTAAATATATAATAATAGACAAAACGCCCATTTCTATTCTCTCCTCGACATGAAAAAAACTAACAAATTCAGCATACATATTTATAGGACTCATGGAAGTTTGTACCATAATACAATCCTCATGGGTAAAGCAAACTCTCAATAAGAGGAAATCTCAGACTATACTTAACTATCAGTGGATAGGTGTTAATGTAAGTAATTATGAAGAATTTAAAAATTCGAATTAGGTTTGCATTTTCTATTGAATTGTTGATAATCTTAAGCATTTCTATATGATCCCAGACATGTGTTACCGGGGTTAAGCAAACAGGGGGAGTTCATAAATAATAATATAGTAAATGTACCCCATGAAAGTACAAACATTTTAAATTAATTAAATTAAGCCTTTGACATAAAAAGTCTGTCGTTCTCAGGTAGATATCTACAGGTGGTAAGGAATTGATTCGTGTCTTTTCTACTCGCCTGAACACATAAGGGGAACGACCTGCTTTTATACCGTTGCTGGATCTGGTTGGTGTATGGTATATAGTTGTAAGTACCTTGTTAGGTGTTGAACGCATAATCCTTGCATCCTCGGTGCTATGTACTTCGTCAATGAGTGAAGAAAGGGCTTAAGATATCTCTGGTTTTATAGAGGCCAATCTCCTTGATCTGAGTTCGGTACCATATCTCTGCTTGACTAGCATTGGCAACTCGGGGTGAACCAGTCTTAGCCATGTTAAAACCACGAGGTTCTCAAGAGTTGGGGTGATTTCCTCCTCGTCTATGGGAATCTCACCATGATGCGAAATCTTCCCACTAAAACATAAAAGACTATCCTCAATAAAGGCCACGAGAGGGTGGTATAAGTCATCAGGACTTTCGTCAGGCTCCATTTTAATCTTAGAGAAGTAAAAAAAATCGCTGCCTATGGACTGGAAACCATAGTGCATGCGGGTTTCCTACCAAATACTATCTATCGACGTCGAGTTTTTGACGATACTACTCCTGCATGTGACATGACAGAAGTTGGCATTCTGCCCTAGCATCAGCTCGAAATGGATAACATTCTGCACGGCTCTGGGCTTCTGGGACTTGTGTGAGTCATCCTTTAACCCCCGGTTGGAGTGGACTTTGATTTTTTGAGCCACCTCTCTTGGGGTAACAAAAAGGGCGCAAAAATTTGGATCTTGCGTCAGGACATAGTATATGTTCTGCCGCCAGTTTTCAAATGAAGTGATATATTCCACCTTGGTTAAACGCCATAGCTTAGGGGCTCTAATTGTCGTCATTTATCGCTTTAACTGCTCTGAAAGCTGTTATGAGCATTTTCTGAAATATATATATAATCTTAGGGGTTGTATAAAGTAGCAGGTTTTCATGTTAACTCGCTTACACCATGCCAACGAAGAGTAAAGGCGGTATCATGCCGAACACAAAGGATCCTACAACTGTTTGTGACACAAGACAAAAGATAAAGAAGGGGTGACATGTCGGATTATAGGTTAATTAATCCTCGTATGCAAATTACATACTGGCGTATATATATATATATATATATATATATATATATATATATATATATATATATATATATATATATATATATATATATATATATATATATATAAGCAATTGGTGATTTGCTTGAAGCATTGTTAAGTACGTTATAATATATTAATATTTTGAAGGCCAATACAATGCGTATGAAAAATAAAAACAAAAAGATGTTATTTTTGTCTTATCGATTTCGAAGCACAAACTTCATCACGATGAAGTTTGTGCTTCGAAATCGATAAGACAAAAATAACATCTTTTTGTTTTTATTTTTCATACGCATTGTATTGGCCTTCAAAATATTAGTGTATATATATATATATATATATATATATATATATATATGGGAGAATAAGTGCTTAATTGGAGTCGTACCTAATTTTGAAAATTAATTAATTAATATTGAATTAGGCGGGAATACCTATTAAATGTATGGCTAAACAAATCGAGAAAAATCAATCATTATTAATTAATTAATTTTCAAAATTAGGTACGACTCCAATTAAGCACTTATTCTCCCAAAAATTATCGGCAAAAAGCCATTCTAAACAAACCTTGTTTACAACTTATATATATAATATATATGTGTGTGTGTGTGTGTGTGTGTGTATATATATATATATGCACAATGAGTTCAGTCTCTTGTCAGAACATGACCACTCTCCGGTTAATTTCCTTTATTACAAGGTCATGGGCGCGCCATTGAAATATAAGTCGATCCCTTCTTCTGTGGATTTATCTCCATATGCCACATTGGACCAATCTGTTATCATATGTATCCTGTAGTGTATTCTGATGTTCTTTCAAATGCCTTCTCAGTGCAAGAGTTGACGTGCACGAATTACCGCATATTGTGTTGACATTTATTTCAGATCGAGAAATTAGAACATTTGTCTAGGTTCGCGGGCTTGTGCGTGATTAGTAAAAATGCACGATTACACTTCGTGTTGTAGATCAATTGATAACACCTTGTATTCTTGCATTCAATGGGCACCTTTGACTTCACAGTGACTTTCAAGTCACTGCTACTCGTTCACAAATAACAGTGTTCAATTGTGATCCGAGAGTTCCCGTGGTGTAGTAACTAACGCACTGGACTGCGACATCGTAGTTAACGAGTTCGAACTCAACTCACACTATTACGTTCTCTTTCGGACTAACATCCTTGGCAAAAATATGAACTGCTTCATTCCTCAACGTGTTACATAATTTTTAGTACCCTAACACTTATTTACAGTTGTGTAGAAATCAAAATGGCTGTTATAAGTTGCAGCCGGCGGCCTTGAAGGATTGAGTGACAAGGCTTGACCTCATCCTAATCCTCCTTCCAGTGGATACCGTGAGAATCGGTGGAGAAGACCCTCTTCTGGTTTAGATTAGAAAGAAAATTTAGTTCAGTATCGGCCAAACCATGAAGGTGGTAAGTCGCGTTAAGCGCACTGCCGACTCAATCTGCGCAGGTAGTCTAATGGGGATTTCGGAATAAAATATGATCTAAAGCAAATCGAAGTCTTGGGTTATTATCTAAAAACTACCAATGACACAGGGCTTATGATAAAGAGAAATCCCCAATGGAAGACCAGACCCGAAGTCCCCAAGACGAAGTCCAGACGCTAGAAGATGAACGTAAGATACCAAAGATGAGCAGAAGAATAATAGAAGTAAAGAGAGTATACAGCAAACGATGGATTAAATAGTGCCGCGGCTGTTCTTCTAAAAGGATGGATTTGGCATTAAATAACCAGCGATTATCACATAAAGAAATTCTTAAGAAACCGAAAAAAACTGTTCCATTCTGAACGGTCAATTGATCGATATGAATGATAGAGAAATTCGTGTAATTTGAACCCAAATTGTTGCATGTGGATTTACGAGAGAACAATATATCTATGTGATATGCGAGGAATGTTGAAAATGATTCGAACTGAAACTGCAATTAGGACAACAGATATGAACAAAAGAATTAAATAATATTTAGCTAAGATATTTTACCTTTAAATAATTACTTGAGGCGATTACCCGGCGAAGCGTGCGTATAGAAAAATGATGATAAAATAAATGTGGTGTAATGGTTAGCAAGCTAGTCTTGCAGATACATTACAACTGAATAGCGAGTTTGAACCTCGCTGGATGACCCATAACAATCCCCACGTAAAAAAAGACCTTCTCTTAATCCGATCTGATCGGGGTCCTGGGATTTTGTTTGTGTTTTCGTTAGGGTAGAGGAAATGACATCACATATATAGTAAGAAGTTTTAATTCAATAATTAAAAGTATCTTATTTAAGATGAGATACAACTGATGCGAATTGTTAAATTGACAAATAAAAAAATCATACAAAAAGTTAAATAAATAAAGTATTTAAACTTAAAATAATTCTTTGACTTTTAATTTTCTTTTTGTAATATGTCAAATGCAATGAATAATTAAAAAACATAACATTATTAATTCAAAGCGTGACCGATCGAATATCAAACTACTATAGTATAAACAATTGAAACATACTTTTGTAAAAAAGAATTTTGAATGTAATTAAAAATTGAATATCAAATTACCGTATTGATTTTGGTACAAATGCAGAATAGCACGCAAGAGATAATATGATTAGAATAGCATTTTATATGTAAATAGCAATAGATTACAGAAACACC
>CM042145.1:67830941-67847832 GCA_023376005.1 Doryteuthis pealeii
AGGAATTTTATGGTGTGTTCAATTTTATTTAAGCTATAAGTAATCTTTTCTATGTCAAGTCCCTGATAGCTTAAATAAAATTGAACACACCATAAAATTTACACATGAATTAGAATCCAATAACTCTTTACCGGTTTTGGATATTTTACTTATAAAAAATAACGACAAATTAGAATTCAAAGTCCACTATAAATCTACCTGTAAAAATGACCAAATACACTTTTACTCACACCACAATACCAGCACTAAAAAAAGAATTATTATTGGCTTCTATCTTAGAGCCCATCTTATCTGCACCCTTAAATACTTAGACGATGAGTTTAATTACATTGTTTTTTTACCACAAATATAATGACTGATACTTCATTAATAAAACTTGAAAAAAAAAAAAAACACACACACACAAAAAAAAACAACACTCTTCGGGTAGTGAAACAATAAATTTTTAAAAACTATTTTGAAAACGTGAGGGTTGGAAAAATTAAATAAATAAAATGAAACGGTTAATAATTTAAAAAATACTTGCTTAAAAAAATACTTACTTGCTCACTCCACTCCACCAATAATTTGTTTTGTTTTACGACAGTAGGAATCTCGACACGTTTCTAAAAAAATCTGATTTAATTATTCAGATTTAATTTAAAATCGTATGAGTAAAATATATTTTGTTCGGATTTCATAAATTAAATAAGGTCGACCTAGTAAAAAAACTATTTTAAACATAAATTCATCTAAAGGTAAATAAATATGGAAATTTTAGTGAAAATTTTACACTTTAAATAGAATAAAAAAAACTTCTGTAGGCGTAACTTTTATGTGGCCAAGATAAAAAATAAATTGATTCAATTTAATTTGGCCAAGTTAAAAAATAAATTGATTCAATTTATGTGGCCAGTTAAAAAAATAAATTGATTCAATTTATGTGGCCAAGTTAAAAAATAAATTGATTCAATTTATGTGGCCAAGTTAAAAAAAATTGATTCAATTTTTGGCCAAGTTAAAAAAATAATTGATTCAATTTAATTTGGCCAAGTTAAAAATAAATTGATTCAATTTATGTGGCCAAGTTAAAAATTAAATTGATTCAATTTAATTTGGCCAATTGATTCAATTTATGTGCCAAGTTAAAAAATAAATTGATTCAATTTAATTGTGGCCAAGTTAAAAAATAAATTGATTCAATTTATGTGGCCAAGTTAAAAATTAAATTGATTCATTGTTGGAAAAAAAGTAGACATTGTTTTCGTTCATAATTTTCATTACTTTCCAAGGCTGAAAAAACTTTTTTAATATGATCATTTAAAAAATGTTTCTTCTTTGATAATATTAAGAGATAATATTATCTTTTATTCAATGTTCCTTATATCAAATATAAGGGGGATAAATTTGCAAATTGAAATGGAGGTCCCTATACGACAGCCAACAAAATGTAAACAGATGATTCAAATGTCGTACACGTGTAAATGTAAAAGGGTTAATGTTAAATACACATTATATTCACCGTTTGTCGACAAGGAATGTGTAGACTGCACCCAGCCATTTTGTTTTCCGTTCAATTGAACCCCTAATTCATAAATTCACCTGTATTTACAAATATTCACCTTTTTTTCTTCTTTTTAATAGTTAAATAATGACGTTTTTTTATCTTCTTATACGTTTTACATGACGTACAATTAGGACTCATCGCAATGTAACTTTGTTTGACTAATAAACAACAACTTTTTGATTGTTGGGTAAGGGTTAAAGTCATAGGAAATGGAATCAGTGACCCGAATTCAATTGCTGGACGGGGATGTTTGAGTTTCACTTCACAACATCCGTCCAACATAATACACACACCCACGCACACATATGCATGCGAATACAAACGCTCACACTTCAGTATTGTTCAGTCGTTGCACACTAGTAAAACAATGGCCTTGGGAAAGGAATGGATCCATATATTCCCCAAGCTATGGGTAAATAGGGCAGAATGGATTCTTTAGCATTAGTTAGGTAACATTCAAGGGGGAAAGAAAATACAGAATTCAAATCACCTTTATTTAGCTGAAAATTTGACATTGTGTCACATCCTGGCAGATGGGTTGGGTAAACACAGTTTTTTTGTTACCTTCAAAGCAGCAGTAAGATGATTCAAATATCATATGCTATCATTTTCTTTTCATTTCTTGGTTCAATAATTCTGTTTTTCTTTTCTTTTTTTTTTTTTTTTTTGATTATTCGTTTGTTCATTTGTCTTTCATTTTAGAACTTGCTCAGGTAATTTGAACGTTATTACGATACACTCGTTTTTTTTAAATTTTATTTCTCTTTTAAATTTTGTCTTGAAAGATAGTTCGCGCCTTCGTACGCATATCAGGTGTGTGAAACCGTTTTCAGTTTTTATAACAAAAATATATTTGTTTCTGCTTTTTTTAAGAGATTTCTTTTATGTTTTTTAAATAGAGGTCTCTGAAAATGTTTTAGCACGCATGATATATAATTCTGTCAGACCACCTGCTCATTAGCTGGGTGGATTTGGATGCTACTGCAGAATTAAACATATATATATATATATATACATAATATATATATATATATATATTATATATAATATATATATATATATATATATATATAAAATCTTTGGTATAGGCGAATTTATATATTATATGGAGAGTTATCACCACGATATCAATGGATGGAAGACTAAGGACGAATGAAATGAATAAAGAAAAAAATTGTTTGTTGATAATACAAAACAAGGGCCCTTTCGTCCGGTGCTTTTAAAGTTTACGCCCGGAATCAATTAAAAGTCAAGTTGTAAATTAATTACGACATGAATGGATATGGAATGAAGACTAAGGACTAGGAATAGGTTTGGCAAGAGGGGGTGGGTGGAAACAAAACTAAGAAAACCTCCATCAAGTCGCACCAGACCCAAGCCGCTCACCCAATAAAATAAGTGAGTATCTAATTTGTCTGCAATTTTTCTCGTCCTACCTTATACAGACAAATTAGACATAAGCACTCACTTATTTTATTGGGTGAATGGCTTGGGTCTGGTGCGACTTGATGATATCGTGGTGATCACTATGATAACCCTCATATATATATATATATATATATATATATATATATATATATGTGTGTGTGTGTGTGTGTGTGTGTGTGCTTAATTGAAGTCATACCTGATTTTGAAAATTAACCTTGATGATAAGACCTAATAGGGATTGACATTTTCTCGATTTGTTTAGCCTTACATTTGAAGATATATGCCTGCCTAAATTCATTAATTATTAACTAATTAATTTTCAAAATTAGGTATGACTTCAATTAAGCACATATCCTCAAAAAATTGTCGGCTAAAAAGACATATCAAATAAACACATTGTTTGTTTACTTACTCTCATATATATATATATATATATATATATATATATAGTGCCCATTTTCGCAGCAACGTATAGTTTCAAATTATTTGGACCACGGAACATTTTTATGAAATTTCTTTTGTTTTTTCTCTAGGTTTTCTGTTAGTTTATTTTGTCTGGGTCCAATTAATTGAGGAGTGGCATCGAATTCTACTCCCGAGCGATTTTAACAATATCCATTGCCGAAAACATATACTGATCCACAGCATATACGGAAAACAATACAACCATCTTCTGGAAACATCTTATTGATCGGTAAATAATATCGCTGAAAAATTAAATCCGTTTTCATGACATCGAACTAACAAAGATTATAGAATCCATTTGTTACAATGAAACTGAAACCCTATAAAAATATTGAATACAAACACTCAGAAATTATACAAGAATAAATCAAATGCAAATTGAAATTAAACACCAACGATAAATATATTAACCTCGGCATTTTTGTCTAAACTTGGACTTTCTCTACCAGACAAGAGGAAATACTTAAAAAAGATTCAGGAGAAAGCTCTAACCGCATCAGCGTGGATATGGCAGTTCTATATTGTGACATCAAACCAACAAAGTCTGGATGGATGGTGAGATCTGCTGGGCGCTTCTGGGTTAGTGGTAATGATGCTTTCGGCGGAAACCATGCTGAACCCAGAGTCATCATCTGATGAAGGCTTTGTTGGTTGCAATGCTACTGTGTAAATAGCAATCATTGTATGAAGATTATTAACATCTCTCACATTTAGCTTCCAGAAAACTAAAAATATGGGCCCAAAATGTTACCTCTCCAAAGAATATGACATCAACTCTAAAAAGAACTGTCATAGAAATACTTTACCAAAAATACAACCTAAAAGCAACAATAAATTACTAAATGTCTATGCCTTCGCAGCCTATGTAAAACTAAAGTTAAAGTCACGGGAAATGGACTCGTCGCTCCGAGTTCAAATCCTGGACGTGGTAATTGCATTTCACTTAGCGCTAATACCCTTGGGAAAGGTATGAATCCTACTCTCCTCCAGCTATGGATAAATTGTAGGGCAGACTGGGCTCTTTAACTTTGGTTAGGCAACCGCTCTAGGAAAGGAAAACTCTGAATTCAAACCTGTCGAACTCCGCTTAAAAGATTTACCTTGTGTCACATCCTGCCCGTGCGGAGGGGTTGGTAAATATATTGTAAAACTAATAGAATTAAAAATCGATTTAACCCCAAATAACAAACACCCCTACTAATTCCAGCACTAAAAAGAAAATGCCAACCAACTTTATAACAGAACTGACATTACAGTCTGCATTAGTGACAAAGCCAACATATATTTATATCAACAAAACTAAAATAAAAAATATTCTCATAGAAAATGTTCTCAAAGACATCATCTCATCATAATCATCATCTGTCGCGCATTTAGCACGGGTATCCATGACAATCTCTCGCCGACCTTCCCTGCACCTGGGAGCTCCTCTGCGGAGCAGCCAGCATCTTCACATGCTGGTCAATGCAGGTCCTTGCTGGCGCCCCACACTTGCATGTCCATGTGTTGGCTTCCACAGGAGAATGTCGCTTATGAGCTCATCCTTGCTTCTCCAGCAGTGTCCTGCATGCCTTGTCCGTCTCACTCGGATAGTTTGTGAGATGGGGGGCAGGTGACCGTACAGCTGTTTCCTTGTGTGGTGCTGTTTCCACAACGTGTTCAAGACTGCACGCAGCATTATTGTGCAGAAAAACCTAACCGAATAACAAAAACTACACTCTAATAAAACTACACTGCCAACAACGCTGTGGTTTGATACCTGAAAATAATTGGTTAACTCGGTTAGATATGCGGAAAATAAAAGCCTACAAACTGGGAAATACACCTGAGACCATATAATGAAAAATGTCTATTATCATCCTTCAATCCTTCCTTCTGCGATAAAAACATTAATCCTTGAAAGGCTACCCCATACCTGCACCTCACCAATCCACTTCTATGATCATTTATGTAAAATCTATCTGCAATGGATTTCCCCTTGGCCCCACAATCTCAGAATACTACATATCCAACATTGACAAAATAATATTCAATACGAAAATAAATAAAAAGATCACAACGTATACCCGATACTTCGATAACATACTCGTCGCTGTACACTCATACGTTGAAATTAACAAACTTATACAAACTATGGGAAAATATTCCGTACTAACTTTCACTACAAATCTTAAGATTAACAAAAATCCCTTTCATAGACGTACTCACAGACTTCAGTAATAATTACACATTTATTGATTCCCTATATAAAAACAAGTCACAACTGTACTCTACTCAACTATCATAGTGAATGTCCCTGAAATAAAATAAAAATCCACTGATAATACTTAAAAAAACTTTTTACATTTCATCATCAAAAACAACATTTTACATTGAACTCACGAATATAAAACAAATCCTATTTAACAATAATTTTCCCAATAAATTGTCAACCAGGAAATTAATCTCCCCTCTCTCTCTTTCTCTCTCTCTCTCTCTTCTCTCTCTCTCTCTCTATCTATCTATCTATCTATCTATCTATCTATCTCTACCATCCGTAAATAACAAAAACAGTATTCACTGTTAATTTATTTTACAGGAATCAAATGCACAAAAATTATAAATCAGATGAATAAACGATTACCCACATTATATATTGACACACTAAACTTATTGAACAAAACAAAATAATTTAAAGTGTCATCTACTACAGCAAATTTAAAACGTGAAATTACATAGATAAAAATAACACAACTCCCTAAATTCTAATTAAACCAAGCTAATTATACAATAAATTCACATGCCCATTTTGGGAGTGTTTACTTAACACCACTTCGAGTACTGATACCTACATTAGCCATATCACAACACACACACACACACACACACACACACACACACACACACACACATTATAATATATATATATATATATATATATATATATATATATATATTTATATATATATAGACGAAGCTGTTGGCATTTCACATAGCGCTAATACCCTTGGGAAAAGTATGAATCCAATATTATTCCCTCCAGCTGTGGGTTAAATAGTAGGGCAGACTGGGCTCTTCAGCCTTGGGTAGGTAACCAGTCTAGGAGAGGGATAACTCTGAATTCAAAATTCCTGAGGTCGGTCGGTTGTGGCAACCCTTGATGCACCAATTCTTTCCTATTGACTGTGCCAAAAAAGTGTGGATGGTCCAACACAAGCCTTCACCACTAAAAAATCCCTGCGTGTGAGTTCATTGTGTGTATGAACCCTCATACGTCGAAAAATCGACGGGAGAGTCCATTTATATATACATATGTGTGCATAGATATGCACACTTATATATATATATATATATATATCTTTATTATAATGGAGATTGTGTGTTTTCTGTCTGTAACCGAAACTATATTCCTACTCAAGTCACAATTCTCTTAGTTATTGACATCACATTCTCCATGATTTTATTTTTATCTAAACCTCAATTATTAATAAAATTGTCTTACATTATTAATACTGTTAACTATGTCTACGTATTGCCAACATGCAATTATATTTATATATACAACAAAATAGCGGTTTACAGTGTAAATGGGAAGGCTAATTTGCATATTATATTAAAAAATCGAATTTAATAAATATTTGCTTAGTATTATTGATTTCTAACTGTTTGGTTTTATTTTAATGAATATAAGCAACAATCTCTTCAATGAATCTTAAATGAAATCCATTAACAAGATAAAATAACTGTCATTTTTTCTTACTTTCTCTTATAACTAAAACTTAAATTAGAAAAATTACAATGAAAGACAAGAGTGATGGAAGAGTAAGTTTCAGTTGATCCATTTTTATTATACTCCTCTGTTTCAAATCTTTTATTATCACCCTCTGTTTCAAATCTTTTTATCTGTATTCTATTTAGTTTTATTAAGCCTTTCTAACTTAATATGATATTTCATTACATTAAAACTTGAATACTTGCACCGAAGGGTGCAATATATTTGCTAGTAATTATTATATATATATATATATATATATATATATGTGTGGTGTGTGTGTGTGTGTGTGTGTGTGTGTGTGTATGCGTATGATATATGTATTGTTCGCTTAAGTGCACGAGATATAACACAGATGTATGCGTTTACACATCTAACGTGTATTATTTTGCATGCGTTTGACTTTAAACTTTTTGACATAATTTTTGTCTTGATTTAATTTTTATTGTTTTTTTTTTTTCTTTATTTTCAATAATCTATTTTATTTAAAAAAAAAGAAAGAAATAGTATCTCTATTTTTTCCTTTTTTGGGGTAAATAAAGCACATTTTTTTCTGGCCTCTTATTTTTTTCCTAGTTTCATTCAAGGTTTTATTTTTGAATGCAACTTGGATATGATTTTTTTTTATTTGTCCTCATTATTATTTACTCCTTTTGAGTTTTCACATCAGCATTAGTTGATGGTCTTTCACTGGAGTCTGAGTGACAGCAAGTCTCCTCAGGTTTCCAGGACTCTTTTGAGTATTCTGGCAGATTGCAGCAGTGCAGTGTTTTGAATGGTTTCAATTCTTCCTCTGATATCCAAACTTTCCAAACCCTTTTCGAATCATTTTGGGACCGTTCTAAGTACACCAACTACAATTGTATCACTTTCACTTTCATATTCCATAACCCTATTTTCTCACAACGTTTTCTTTGTTTTCTTTTTCTATTTCTCTATTTTCCCCCCCATTACTCTCATTCTTATTTGAAAATCTTTCGTTTTCATTCCTTTTTCTATCTCTTTCATTTTTCCCTCATATAAATTTCTTCTTTATCTTATATATTTTCCCGATTTCTTTTTTTTTTCTCAGTTGCAGAATATTCCTTATCGTCTATTTATAAATAATTAATCTTTTGTGTTTAAAAAGAACAAAAAACAAAACAGAACGAAAAAAAAAACAACAATGATATTCTTAGGTTTATTGCTCCTGTTTGAGCTGAAAACTGACTACTCTTTCTTCTTTTTTCGCTCAAAACTCAGATTCAAAATTTCATTAGAAAATCCGTTGTTGTCACATGATACAAATAAAAGACATTAAAAATCTCAAAACTAACGATTCCAGTCGAATTTTAGTATTGATCATAACAAAGTTACCATGAAGACCGCTCCTCTTTTATTGCTTTTGTTCCCGTCTTGTTGATATTTTCAGAAATCGTAACCCCCCCCACCCCATTATGTCCCACCTAATTGCTCATGACTCCCTTTGCCTTTAATGTTTCAACAATTAAGGGTAAAAAGAGGCCGATGTTTACGCAATGTATGATTTCTGCAACGTATTTTGTTATGCAATTTTTAGCCATTGGCTAACCTTGACCTTTACAGTGGCTGTTTACACATTAGATTTATGGAAACATTTAGCTGTTTATAAAATACTCATATACCATATTCCATACATAAATACAATACCATATTCCATACAACTAGGCCGATCGATATTTAGAGTCAAATGTACTTGAAGAAATACTTAACACTGGGGGGGGGGACGCAAATTTTCGATTTGCACGGGCTCACTGTGTATGTCTGAGAGTACGTTATAAGTACGTTTGTTGGTAAATGATATATTTGAAGTGAGGACACTCGTGCACTCACTCCAATTTTTATTTATTTATCTTGGAGTGAGATACAGCAAGTGTGCCCACGATTTGGCATATAGCCGGAAGTTTTAAATTTGGGGAAAGGGTGACAAAACTGGTCATACCAATAAAAAGGTCTAATTAGCTAGGTACACTCGCCGACCGATCCATTCAAAAATAAAATCTTTCATTCTTTCCTTGTGCAGCCCACTTTCACCAAAATGCCCTCTTTCGCTCTATGGCTTTATCCTACTTAAAATTATCCCAATTTTCGGATGGTTTTGATTTTTAAAGCACGTAACTCGTACTTCGAATGATTTACTGGAGATGGAGGGGGTGGGGTTAAATCAAAACAAAAATCCCAAGAACGTTTGTTGGTAAATGAACGCAAAATCATCGATAAATGTTTAATAGAATGTTTTTTCTTTGAAAAAATTCTTTCATTTTTATGCGTAGAATTTTCTGTTATTGTATCAAACTGGACACACGGATACGTCATCCACATGAATCACGGCGCTTTTAGTTTGAACATTAGATCATAAATAAACTACTCGAAATTAACATCTGCAACTGATAAGTATATAAACATCATATGGTTCAGAACACATATATTATCTTAGCCAACTTGAAGGAAAATATCTGAATTCAGTAATAGATTGATTGTGTCGGTACCTGCATAGAAAAACCGATAAGTGCTGCCACCTGAGTTGTAGAAATGCTTCTCAGCCCTTCTGCTTCAAAATCACTAAATAATTTGGTTAGAAAGAAAAAGAAAATATCTTTCTAAATATGTAATTGTTATATATTTTTATCCATTGAATTATTTTTTACAACGTGTTAAAAATATTTTGCTTGGACAGCCGATAATACGACGTATGATTTTTTTTCAGACTAAATTTTACGTAAAATCAAATCTTTATCCATATTCTTAAATTGTACACTCACTTTAATTTAAATTGTTGTCATGCACAAAAATTGTAGAAAAATACGGTTACATTTAAAAAAAAAAAATTAAAATGTAAATAAAAATATCATGAACATGTTCTATAATATTCACCAGTATAGGGTTACATATTTGTATATATATATTAAATGTAATTAAAAAATGATAAAACGAGTTGTTTTGTAATTTATACTAATGGAAAAAAAGTCTCAATTTTTTAGAGAACTAATGAAAATGTTTTAAAACAATGTGTTTTTAAAACTATAATGAGTTTAAGCAAAAATAGATATTGAAATATGAAGAATTTACATTTTCGATTCTCAACTTCTTTTTATCGTTAAATTGAACTAATACTTTTCTTTAACTTTATCTCAACAAGCAATTAAGAACTGGATTTGAATTGTTGTCATTTACAAAAAATTGTAAGAAATGAATTACAATGTTACATTGTATTTCTAACTCATCAAGCAATTAAAAACTGAATTTAAAATTGTGTTACGTACGAAAACGGAATGGAAACCGAACCATTCGCGTTTCAGTGAAACTTTTGGTAGACAACAACAATATTCTATTTACACATAGGGACGTCCAATCTGCTGCGTTAAATCCCCCTATATTTAACACAATGTAACTTGAATAAAGGTTATTATTATCTTCAAAATGTTGAACTATTCAAAGAAAACATTTACAAAAACTTCTGATGATTTAAAAAAAAATTAGTTTACGGAAATAATGAAATTATAAACGAAAACAATGTTTACATTTTCGTACCATTAAATCAATTGAATTTTTAAGTAGTCAACAAATTCTATGAAAAATCAAATAATAGGCAATTTCACGATATTTTGGTAGTTATTCATTAGTTGATGAAATATGTTTGAAATAGTTTTTTTCTTAAAATATGTTAGGGAAATATTTTTTTACGAGGTCTACACCTATATATTTTATTGAAATCTGAAAAAAAATGAACGGATAGAAAATTTTTATTTGTTTTTCTATAAAGATAATAGTCTGAATAATTATATCTGAAGATTTTTATAAGTTTCTATACGGGACTTTGTTTTATTAGTAAAAAAATACATGAATTCTGAATTCTGCTAAAAAAAAGTCATAATTATGACATGAATTGTTTCAAAACACTCAAAAATTTAGGATTACATAAAAAATGTTCAATGTTAACAAAAAAAAAAAAAAAAAAAAAAAATTGCCTAAAATAAACATTGTAATACACACATTTTCTGTGATTTTTTAAAGATTTTATTTTTAGGAACACCCCTGGTTTTCGTCTGGTCATTGACGGGCACTTTTGTATATATATATATATATATATATATATATATATATATATTATATATATATATATATATGTGTGTGTGTGTGTGTGTGTGTGGTGTATTTGATTTTTGCCCTTGGAATATTGCCGGACCCGTGAGTGCTTTTCTGATCAATGCTTCGTTGAAACGTACAACGTGTTTTTTTTCTTCTTCTTTTTATTTAACAGCGTGTGTATATAATTGTCCTATATACACAAGGGAAAATGGGAGCATAATCCCTTACCCCACCACATACACACACACAATATATATATATTATGTTGTGTGTGTGTGTGTTGTGTGTACTTGTGTGTGTGTGTGTGTGTGTGCGCGGTATACGGATTTGGAGGTTTTATTGTTTCCAGAGATAGTTGCATGCAAGCACAAAAAGTGTATTTGCCACAATTCTCTGCTTAGTTAATGCCTTACTAACTATCTTCATACAAGTTAATGAGATCACCAGCAATGTGTCTACAAACATTGGAACATTCCGGTAAAGAATGTCAGCAACAAAAAAAAAAATGGAACTGAGGTCATGTCTACAGAACGAGAGTGACCACCCTGAGGATTAAACAAAGACCAACATTAGTTTTAGATTGATGAAGTCACCATGATTTCCGCCATTCCGTCTACGATTTACTCCCTGCTTCGTCACGACGACTTTACCAACTTCAAGAGCAGCAATGAAAATAGACGATGAACAAAAGATTTTTCTTACCACTAAACTAAGATTTTCCGTTTGAGACGCAGATAGTGAATATTCAAATACCACTATATATATATATATTATATATATATATATATTAATATATATATATATATATATATATATATATTAATTTTTTTACTTGAAGGCACTTACAACGCATGTATCGCATACAATTCGATACTTTTTCTATAGAAATGAACTTTTTGACAAGTGTATTCCGGAAAGGATGGCTCGTGTGTAGAATACCGTACAGACTGTTTCGACTTTATTAAGTCTCATCAGCGGTATATACTAACGATTTCCCTCCGACAGAAATCGAAACCGGGACTCAGCAGACACACACACACACACACACACCACACACACAGACACACACACATATATATATAATATATATAATATATATATATAATATCAAATATGTATATACTAAACTGAGATCTCTGTTGGGATGCATACTATATTTAAATACACACACAACACACACTATATATATATATATATAATATAGATATATATATATTATATATATAAATATATAGTGTGTATTTAGATACTATTTGCATCCCAAACGGAAATCTCAGTTTATATATACGTATATATATGCGTATATACTTATACATATATATATATACATATATTTATACACATATATATATATATATATATATATATATATATATATAATATTATGTATATACATATATAATATGTGTGTGTGCGTGTGTGTGTAAATTAACGTATGAGTTCATCAGGTTCATTCATATATTCATTTATTTATGACATTCAGAATATATACGCAAATATTTATATGTACGTTTCAGTTCTACATTTTGTTTGGATCCTATCACGAAAGCATCGATGACATCGTCCTATGTATATGTATATATGTATATGTATATATGTATATGCACATATATATATGTATATATATATATATATAATATATGTATATATATGTATCTATGTATATAATATATGTATATATTGTGATATATGTATATATGTATATATGTATTATATGTATGTATGAATATATGTATATATATATATGTATATATATATTATATGATATATATATATATATATGTTATATTATATATATGTATATGTATAATAATGTATAAATATATAATATACATATATGTATATATATAAATATATGTTAATATATAGCATATATGATATATATATAATATATATATATGCATATATGTATATGTATATGATATATATATATATTGTATATATATGATATATATGCATATATATATTATAGAAAATATAATATACAATATAGAATGTATAGAGAACGAAATGAGAAAAGTATTAGCATATAAAGGTGCACAATGCTATATAGCAGAGCAGTTTTACAATCATTAATATATTATATTATGGATATTATTATCTGTTACTATTAGTTTTATGTTCTTTGAACTTTTGAACCGACCATCACACACACACACACACACACGCACACGCACACGCACACACAAGCGCACAAACAAACACACATTTATATATATCCCAACTGTATTTGTATATCTGTTGGATATCGTTCTTGGTAATTATTTTAGACGGTACCCAGTGTCCGCATGGATGTAAGATTTTGCTATCTGTCAATGATAATGTGACTATGTGTACGAAAATGAAATTAAACTTTGCGGGGGGGGGGCAAGTCAATTCAGACGCACATATGCTCTCCCAACTGACAAAGTCTTCAGTCTGCAAAAACTCTCAACAAAGTACTACTCTTTCTTAAACACGATCCACATACAGTTTTCTGTTCCACTCGTCTCGACAGCAACATCCTACTAACAGTTGTCTCTTCCTCCGGTCTGGAGGGCAGGCCCTTAAATACACAGTAACTGTGTAACCGGGATACTTATCTGCATTGCGCGTGGCAAACTTCGACATTCACTAGTACTTCAAGTATGCGCAATCTTACGACGATACTGTTTCACCCGGGTTATTTGCACTGCTCGTGCGGAATGTCAACTGCATTTCAGCGACGAGGAGGTGGTGAGTTCAATTTCTGTGGTCACTCACCACAGCACCTCCTCCTCGCACAGGCTAAACATATCCGGACGCGCTTTATTTCGTGGGGTTGGGATTCTGCTCGTCCTCAGTTCTGCCCCTCAATTTCGATACACCATGATTAATAATAATAGAAGAAAGTCGCTTGTTGAGTTTGGCCTAACTTCTTCAGCAGTGGCTTACAATGAGTTCTGTGTCTTTACTTTGATAGTTATGTGATGGGGAGTTAAGTGGCAGTACAGTTACTGTTTTGTAGGGTGTTTTCTTCCTGGATTCGTTCAAAACGTGTAGTGCCCATTAAACTTTATAAAAGGAGTCTACAAAGCTGATAATGTGCTTATTGCAAATAAACCTGCTTAAGCTGGAGTAAGCATAGGCTTCTGTGTGAACAAGGTAGTCTCGACTCATCCACGGATCTCTAAGTCTTCTCGTCTCTTTCCAGCTTCTGGGGACTGTCTCATGGGCTCCATCTACGATTGGTATCAACCGTCACCTTTCTTGATCAACAGCTTTTCAGCTGTCCACAAAGATCCAGGTGTTTTTTTAATCATATCACTCTATCATCTCTGAACTGCAAAATTCTTTGGTTGAGATCTTTCTCATTAATCAAACTCCTGTCTATTCTCTGGTGGGGATTGGTGTTACCTTTTTCTGTTCTCAAAGTCCTAGATAAATTGTTGGTTTTCATTTTCAAGAAAAGGTTATGGTTTGTGCTTATTTTATCTGGTATTTTTGTATAGAGTTTAATCATTATAATGAATTTATCTATAAATATATAAAGGGTAGT
The DNA here is from genome assembly GCA_023376005.1 of Doryteuthis pealeii. NCBI lineage: Eukaryota > Metazoa > Mollusca > Cephalopoda > Myopsida > Loliginidae > Doryteuthis > Doryteuthis pealeii. Next base: position 67,845,756 of record CM042145.1, read on the forward strand.
TGTGTATTTGTTTATGTGTGTATGTCCGGAGTAAACTCCGAAAAAAAAAAACAAACAATTAAATGACAAAGTAAATTGTATATACAATTTTTCTCTTCATTTTTTTCATGTTACCACTACTGTTTATAAAATAATGCGCGTAATATAAGTTTTTTTATTATCAGTTTCCATTCTTGATGACAAGATATTAAATATACATTATCTTTAAAAAAATTATTTTGTTTTCTTAATTTGTTGTTGAATAAAGCAAAAACAAATAAATGAATAAATTTATAATATTAGTTCAAAATAAATCTGCGTTTTATACTGATTCAGAGTTTTAGTAACTATTTATGAATAATTCGTTTTATTTAATCTGATTTTTTTATTGTTCATAACATTATCTTATGGACAGTTTAAGAATTAAATTAACTTGGTTTCAACTTGTAACATCCATACAATAAAATAAGTAGTCATTTTTTATTGAACATTTTAAAATAGATTATAAAATTCTCATTTTAATAAAAATAAGTTTTCCTATTTTAGAATTTTTAATTCCATTACTTTATATTATATATATAATATAATATTATATATATATAATATATATATATTGATGTGGTGTGTGTGTGTGTGTGTGTGTGTGTAGTGTGTGTGTGTGTGTGTTAATTGTAGAATCCGGCTTCTTAAATATTTTCCTGCACACTAGAAAAAACCCATCAATAAACCATCTACAGACAAAAAAGACGATTATAACTTAGCAATTCCAATAATATTAATAATAATATTAATATAATTAATTATACATATGAATTTCACCTTACCGTCACTTTACATCAATTCCAAAGATTAAGACTATATTAAGTCAAGTGCGCTATAAAGCTTTATCGGACCAATGTTATTTGCAGTCCGGGCTTTCGCTTATATTTCCTCACGCCTATGGGAGAGCCACCATAAACAGCTTATTATACCAAAAGAACAGCAAGACGATACTTAACTAATATATATATATATATTAATATATTATATATATTAATGATATAAAGCATATACACGCCCTCTTTTACTCTAGCATTTACCATTTTTACATGACCTACTATATCTTCCACAAAACCCAGCGCATATGACCCACCGACGACCTCCTTCAACACCAGAACACCTGTGGCATCATTAACAGAACATTACTAGCTGACACACCATCAGGAAAACTAGAACTCCCACTACCAACTTAACACTCCTACTAGCAACCAACATTGACTAACCCTCCCTTATTTCCTGACCTCCTAACTCACCAGAAATGAAAAATGTTCACCGTTGAAGCAAGAACTCAATCCAACGTCCTGAAGAAGGTCTAACAGACCGAAAGCCTTTAACGGCGACATCATACCCTACAATAACAATCAATCTGTAACAACATCCCGTGTTTGTCTACCTTTCTACCCCCTGCCATATATATATATATATATATATATATATATATATTTATATATATATATAGTCGTGTAGTTGTTTAAGTTTATTTAATTAATATATAATTATTATTTTTCCCATCTATGGGTTTTAAATGAAAAACTTGAGTTTATAACAAAATTGTAATTATCGCATTAAAAAATGAAATTATTTCAAAACTCTGTCAGCATTAAACTTTTTTTTTATAAATAAAAGTATTCGCATAAAATAACCCAGGGGGTTGACATGCCGTAAAACCCAAACCAACCAACCCAGATAATATTATTTTCCTAGTTTAATGCTTGCGTGTTTAATATTTCATGATCAAAGATTATGAACGTCCTCAATATGAGTGTATATGTGTTTGTCTGTTTTGTCTGTTTGTCTTTGTATCTAATGTGTGTATACTTATATGTATTTAACCAACGTCAATGTCATGGCAAATGAATACGACAAGGAATCAATTTGTAATGCGGAGTAAATACTGGGTTGATTCAGTTTTCATTCTCACTAGACTGGTTTTTCCTTACTAAGACTAAGAATAGTAATCTTTTTGTACTATTTACCGATAGGTGGGCGGTATGAACAAATAATCTATGCCTTTCCAAAGGACGTTAGTAACGAGGGGAAGCAAAATAATTATTCGTCC
>CM042145.1:67847842-67892362 GCA_023376005.1 Doryteuthis pealeii
ACTTACTCACCAGGTCAGAGTAGCACCAGCAGAATAATTGCATGACATAACAACAAATAGGCAGTCAATTACCTGTTATCTATGTTAATAAGCATTCAATAAATGAATGAATAGGAATCAATAAACTTAACAGACAGAAAATACTATAGAAAGAGTCTTCGAATGATGAACAGACGTTTTCATAGTATTCATATAGTTATAGCTAATAATCAATCAATTTAACAAAATCATTACATATCCAGTCATGCTGTATACAATAGTTCGTCATAGATAGCGACACAGTAAACATACATTGATATATAATAGCTCATCGCTTCTTTGTTGCTTACTTGCTGTGTACTTTGTCCTAAATATCTTTTAAGCATGCATTAACTTTGTTAATCGCTTCGAAAATTCGAGAAACTGTCTTTTGAGCATCAACGATGCTGAACGCTTGTTAAGTAATACAATATAATTCTACAACCACACACACACAGATAATATGGAAGAACATTGAAGACAGCAACAAATGAGGCGGCTACTAGCACCACTTACAGTTCGAGTAAACCTTCTGATGATGGATTTTTTATACCCGAAATAAATGATTAGAATGAAAAATGAAAGGTCTCAAAAGCAACATCTAGTTTACCTTCTTTTCTTTACACTTAGTCATCGTGACAGCCTTCAAAACCAAATTCACATAAACCTTATATAAACACCATGCCTCCAAGCATAATTACAAAACCTTTTAATTATAAATCAGGTATTTCTTTTCCTTGAAATAGCCGGCAACTTTCTTACTGGGTCATGGTACAGAATAGTCTACATACATTGATCTTTATGTGATGGCAAAATATAAGGATTTTACTTAAAAGGAAATGATGGGAAACTACATTTACCTCTTTTTCTATAGAGAAGGGATTATACCTTATACTAAATATATATATCATACATAGAATGCAAAACACACTGACTTTTTGAGAATCCATTACAATGACTATACCTATTGCATAACAAGAAAAAAAATAATGTCAATCGCTCGGTCTGGTTCTTTTAGATAAGCACAAATAATTCCCTAACGAGCCTACCTTACCATGGCTATTGGCTACGCCACCACCGATAGCACTTATACATGCCATCATAGATGAGCTTCTATACTTACGAGGACCCTAAATGCAGAGCTTGCTTTAGCCCGCAACTAAGTAAAGCTTAAAGAAAATAACTAAACTATCGGTACTCTACGATAGATTAAATAACTACACACAGCAACACAACTACTGTCGAACACGACTACTTACCTACCTACTACTACTAACTAATAATAATAATAATAATATGATTGATCATATAAATGCGCCTACTACGTGCAAGAGTACTTAACCACATCATAGAGAACCTGCCCCGTACGAGGCCACAATCGAAGGCAATTCGAGAATACACACCAAAAGAGCAAAGCAAAGCATTAACTTATGACAATGCAACCATAACTAGCACGTGAATGATAATATATGACACAAAAAAACACACGAGAACACTTGAAAAACAATAAAGATAGAGAAGACAAAACAATTATCATGGACACTTACAAATGCACAAGTCGGAGCAATGCTTGCACATGAACAGCACTGTGCGACATGCGTAAGAAGAGGAACACAAGAGAGAAAATGAAACGCCTGATAAATAATTGCTTTGCACAACATAATATCATAGATATTATATCAAAGCCTAAAAAAGTATAAGATATGACAACAAAACAGTAAATATAGAGTTGCCATGTTTGACAGATGATGAGACCAGAAATCCAATGTATTATGCGAGCATTTAGCAAAACTAAGCGCAAAGAATACAAAAACACTAGACACGACTGTGTTTCGCAAGGTGGCCATCACTAGTGATCATTATGCAAAAATCTTAATAACGACCTTACAAAAAATGGTATGTGTCATAAACAGCAATCATGTTTGAAGAATCACAAACGGCAATGACAATTCGCTAGTGGCGACTTCGGCAATACAAGATGGATCAACCTTATCCAGTAAGGGCACCATGATCGAGTATCGTATTAATCAAAAAAGAGCGAACTTAGGTCAACTGGTAATGGACTTTAGTGTTCTTACGCAGATATAACAGGCTGTCAAGCATGAAGGAACACGAAAACAAAAATGACAATACCAGGGACCATTGCCAAAGATATTTCCAAAAAAGCGCTGTGGAACTATAAGGTGAAAAGGCATACCAATTGTAGATTTGTGCACTGGAACGAATCGAAAAGATTGGGATAAAAAAACTGGAGGACCTGGAAACAGAGGGAGAATGAGACCATTCCAGACTAACTGGGTTGCTGTAATCGGCTAGGAATACTCAGAAGAGTCCTGAGAGACCTGAGAGACTGGTTCACTTCAGATCAGTGGAAATAACCATTTCATCTCATGTGGTGGAAAAATCTTTTTCAAATTTAATTAATTAATAATAAAAGAAGAAGAAGAAGAAGGGAAGAAGAAGGAAGAAAAGAAAGGAAGAAACAACAAAACAACAAAAACAACAAACAACACCACAACAACAACAACAACAACAAACAACAAGTAGCCAACTTGAGTAGTGTCATTTACTAGTTACCTATGTTTGCATAAATACAAAACACAAAAGAAATGTTGGAAAATAACAAACACAAAAAGAAATGGACCGTGGTGTTGGCTTTATACTGTTGAACGGCGATTGTCTTCCTTGTGGAACGAGGGTCGATATTGGTTATCTTTCCTTAAGGTGTCGCGCTGAAAAACAGAATCATTCCAGAGGCAACGAAAAAGAAAGAGACAAAGACAGAAGAATGGTTCAGCTTCATCACCCGGGTTCATATGTGGCTACCACAAGGATTTCTCCACCGTAAAGTGATCTCACTTGCCGCCTAGGAAGTGACTACAAAAAATCGAAAACAGTGGTGTTCCCAGTGAAAAGTTGTAAGATAGTTAGAACGAAGGGGATTTATTATAAAAAAAGTTAACCCAGTCTTTCTCTCTTACTGGACACCACACACTGGACGAGCCAGTAATAAAAACGTGAGACCTGGCTGTAAAATGACCTGACTGAACTATGTTTGTATGTTGTTTTCTGTAACCTCTAACATATGCATGAATGACCACGTGGCCTACCCTACCCCTGTAAGCTGACCTACATATTATAACGCCTACACCAGTGACCTGGGTACGGACTACACAACGTTCTATTTGCTGATCGTGATGAATGCAAAACGAGAAGTTAACTGAGAAATGTAACAGTTTGATCAGCTGTTGCTAAATGCCGAAGGTCGGGCCAGATTAGATTAGAATCTAACATTAAGCACAAATCAGTATAGATGATAAATAATAACACGTGATGAACACTCATTTATTTTGCTGGAACTGAAAAGGGTTATCTTTCAAGATACGCATCTCCCGATATTTTCACCTTTTCGCCCCCTTTCAAATTTAGCTGCTTCGTGCGGTCTTTTGGTCTGCTAATGTGGCAGAGGTTTCATGTTTAGTTTAAAAAGGTAGCTTTGTTATCCTGGTGAAATTCCTACAGGTATGCTTTTAACGCCATCTTATTTGGTTGTAGCGGTTGAAAAAGTAATGAATGTAATCCACCATTAAAATCGAACTGAAATAATAGGCAACGTCAGCTTTAGCTTGCTGAAATATTTCTCTACGAGAGTAGTATTTTTTATATTAACTAAGCTTTGTTTCCGTTCTGAACATATGGTCAGCTTGATCACACACCTGCTGTTCCTTAAGTGGTTCTATCACCTTAGAATTTGATCAGGATGTTCTGCTGCTAAACTTCTGGTGGTTTAACTGGAACAGGTGTTTACAACATGACTACACTTTAAGTTCTACCTGCTGTAGATGATTAACAATCTGTCTCGGAGAGTTATTCCCCATTCTAACGAGTTTTTTCTGCTAATAAGAAGTTCCATTATATTGATGAAATCATTAGTGGCTTGACGAGGATTATCAACTATATAATGAACAGTGTTGGGTATATTTCCATTGTCATTACAACCCACATGCAACTTTGGCCTGAAGTGGTTGTAGCATTTAGGAAATATGGTCAGTTTAGCTCAGTCGGTAGAGCGTCGCCTTGGAAAACACAAGTCTTTCTGGGTTCGATACCGGCCCTCGCCCACTCAAAATATATATGTAGCACTGCCTTCTGTACGATAAAGTAGGGAGCTGACGGTAAGTAGTGGGCGCTCCACGTCAAGAGGCATAAAAAATTTCCCTTGTTTAACGGTAGCGAAAAGGTGCTAAGACTCCCTCGCTGTCCGCTTGACACCAACTATTGGCCACCCACCTACTTTTACTTACTTTTTACTTAAATATATGAAATTAAATACAAAGTGAATTAGCTTATCTACTTGTTCTGGCGGAAAACCCTTAGGGAATTTTTGTGGAACCTTAGGGTTTCAGGAACCCCGGTTGAGAAACACTGCTTTAACCTCTTAGCTACGGTTTGAAATGCCGTTAAATTTCAATCAATCATCTATAAGTCAAACTGATCCGTTTGAAAACCGTGAGAACCATATAATTGTATGCACTTTTTTTGTTTTTAAATAGAAATACTTGATAATATATAACTCTATGTAAAAACTCTTAAAGAAACAAGTACACAAGAAATTAATATAAACGTACCATGAACGCGATTTCCCTAACCTCTATGCATGAAATAAGTCCACGCAGATTGAAATTCCGTCGAAATTAATTAATCAATCAAGGGCAACAAATCACAATGTGGTGCCTTTAAAACGCATCAAAAAATGGTTAATCTCACTGCGTGACTTACGTAATATTTGAAAGTGTTGGCATAACATAAATGAAAGCAGAGAGAGAATGTTGTATACTCTTCTTTCTTTAACTTACTTCTATTTTTCTAGTGTCTCTGTCTAGCGTCTGGACTTCGTCTTGGGGACTTCGTGTCTGGTTTCCATTGGGGATTTCTCTTTATTAGAAGCCCTGTGTCATTGGTAGTTTTTAGATAATAACACAAGACTTCGATTTACTTAGATCATATTTTTTTCGAAATCCCCAACAGACCAACCTGCGCAGATTAAGTCGGCAGTGTGCATAACACGACTGACCACCGTCGTGGTTTTGGCCGATCTACTAAAACTCTCTCTAATCTAAACCAGGAAGAGGGTCTTCTCCACCGATTCTCACGGTAATCCACCGAAGGATCAGGATGAGGTCAAGCCTTGTCATTCAATCCTTCAAGGCCACCGGCTGAACTTATAACAGCCATTTTGGTTTCTAAAACTACTGTACATAAGTACTTAGGAATCTAATAATTATGTAGCAGAAAAAGTGTCATCGAATTCTTTAACGATTAAAGATATATGGCTTTTCACATCCATGGAAGTATTGAAAATGTGTATGTTAAGGAGTCAACTGATTCGGGTAATGTACGAAGGTAAAATATTGTAAGAAGGCGAAAAACTATGCCGAAGATAAATTGTGTAGTGAAAGGTCGTTTGAAGCAGGTGGTTGATCACAGTTAACTTGATAGAGATTTCTTATAGTGGATTTCATAAGTGGAGTCAACTGTGGCGCTAATGCATCGTCTTGGTTAAATATATATTTCTAATAGAACTGTATTTACAATCCCGTCGTCACAGTAAGATGTGACACAAGGTTAATTTCTAAGAAAACCAAAAACAGTTTTAATTCAGGAGTGTCCTTCTCCTAAAGCCCAGCAAGTCCTTAATTTCCTATTACTCCCAGGTCAACTCTGATCCAAGTGGTAGAAAAATTTACAATCCTAACTATTGAAACGTATTGATATTGCATGGAAATATATGAAACCATATAACTGTTAGTAAATCTTTGTTATGAAATTGGAGTACGTGATACCATATCACTGATGTAAACAAATGTTTAGTTATAGATAAATCAAAAGTACGATTTTTAAAAAATATTACAATGGAACGGTGAACAAATAGGTAGTTTTATGATAATCATCAAACATTTAGAAAAAAACTTTTAATCGATGTTTGGTGGATATTCCAATTCAGTTAATAATAATAATGAAAACTCAAAAGGAGCAAATAAATAATAAAAATAATAATAATAATAATAATAATAATTTATATATATATATATATATATATATATATATATATATATATATATTATATATATATAATATATATAAATAAATATAATATATATATTATATATATATATATATCAATAATATAGTTTAGTACATTTATATTAAAGAGTGCTCAATATCCATTTGGATAGCGTATATCTAAAATCAATGTCGCTCTGTAATAACTTGGTTGATAATCGCATCGCCGATAAACTGTTACAATCACCATTAATTTCATGTCTTCCGCTCCCTTAACTTAGAGAACCATATTCAATCAATGACCTTGTGCACGCTTCACTTATGAATATTCCAAACTATATTATGAATATATATATAGATTATGTAATATTATATATATATATATATGTGTGTGTGTGTGTGTGTGTGTGGTGCGTTTTTTAAGTAAGCCATAAGTAGTTGATATGCCGATAAACAAATATAATTAACAAAACAAATGAAATAAAATTCCGGCATTTAATAATCTATAAACAGGTGATTTGCGTTAACCAAAATAAATCAAACCAAACCTAACAGAATGTGCGCACTCGATGTTATACACCCAAAGGAAAATACATGAAATACTATTTCCAAGAACACAATGAAAGTTATGCAAAAAAATATGATTCCTAAACATTTAGAATTTGCATCGAAATTGTCGTCAAAATGGACAGTGTTCAGGTATCAGATCTCGGACAGTTTCCTCCTACAATCACTTATATTGTCGATGCTTTTTAAATTCTGCCAAACATATCAATTTGAGTCAACAGCACAATCTATAACTCCAAAATTATAATTAAATTGTTAAACTAAATTTCAAAACGAAGAATTCGAAGGCCAATATCTGTTTACTGAGAAGAGAAGGTCAAAGTCAATATACATAATTAGAATAGTAACAGGTTAAAATGTCAAAAATCAACACATTCATGTATTTTAATGATAATCTGCACTGAAGGTTTCCCGTAGTTTAGTGTGACGTCGTAATCTGCAAATTGTCGACCTTATTGTGTTAAATATATGTTGGGACATCAATAATGAGCAAATACTTTTTGAGCTGCTGATACTGATTGTTAAATAATATTATATTTCATTGGCACCATTTATATTCATAATCTGCTTAGATTAGTTACTAAAAACGTCAATAGTTCAAATGAAATTAAATGTTTTTACACTAGAAAAGGTAAGAAGTAGATACTACCCAGCAGAAACTGTTACTGATGAAGACTACAAAGAGAATATACATATTCTTGTAAATGCAGCAGCTCAAGCCAAATATCTGCTGTATAGCCCAGCAGACAGCATGAAGCATCGGTCTCTACATGAAACCAATTAAAACAGAGCCGCTGTGTTTTAATTAAGATGGCCAATTCCTCAACCAGTCCATGTACCTCGGTAGCAATATCTCATCTTTTATAGGCAGGTTAACAACATATGGAAATCTGATCTCTCTCATGAGATTAAACTGGAATTTACCCATGTTAATCAATGTAAGATATATTGTAAGATTTAAACACAAGTGTGACTAAGTTATGTGATGTTGAAAAACCGGATCTCTGTTTAATAGTCATAGTTAGAAATAATGCTAGTTTTTTTTCTGGGTGTATATAAATTAACATTAAAATGGTGATTAGTTTTCAAAATGTGCTTCATCAATGTATTATTCAACCCGATTCCATGTCTCTTTTGAGGTCATAGATTCGTTTTTCAATAGATTTTGATGTCTCACCTATGTATTGTTTATTCCAATTTAAATTGTTTTCATTGTATTATAATAAATAGGTTACATTTATAATTCATAATTTGAAATTAAAATAAATTTCAAGCACTTCACAAATAAATAGTCAAATAAGGTAATGCCATGAGCATTTTTTTAAAAATCATTTCGAACAAATTACATCACACAGTTTTGAAATGGAACGCTAACGGCTACGCAACGCTAAGTTCTATTTCTTTTTGCTTTCCACATTCATATTTCAATAATATTATAAATCAGCAATGTATCAAAAAAGTTACTAACCATTGTTTTTTAAAGTTTCTTTTCTATATAGTTGAATATCAACGATTCCCTGACGATGGGTTGCTAATCAAACCGAACCGTTATAACGTTGGCTCCACTAATACAATATTATCCTCCATACCTTATATTTTTAATATATATATATATATTAATGGACTCTCCCGTCGATTTTCGACGTATGAGGGTTCATACACACAATGAACTCCCACACAGGGATTTTTTATAGTGGTGAAGGCTTGTGTTGGACCATCCACACTTTTTGGCACAGTCGATAGGAAGGAATTGGTGCATCAAGGGTTGCCACAAACCCAATCAACGACCGACCTCAGGAATTTTGAATTCAGAGTTATCCCTCTCCTAGACTGGTTACCTACCCAAGGTTGAAGGGCCCAGTCTGCCCTACTATTTAACCCATAGCTGGAGGAATTTTGAATTCAGAGTCATCCCTCTCCTAGACTGGTTACCTACCCAAGCTGAAGGGCCTATTTAACCCATAGCTGGAGGGAGAATATATGGATTCATACCTTTCCCAAGGGTCATTAGCGCTATGTGAAATATATATATATATATATATATATATATATATATATATATATATATATATATTCGTAAAATAAACTTCTGTCATCAGAAAATTAGATAGCACTGAACTCGCTGAAGGACGGAGCAAACGACGCACACATTTAATTGCATTATTGTTTATTCACACCACACAAGTAGAATAAAAGCGGCAATTGTCATAGGATTTCATTTAAGAGTGCTTATGATTTGCCACACCGAACACTTAAAATGGGAAGAAATATTCATCGAAATATATTTAAAATTCTGCACTATCCTACCCTCTTTATATATAAAACAAAACGAAAGGTATTCCAAATAAACAAAGCCAAAACCGATAAAAATAAAAACAAATGAATAACATTACCAACAAATACAATAAAAATCAGCGTTGAAAAAGCCAAAACCTTCTTAGCTTAAATATTGTATCAAACATAAAATGAAAGAATATAATTAACAACGTCCACGTCAGAAGCAGGAATTTAAGAAAGAGCTTATAAACCATAAATTCATATCAAACAAAATTCACAATGTAAGAGTTATCATTTATTAATGAGATCCCAGATATTGTAATTGTTTAAACAATTTTAAAATTGTTTTATTACCTCCCCTGACAAAAGGTGGACATACGTATGCTATATAATTCTTAATTGATGAATCTTTTCAATTTTTTAAAATAAAATAAGACATTCATTATAAAATGTATTCCTTAATGAATAAAGTGCTGTAAATTTATTTTAAAATATAATTAAAATAAGTGTACCTTCGTGTACGTTCTTATTTGATTTTGTTAGTCTTTTATATATTTTATTACATTAAAACTTAAATACTTAGGCCCAGACGGTGACTATTCTTGCTAGTATTAGGAATGAACAAATACATGTATTAATGCTCTGTTTTCTTGATTATTTGTAGATATTGTTTGTAATCATAAAAAAGATGTAACATTGGGGTTGAATAAAGAGGTTGACTGAAGAAGCACATTTTATACTTGTTGGTGGTACTTAGAAAGAGTTATCTTCTGCTGAGTGGTTAATCATCCCCACAAAAAATTGTTTGTCCTAGGTAAGACACTTATCTGCATCCGATGGTGAATCTTCAGAACAAGAGATCTGGGGAATGTGGAACATCCATCATTACCGTTATACACAAGTTTACTCAGTTCCAGAGTGGTAGTACTTGTTAGGGTCCCATCTATGGATCAAATAGATATGTTTAAAAATTATTAATATTCGATAGATCCGCGTACAAAAAAAAATCTTAAGAAACAATTACGCAACAAATAGTAAATTTGAATGTACAATGAACGTGATTCCCTAATCTCTAAACATAAAATAATCTTAGATGCCTTTACATGTCGTCAGAATGTGGTGATTTAACAGTTGTGCGTATACTTAGCATGCTTAATTTAGAATGCAACTGTTCACAGCGGAATATAGTGCAAAACATGCTCTCTACTGAGTGGGTGTTGGCTGATGAGGTTGGGTAATTATGTCGATGGCAGCACATGGTTCTCATAGAAATTGGGGATGTGGCAAGAAAGACACTTCGACTTCAAATCTTTTGAACAGCGAAGATCAATGAGTTCCATTTGCAGATGTTATGGTACTTCTTCACAGTCAACATCTAAAAATGAAGAAGAAAACATTTTGAACGTGAGATGAATAGCCACATGAACGGGCTTTGGCTTTGGGGATCAACTCTAAATTATGTCAAAAAAGTACGCTGGCGAAACACCCTGAAATTTAAAGAAAGGGAAAATAGATCATAATGTTGTTTTTTTTAAAGAAGTAATAAAATGGTTAATTCTATGGCGTGCCACAGGAATACATATGATTACAACTTGAATCTGATTAACCAAATTAATCATTGATACGTAGAAAAGACCTGGAGACCGAACGAGACTTGTTCTCACTCAGATAGTTAAAACTTGCAATAATAATAATCATTCATAACCAATCATATCTTCAACTATGCTTAATTCAGATAGTTTAAACATAGTTATATGATTTCAGTTATTCCTCTCGAAAACTAATAATTAGAAAGCAACTATATGGTTCCAAGTAATTATTATAATTTAATAACATCAATTTTTTTTCACTTAGATATATTGTTGCAAGAATTCATATGTGATATTAATTACACAAACAGATACTCACTCTCTTTGTCCAATTAGAGTATATATTTAGCCAACACCTTCAAAACGAGCAGTATGCTCCACAAGATCAATTTAAAGTTTTACATTGGGAGGTTTTCCTTCTCATTGACCGGTTGCCATACCAAAGTTAAAGTGTCCAGTCTATCTTAATATTTGCTCATTGCTGGGGGAGATCAGTTGGATACATATCTTTCCAAATGGCAATGGCCCAATCGGGAGTTCAAACAACCTGATACAGGATTTGATCTTGAATTCACCGGGGGTAATGGCAACAATGGCCTGGACAGGAGTCTTACCACTAGATGCAATTTACTTTCATATCCAGGATGCTCTTTATAAATTCCGGGCTTTACACTTCTGTGAGGGATTCAGTCGGAAGGCAGAACTGTTTGAGCTCGTATTTCAGCCAGCCTAGGAGACGAAAAACACCTATTTCAACCAGTTGAATACGTGAAGGAGGGTGCGTTTTACCAGTCTTTTCCAGTCCAAAACACTATAGATCCGTAGCTCATATATGACCAAACTAAGTTACAGGGACGGTAACCATACGCTTTCAAGGATCTTATTTAATTTTAGTAATGTTAGGCTGATATATTTGACCAATAAATGAGACCAAAACTGGTATTACCGGAAGTAATGATAATTAAGCGAATAAGCGACACACTTCAGGAGTCTCACCACCAGATTGGAGTTTAGTGTTCTTACCCTGTTGATCCTTTTTGAATCGAGTCATGTCCCACTGAAGGACATGCTTTGCCTATTCAGGCCGCCCGTACAGAGTAGTCGTATTTCCAGTTTGTGAGAATGTATAGTGGTATTATTAACATGCTACGATAGTCGTTTCAAATTGTTACTTTTTAGAGGCATTTAAGAATTGACAGATAACATGAGAGTAAAATCGATATAAACCAAATAGTAGATCAATACAGTTCGTGATTTGAAGCGTAACAGTTGTCTATGGTCACCAGCTGGAAGTGATATCTCTCACCATTATGAATGACAATTGTCAGTAACATCAGTTTTACGGCTCGTTCACGAAATGTACTGTGATTATAGGAGATATTAATAAGGTTTCCTTCATTACAAGTACATTCACTAGTCAACCCTTGTAAGTTTTATGCATTAGTAAAAGAGCAAAGCGTGATGCTATGATAAGGAATATGATACACTTCTATACGATAAAAAGTAATTGTCCTCAGACAAAATACAAAATTCTATTGATATCCAAAAGCAATAAAAGTTAAAGTCAAATTGAGGAGTGATATTGCAATTATGACCGTTGAAAAACAATTTGCAGTTGGAAGAATTAAGAAGACGATCTTAATTTGATTGGGTCACTTTTCGAAAGTTGAATTACAAAAAACAAACATGTTGATTGATCTAGATCGTAAAATGAATAACGTAAAATATATAAACACCCGGATATTGCCTGACATATAAAAGAAGACTATTCTGCACCCCGTGTCTTACTCACGTACAACTACTCACGTTCAGATTTTAAACAAGCATCTTGTGTTTCAAATAGATTACTTATCATTTTACGATCAAGATATCCAACAACTTGTGTTGACATTCAACTTTCCGAAATGACCCAATCAAATTACAGATCGTTCCAACTTCACTGCCCAAATTTGTTTTCAAACGGTCAATAATTGCTAATATCACTCCGCCCAATTGACTTATTTTATTGCTTTGATTCAATAGAATTTGATTATTTTGTCTGAGACATTACTTACGTAAGAAGTGTATCAATTCCTTACATCCCACACGCTTTTCTCTATTACTAGATACTACAAGGGTATTGACAGTGAATGTACTGAATGAAGGACCTTATAATCAATATCTCCTATAATCACAGTACATTTCGTGACACGAGCCGCTAAAAACTGATGTTACTGACATTGTCATTTCATAAATGGTGAGAGATATCACTTCCAGCTGGTGACCATAGACAAACTGCTTACGCTTACAAAATCACGAACTTATTGATCTTACTATTTGGTTATTATCGATTTTTTTACTCTCATGTTCTCTTCAATCTTAAATGCCTCTAAAAAAGTAACAATTTGAAACGACTATTTCGATAGCATGTTAATAATACCACTATTACATATTCTCACAAACTGGAAATACGACTACTCTGTACGGGCGGCCTTGAATAGGCCAAAAGCATGCCTCCTTTTCAGTGGGACCATGACTCGCATTCAAAAAGGAATCAACAGGCTAGAACACTAAACTCCATCTGGCTGCTGAGACTCTGAAGTGTGTCGCTTAATGTCGCTTATCCTAATTATCATTACTTCCGCGTAATACCAGTTCTTGGTCTCATTATTGCGTCAAACTATATTCAGCCTTAACATTACTAAAATTAAATAAGATTCCTTGAAAGCGTATGGTTACCGTCCTGTAACTTAGTTTGGTCATATATGAGCTTACGGTCTATAGTGTTTTGACTTGCGGAAAAAACGGTAAAATGCCACCCCCTTCACGCTATACAGCTGGTTAGAAATAGGTTCGTCTCCTAGGCTGCGCTGAAATACGAGCTTTAAACAGTTTGCCTTCCGACTGAATCCCTCACAGGAAGTGTAGCCCGGAATTTATGAAGACGCATCCTTTGATAGAAAGTAAAATTGCATCTAGTGGTTAAGACTCCTTTCCAGCGCCATTGTTAGACATTACCCCCGGTGAATTCAAGATTCAATCCTTGTATCAGGTTGTTTGAAACTCCCCATTCGGCCATTGACATTTGGAAAAGGTATGTTACCCAACGTGATCTCCCCCACAATGAGCAAATATTAAGAATAGGACTGTACACTTTAACTTTGGTATGGCCCACGGTCAGTTGAGAAAGAAACCTTTTCCGAATTGCCTAAAACTTTAAATTGATCTTGTGGAGGCATACTGCCCTCCGTTTTGAAGGTTGTTGACTAAATGCATACTCCAATTGACAAAGAGAGTGAGTATCTGTTTGTGTATTAATATCACATGCTTGATTTCTTGCAACAATATATGTAAGTGAAAAAAACAAACTTGATGTTATTAATTATTATAATACTTGGAACTATATAGTTGCCCCTTTCTAATTATTTAGTTTTCGAGAGGAATGACTGAAATTCATATAAAACTATTTAAACATCTGAATTAAGCATGAGTTGAAGATTATGATAGGTTATGAATGATTATTATTATTCGCAAGTTTTAACTATCTGAGTGGAGAACCAGTCTCGTTCGGTCATCCAGTTCTTTTTCTTCGTATCAATGATTAATTTGGTTAATCAGATCAAGTTGTAATCCATTATGTATTCCTGCTGGTGCGCCATAGAATTAACCATTTTATTACTCTTTAAAAAACATTATGATCTATTTTCCCTTTCTTAAATTTCAGGGTGTTTCCCAGGGTTGTACTTTTTTGACATAATTAGAGTTGCATCCCAAAGCCACAAGCCCGTTCATGTGGCCTATTCATCTCACGTTCAAAATGTTTTTCTTCTTCATCTTAGATGTTGACTGCTGAAGAAGTACCATAACATCTGCCAAAAATGAACTCATTGATTCTTCGCAGATGTTCAAAAGATTTGAAAGTCGAAGTGTCCTTTCTGTGCCACATCCCCAATTTCTATAGAACCATGTGCTGCCATCTGACATAATTACCCAACCTCATCAGCCAACACCCACTCAGTTAGAGAGCATTGTTGTTTGCAACTATATTCCGCTGTGAACGTTGCATTCTAAATTAAGCATGCTAAGTATACGCACAAACTGTTTTAATCACCACATTCTGACGACATGTAAAGGCATCTAAGATTTATTTTATGTTTTAGAGATTAGCGGAATCACGTTTCATTGTACATTCAAATTTACTATTTTGTTTGCGCTATTTGTTTCTTAAGATACACTTTTTTTTTGTTACGCGGATCTTCGAATATACATAATTTTAAACATAGTTCTATTTGACCATAGATGGGACCTAACAAGTACTACCACTCTTGAACAAATGAGTAAACTTTGTAGTATAACGCGTTAATGATGGATGCTTCCACATTCCCCAAGATCTTCTTGTTCTAAGCATTCCACCATCGCGATGCAGATAAGTGTCTTACTAGGAAAAATTTTTGTGGGATGAAACCACTCAGCCAGAAGATAACTCTTCTAAGTACCACCAACAAAGTAAAATGTTGCTTCTTCAGTCAACCTCTTTTATTCAACCCCAATGTTACACTTTTTTATGATTACAAACAATATCTACAATAATCAAGAAAAAGAGCATTAATACATGTATTTGTTCATTCCTAATACTAGCAAAGAATAGTCACCTCTGGCCTAAGTATTTAATTTTAATGTAATAAAATATATTAAAAAGGGGGGGGGGGGGACTAACAAAACCACCAAAAAATTTAAGAAACGTTTACCACGGAAGGTACACTTATTTTAATTATATTTTAAAATTAAATTTACAGCCACTTTATTCATTAAGAATACATTTTATAATGAATGTCTTATTTTATTTTTTAAAAAATTTGAAAAGTCATCATTAAGGAATATATAGGCCATACGTATATCCACCTTTTGTCAGCGAGGAGGTAATAAAACCAATTTAAAATTGTTTTAAACAATTACATAATTCGGATCTCAATAATAAATGTGAATAAACTCTTACATTGTGAATTTTGTTTGATATGAATTTATGGTTTATAGCTCCTTTCTTAAATTCCTGCTTCTGACGTGGACGTTGTTAATTATATTCTTTCAATTTTATGTTTGATACAATATTTAAGCCCTAAGAGGTTTTGGCTTTTTCAACGCTGATTTTTTATTGTATTTTGTTGGTAATGTTATTCACTTTGTTTTTATTTTTATCGGTCTTTGGCTTTGTTTATTGGAATACCTCTTTCGTTTTGTTTTATAATATAAAGAGGGTAGGATAGTGCAGATTTTAAATATATTTCGATGAAATTCTTCCCATTTTAAGTGTTCGGTGTTGGCAAATCATAAGCACTCTTAAATGAAATCCTCATGACAATTGCCCGCTTTTATTCTACTTGTGCTGGTGGAATAAACAATTTAATGCCAATTTAAATTGTGCGTCGTTTGCTCCGTCCTTCAGCGAGTTCAGTGCTATCTAATTCTGATGACAGAAGTTTTATTTTTACGAATATAATATTATATATATATATATATATATATATATATATATATATATATATTTCACATAGCGCTAATACCCTGGCCGAAAGGTATGAATCCATATTATTTCTCTCCCTCCAGCTTATGGGCTTTAAATAGCCCTTCAGCCTTGGGTACGGATAACCAGTCTAGCGAGAGGATGACTCTGAATTCAAAATTCCCTCAGCTATGGGTTAAATAGTAGGGCAGACTGCGGCCCTTCAAACCTTGGGAGGAACCAGTCTAGGAGAAGAGAATAACTCTGAATTCAAAATCCTGAGGTCGGTCGTGATTGGGTTTGTTGGCAACCTTGCATGCCACAATTCCTTCCACGACTGTGCCAAAAAGTTGTGGATGGTCCAACACAAGCCTTCACCACTATAAAAAATCCCTGTGTGGGAGTTTCATTGTGTGTATGAACCCTCATACGTCGAAAAATCGACGGAAGAGTCCATTAATATAATATATATATATTAAAAATATAAGGTATGGAGATAATATGTATTATGGAGCCAACGTGTATAACGGTTCGGTTTGATTAGCAACCATCGTCACGGGAATCGTTGATTTCAACTATATAGAAAAGAAACTTTAAAAAAACAAGCGTTTAGTAACTGTTTTTGAATACATTGCTGATATAATATTATTGAAATATGAATGTGGTAAGCCAAAAGAAATAGAACTTAGCGCCTTGCGTCGAGCCGCTTAGCGTTCCATTTCAAAACTGTGTGATGTAATTGTTCGTAATGATTTTAAAAAATTGCTCATGGCCATTACCTTATTTGACTGTTTATTTGTTGAAGTGCTGAAATTTATTTTATTTCAAATTTATGAATTATTAAATGTAACCTATTTAATTATTAATACAATGAAAACAATTTAAATTGGAATAAAACAATACATAGTGAGACATTCAAAATTCTATTGAAAAAAACGAATCTAGACCTCAAAAAGAGACATGAATCGGGTTGAATAATACATTGATGAAGCACATTTTAAAACTAATCCACCATTTTAATGTTAATTTATATAAACCCAGGAAAAAAACTAGCCATTATTTCTAACTATGACTAAAAATTAAACAGAGAATCCGGTTTTCAACATCACATAACTTAAGTTCACACTGTGTTTAAATCTTACAATATATCTTACATTTTGATTAACAATGGGTAAATTCCAGTTAATCTCATGAGAGAGATCAGATTTCCATATGTTGCTTAACCTGCCCTATAAAAGATGAGATATTGCTACCGAGGTACATGGACTGGTTGAGGAATTGGCCATCTTATTAAAACACAGCTGGCTCTGTTAATTGGTTTCATGTAGAGACCGATGCTTCATGCTGTTCTGCTGGGCTATACAGCAGAATATTGGCTTGAGCTGCCTGCATTTACAGCAAATATGTATATTTCTTTAGTCTCAATCAGTAACAGTTTCTGCCTGGTATATCTACTTCTTACCTTTTCTAGTCGTAAAACATCAATTCATTGAACTATTGACGTTTTTAGTAAACTAATCAAGCAGATTAATGAATATAAATGGTGCCAATGAAAATATAATATTATTTTTTAACAATCAGTATCAGCCAGCTCAAAAAGATTTGCTCATTATTGGATGTCCCAACATATATTTAACACAATAAGGTCGCAATTTAGCAGATAGACGTTCACACTAAACTACGGGAAACCTTCAGTTGCAGATATCATAAATACAAAATGAATGTGCTGTGATTTGTGACATTTTTAACTGCTACTATTCTAATATTGTATATTGACTTTTGACCTTCTCTTCTCAGTAAACAGATATTGCCTTTCGAATTCTTCGTTTGAATTTAGTTTAACAATTAATAATAATTTGGAGTTATAGATTGCTGCTGTTGACTCAAATGATTATGTTTGGCAGAATTTAAAAAGCATCGAACAATATAAGTGATTGTAGGCAGGAAATGTCCGAGATCTGATACCTGAACACTGTTCCATTTTGACGACAATTTCGATGGCAATTCTAACATGTTAGAATCATATTTTTGCATAACTTTCATTGTGTTCTGAAATAGTATTTCATGTATTTTCCTTTGGGTGTTATAACATCGAGTGTCGCACTTCTGTTAGCGTTTGGTTTGATTTATTTGGTTACGCAAATCACCTGTTTAATAGATTATTAATGCCGGAATTTTTATTCATTTGTTATTGCTTAATTATATTTGTTATTCGCGGCATATCAACTACTTATGCGCTTACTTAAAAACGCCCACACACACACACACACACACACACACATATATATATATATATTATATTTCATAATCTATATATATATTCATAATATAGTTTGGAATTTCATAAGTGCTAGCGTGCCACAAGTTCATTGATGAATATGTATCTCTAAGTTAAGGAGCCGAAGCACATGAAATTAATGGTGATGGTAACAGTTTATCGGCGATGCCGATTATCAAACCAAGTTATTACAGAGCGACATTGATTTCAGATAACGCTACCAAAATGATATTGAGCACTCTTTACATATAAATGTACTAAACTATATTATTGATATATATATATATATATATATATTATTTATTTATTATATATTATAATATATATATATATATATTAATATATATATATATATATATATATATATATATTATATATTATTATTATATTATTTTTATTATTATTATTTGCTCCTTTTGAGTTTTCATTATTTTATAACTGAATGTGGAATATCCACCAAAACATCTATTAAAAGTTTTTTCTAAATGTTTGATGATTATCATAAACTACCTATTTTGTTCACCGTCCATTGTAATATTTTTAAAATCGTACTTTTTGATTTTATCTATACTAAACATTTGTTTACACTCAGTGATATGGTATCACGTTACTCCAAATTTCTACAAAGATTTTACTAACAGTTATATGGTTTCATTATAATTTCCATTTGCCCAATATCAATACGTTTTTTCAATTAGTTAGATTGTAAATTTTCTACCACTCTGGATCAGAGCTGACCTGCGGAGTAATAACGGAATTTAAGGACTTGCTGGGCTTTAGGAGAAGGACACTCTGAATTAAAACTTGTTTTGGTTTTCTTAGAAATTACCTTGTGTGTCACATCTTACTGTTGACGACGGGATGGTAAATACAGTTCTATTTAGAAATATATATTAACCAAGACCGATTGCATTGCGCCCACAGTTGAATCCACTTATGAAATCCACTATAAGAAATCTCTATCAAGTTAACTGTGATCAACCACCTGGCTTCAAACGACCTTTCACTACACAATTTATCTTCGGATGTTTTCGCCTCTTTACAATTATTTTACGCTTTTCGTACATTACCCGAATCAGTTTGACTTCTAAACCATACACATTTTCAATACTTCCATGGATGTGAAAAGCCATATATCTTTAATCGGTTTAAAGAATTCGATGACACTTTTTCGCCTACATAATTATTAGATTCCTATACTTATGTTACAGTAGTTTTAGAAACCAAATGGCTGTTATAAGTTTCAGCCGCGTGGCCTTGAAGGATTGAATAAAGCTTGCACCTATTCCTGATCCTTCCGGTGGATACCGTGAGAATCCGCGTGGAGAAGACCCTCTTCTGCGTTCAGATTAGAGAGAGTTAGTAGATCGGCCAAACCACACGGTGGTCAGCTTCGTGTTTATGCACCACTGCCGACTTAATCTGCCGCCAGGTGGTCTGGGTGGGGATTTCGAAATTAAAATATGATCTAAGTAAATCGAAGTCTTGTGTTATTACTCTAAAAACATCAATGACACAGCCGGCTTCGTAATAAAGAGAAATCCCCAATGGAAGACCAGACACGAAAGTCCCCAAGACGAAGTCCAGACGCTAGAAAGAGACACTAGAAAAAATAGAGTAAGTACAAGAAAGACGAGTATACAACATTTCTCTCTTGCTTCATTTATTATGCCCAACACTTTCACAATATTACGTAAAGTCAACCCGCAGTGAATTTAACCATTTTGATGCGGTAAGGCGTTTAAAGGCACCACAATTGTGATTTGTTGCCCCTTGATTGATTAATTAATTTCGACGGAATTTTCAAAATCTGCGTGGACTTACTTCATGCATGAGGTTAAGGGAATCGCGTTCATGGTACGTTATATTAATTTTCTTGGTGTCTTGTTTCTTAAGAGTTTTAATAGAGTTAATATTATCAAGTTTTCTATTAAAACAAAAAAGTGCATACAATTTATATGGTTCTCACGGTTTTCAAACGGATCAGTTCTTGACTATAGATGATTGATTGAATTTAACGGCAATTTCAAACCGTAGCTAAAGAGTTTAGCAGTGTTCATCAACCGGGGTTCCCTGAAAACCTAGGTTCACAAAATTCCTAAGGGTTTCCGCCAGAACAAATCAGATAAGCTAATTCACTTTGTATTTTAATTTCATATATTTAAGTACAAAGTAAGTAAAGTAGGTGGGGGTGGCCAATATTGGTGTTCAAGCGGACAGCGAGGGAGTCTAAGCACCTTTTCCGCTAAACGGTAAACAGGGAGAATTATTTTATCCTCTGAAGTGGAAGCGCCATACTACGTCAGCTCCCTACTTTATCGTACAGAAGAGTGGCTACATAATTTTGAGGGGCGAGGGCCGGTATCGAACCAGAAACTTGTGTTTCCAAGGCGGCGCTCTAACCGACTGAGACTAACTGACCATATTCCTAAATGCTACACAACCATTCGGCCAAAGCTTGATGTGGGTGTAATGACATGAAAAACCAACACTGTTCATATATAGTTTTAGTATCTCGTCAAAGCCACTATGATTTCATCAATTATAATGGAACTTTCTTATTAAGCAAAAAACTCGTTAGAATGGGGAATAACTCTCCGAGACAAGATTGTTAATTCATCTACAGCAAGGTAGAACTTAAAGTGTAGTCATGTTGTACAACCTGTTCCAGTTAACCACGAAGTTTAGCAGCAGACATCCTGAATCAATTCTAAGGTGATAGACCAATTAGGAACAGCAGGTTGTGTGATAAGCTGACAACATAATTCAAGACGAAAACAAAGCTTAGTAATATAAAAAATAACTTCTCTCGTGAAGAAATATTAGCAAGCTAAGCTTGACGTGAACTATTATTTCAGTTCGATTTTAATGGGTGGATTACTTCATTCCTTTTCAAACGCTACCACAAAAATAAGATGGTGTTAAAAAGCAAACCTAAGATTCAAAAACAAACAAAAAAATCAAAAAACAATCAAAAAAAAACAAAAAAAAACAAAAAAAAAAAAACAAAAAAAAAAAAAAAAAAACAAAAAAAACAACAAAAACAAAAAAAAAACAAAAAAATCAAACCATAAAAAAACAAAAACAACAAAAAAAAAAAACGTCACAACACAAAAAAAAAAACCAAAAAAAAGCAACAGAAAAAAAAATCAACCAAGCCAAAAACACAACAACAACAAAAGCAAAAAAAAACAAAAAAAAAAAACAAAGAACCACAAAACCAACACAAAAAAAAACAAACAAAAAAAACAAAAAACAACACACAACAAAACAAAACAACAAAAAAAAACAAAAAAAATACACAAAAGAAAACAATCCCAACCCAAAACACAAAAAAAAAAACAATAACAAACAAACAAAAACAAAAAAACACAAAAACACAAAAAAAAAAAAACTCAATTCAAAAAAACCAACAAAACAAAAAACAAAACAAACAAAAAAACAAAAAAAAAACAAAAAATTCAAACACAAAAAAAAAAAAAAAACACAAAAAAAAAAAAAAAACCAAAAAAAACAATCAACAAAAAAAACAAAAAACAACAAAAAAATCAAAAGTTCAAAAAAAAAAACAAAATCAAAAAAAAAAAAAAAAAAAACAAAAACAAACAAAAACCAGGAATACAAGCTTACCTTTTAAACATACACATTAAACCTCTTGCAACATCACAGATAAAAAGACCGCACGAAGCAGCTAATTTTGAAGGGGGCGAAAAAAGTGAAATAATCGGGAGTGCGTATCTTGAAGATAACCCTTTTCAGTTCTTTAGCGAATAAATGGAGTGTTCATCACGTGTTATATATTTATCATCTATCTGATTTGTGCTTAATGTTTAAGATCTTAATCTAAATCTGGACCGACCTACCGGCATTTAACGCAACAGTGATCAAACTGTTACATTTCTCAGTTATTCTCGTTTTCATTCATCACGATCAGCAAAAGACGCCTGTGTAGTCCGTACAAGGTCACTGTGTAGCGTTACCATATGTAGATCAGCTTACAGGGGTAGGTAGGCCACAATGGTCATTCATGCTACGTAGGAGGTTACAGAAAAAACAACAACACACATAGTCCAGTCAGGTCATTTACAGCCAGGTCTCAACGTTTTTATTACTTCGCTCGTCCAGTGTGTGGTGTCCAGTAAAGAAGAGAAGACTGGTTAACTTTTTTTTATAATAAATCCCCTTTCGTTCTAACTATCTTACAACTTTTCATGGACACCACTCTTTCGATTTTTGTTAGTCATTCCTAGGCGGCAAGTGAGATCACTTTACGGTGGAGATCCCTTGTGGTTAAGCACATATGACGGTGAATGAAGCGAACCATCTTCTGTCTTTGTCTCTTTCTTTTTCGTTCTTGAATGATTCTTTTTTCAGCGCGACCACCAAGGAAAGATAACCAATATCGACACGTCACAAGGAAGACAATCGCTAACAGTATAAGACACACAACGTGTCCATTTCTTTTTGTGTTTTATTTTCCAAATACCAGGTAACTTAGTAAATGACAACTACTCAAGTTTGGTACCTTCTTGTTCTTGTTCTTGTTCTTCTTGTTCTTCTTGTTTCTTCTTATTATTAATAGTTTCTTGTTCTGGTTGTTGTTTCTTGTTCTTGTTCTTGTTCTCTTTTCTTCGTTCTTGTTGTTCTTCTTCTTATTATTTGAGTTTTTTCACACCAAATTAGCTGATGGTATTTCACTGGAATCTGAGTGACAACAAGTCTCCTCAGGTCTCCAGGACTCTTCTGAGTATTTACAGCCGATTACAGCAATCCCAGTAGTCTGGATGGTCTTAATTCTTCCTCTGATTTCCAGGTCCTCCGGTCTTTTATCCAATCTTTTCGGATCGTTCCAAGTGCACAAACTACAATCTGGTATCACTTTCACCCTATTATTCCACAGCTTTTTTTTGAATTCTTGGGGCAAGGTCCTGGTAATTGTCAATTTTTTCGTTTTCCTTCATCTTCAGCCTGTATTCTGCTAGAACCACAAAGTCCACCAGTTGAAAGTTCTCTCTTTTTGTTAATCAAATACTCGATCTGGTCTCCTTGCTGGGATAAGGTGATCCCGTCTTTATCTCGAAGTCCCAGAGAATTTCATGCGTTTTATTCTCAAGAACAGATTCTGGTTTATGCACATATGATTTTTGTAAGGTCAAAATTTAATTTTTGCATAATTCCCAGTGGATCACCTTCGAACATAGTCGTGTCTAGTTTTGTATTCCTTTTCGCTAGTTTGCTACAAACGCATAATACATGGTTTCTGGTCTCATCTCTGTCAACATGCACTTAATTTACTGTTTTGTTGTCTCTTATAAATTTTTACTTTGATATAATTCTTATGATATTATATTGTGCAGCAATTATTAGCGATTCATTTTCTCTCTGGGTTTCCTCTTCTTAACCATGTCCAAAGTCTGTTCATGGGCAACTGCTCCGACTTGTCGTTTGAAGTGTCTATAATTTGTTTTCTTCTCATCTTTGTTTTCTAGTGTTCGTTGTTTTTTTGGTTGTCCATATATTACATCCGCTGTTTTGGCTGTCATAAGTAATCTTCTTTGCTCTTTTGTGTGTATTCTTCGAATCCTTGGATTGTGGCCTTCTACGCAGTTCTCTATGTTGGTAAGACCTCTTCCACCTTCTTTATTGATATTATTATTATTATTATTATTATTATTATCATTATTAGTAGTAGTAAGTAGTAGTCGTACAGTAGTTGTTGTGCTTTTGTTGTTATTATCTATCGAGAGTAGGTATTTAGTTATTTACTAAGCTTTACTTAGTTGGTGGCAACAACTCCTGCATTTTGGGCACTCAGTAGTATGAACTCACTAATAATGGCATGTTAATCTAATCTGCTAGCCAATACACATGGGAGTGGCCAGGGATTTGGTATCTAAAAGAACCAACCGAGCGATTGGACATTATTTTTTTTCTTTGTAAATAGGTATGGTCTGTAATGATCTCAAAGTCAGTGTGTTTCATCATATGTATATATATTATATAATAAAAATCCCTTTTCTAAGAAAGAGGGAAATGTGTTTCAGCATTTCCTTTTAAAAATCTCGTATTTTGGCCCTCAAAAATCAAGTTGTAGACTATTTACCAAGACAGTAGAAGTCCGGCTTTCAAGAAAAAATACCGATTATATTTTAAAAAGGGTTTTTTGTAATTTGCTTGGAGCATTGTGTTTATATAGGTTTTGTTGATGGTTTTGAAGGCTGTCACAAATGCAAGTGTAAAGAAAAAAAGAAGGTAACTATGATGTTGCTTGTTAAACCTGTCATTTTATTTATAATATTTCGGATAAAATCCATCATCAGAAGGTTACTCGAACTGAAGTGGTGCTAGTAGCCGCTCAATTTGGTTCTGTCTCATGTCTCCCAAATTGTGTGTGTGTGTGTGTGTGTGTGTGTGGTGTGTGTGGTGTGTGGTTGGATATATGTTATTTTTACACCAGCTTCTGATCCAAAAGATCAGTTACGAATTTCGAAACGTAACAAAGTTTAATCATCAAAGAATTAGGACAAAGACACACAAGTAAGCAACAAAGAAACATACTAATATATATGTATGGTCACTGTCCACATACATAATTGATACACATACGGAAAATATTTGTAAATTATTGATTATTACTATAACATTATGAATACATGAAAAGTCTTTTCATTTCAGACTCTTTTTAATTTTTTCTGTCTGTAAGTTTTATTTCCTATTCATTTCATTATTAAGCTTTTAGCATAGATAACAGAAGACTCCTTTGTTGTATTCAATGCCATTATTCTCTGGTATACTCTGACCCGGAGTAGTATTACATATCAGGGTCCCATCTATGGGTCAAATAACTCGATTTGGAGATTATTTGTATTCGATTGGACCAAAAGAAAACCTCTTAAGAAACAAGTTCACAAGAACTTAAAATAACGAACTCTAGAATATAGGCATAGGAGTAAAGTCGTCGGGGCAGCCTAATGTCGGTATCAGCCAGACAGCGAGGGAGTCTATCCCCTTTTCACTAGCGCTAGACCAAGGAGATTATTTTAGCATCTGAGGTGGAGCGCCATACCTACCACCAGCTCCTTACTTTACCGCACAGATTCCTGTGCTACTCATACGCTGAGTTGGCGAGGGCCGGTATCGAACCAAGAACCTTGTGATTCCTAGCCGAACACTCTACCGACTGAGCTAAACATGCCGTTAAAATCAATCAAATTATCTGCTAGATGATTAAGTTTCATTTTATTAAAGTAACTCGTTATGCTAATTTGTTGCACACTCTACCCTCGTAACTGACTAAACGAGAATTGATGCTCTAGCTTTTTTTTTTTCTATTTTAGATAGAACTTCAGACTTGTCGTCGGTCATTCTTCTTCTCTTATACTGCAAGTGCTGCCTTGTGTCTACTACCAGCTTATAGAGACTAGAGAGGAATAATTCCAAGCAGACAAGCAAGCAAGCAAAAGCAAGCAGAGAAAGAAAAGAAAGAAAGAAAACACTTCATCGGAAAACAAAGTTTTATTGACTCCTAGTCTTTCCTTACCACGTAATGCTACGCCCATTCTAACTGGCCAAAATCAAGTGACTCTGCCAGGTATCGAACGATCTAGAATTATCCCAATGACGTAATGTAGCAAGGTTAGATGTACTCCCATGATATACACCTGGCAACGATGCCGTAGCATCAGCAGTAGTAGAGATGCAGACATAAAAGCACAAGTGACCAGAGTCAATTCTTCGTGTGTATGTGTGTGTGTGTGTGGTGCGTGCGTGCATGCGCGTACGTGCGCTCGCGCGTGCCCGCGAATGTTGTGTCTCTATACATCAGTTTTGTGCGTGCGTGCGATTGTGCGTGTGTTTTTAAAGTGGTCCTAACTTGACGTCAAAGCGGTAACGGCATTAGCTAATATAATTAGATGTGTTAGCTGCATTCCAGCGTCTGTTGTTGCAGTAATAATTCATATATTATTAAAATTACACGTATATTTTGATATATGCTGTCCAACATAAGATTTTACAAGTATAGAAAAATATAAAAAACTGAATAATCTTTACTTCAGGATATCGATTCTTTATTTACACTTACGCGTTTTTAAATAATAATAATAATAATAATAATAATAATAATAATAATAATAATAATAAAACCATTCATACACTGCACTGCTGCAATCTGCCAGAATACTCAGAAGAGTCCTGGAGACCTGAGGAGACTTGCTGTCACTCAGACTCCAGTGAAATATCATCAGCTAACACTGGTGTGAAAACTCAAAAGGAGATAATAATAATAATAATAATAATAATAATAATAATAATCCTGGAGAACTGGGGTGACTTGCTGTCACTCAGCTTCCAGGGAAGCATCGGCAGATGTGAAAAAACTCGATAATAATAATATTAATTTTGACATGGAGTCTCAAAATAATGCTATAAAGACCAATTATATTGCGCGAAAATTGATAATACACAACAGAATAAGAAATGTAATTTATGTAGACAGGCATAAACGGTGAATCACATAATAAGCGAATACAGCAAACTTGCACAAACGGAATACAATACTTGTCGAAACTGGGTTGGAAAGTTTTCACTGCAAGAAATTAAAATTTGATCATACTAAAAAATGTATATGCACAACCAGAATCCGTCCCTAGGGAATGAGATGCGTGAAAATATCTGTGATTTTGAGATACAAACGAATTAACTTATTCCGGTTAGAAGACCAGAACTCGTATTAATTTTCAAGAAAAAAATAACCTATCATCCGTGGAATATAGCCGTTCCAACGGACTACAGAGTGAAAATGAAATAATTCAGAAATATATACAAATAATTTACCGGAGA
Organism: Doryteuthis pealeii; assembly: GCA_023376005.1. Taxonomy (NCBI): domain Eukaryota; kingdom Metazoa; phylum Mollusca; class Cephalopoda; order Myopsida; family Loliginidae; genus Doryteuthis; species Doryteuthis pealeii. The sequence goes on from CM042145.1 coordinate 67,874,955, forward strand.
ACATAAAAGCTGTGGAAAATGCGGGTTACGGTTGTTACCTAATTGTAGTTGTCGGCGCTTGGAACGGACCATGAAAGCTTGAAAAAAAAAACCTGGATGAATTGGAAATCAGAATAACAATCGAGCCATGCTGACCAAACGATTGCTAAGGTCACCTAGAATACCAGAAAGATACGTTAGGCTACCTAATTAGACTTGCAGCCACTCAAACCCCAGTAAAATAGAAAACTAGAAAGCCGGAGAAGTTTCTACTGAAGTTAGAAGTCACCAAGTGATATCTACCAATACACCCTCGCTACTATTTGTTATAGAAATGGTGCCACTTCATTATATTCTAAGAAAAAATGTACAGAACGTTTGTTGAATAAAAAAGCGCTTTGTCGCTGTCTCGCGTCGGTCAACTGATTCTGCTACTGGCCAGCGCTCCACTCACTTGGTTTTTATGGGCACAGTCCCCCAACATCTGGGCATCAGTCGAACCTCGCGTCCGTCAACGGATGGACGCGTGTAGGCGTCAACATCCGGGCAATCGTCGAACCTCGCGTCCCGTCCAACGGATGGACGCGTGTAGGCTTCAACATCGGCACCTGAATTGCACTCGCGTCATCCAGTGCCTAAATCGCATTTGTTCTTGCATGCGGGAGGACGCGGGTTCGATCCCGGCAGGCAAGACAAAGTCTTGCTCTTTTCGTTCTCCGTACACAAACGCTATAAGGTTACAAAATCACAAAAAAACCACCTCTTGAATATGGATGATTTGAAAATTTTACCAAGCAAAAAAAAAAAAAAAAAAAGAAAAAAAGCGGAATAGAAATCCTTACACAGGTATTGGAATCTACAGCCAGAATCTTGGAATTAAATTTAGGATTACAGAATTTGCTATAGTTTGTTCAAAAATGAAATGAAAAATGGAAGAAATAACACTGCCCTGTCTGGAAAGTGTTTGAGCAAATTGAAGGAAAGGATAATTGTATATACCAGGGAATATAAAAAGCTGACAGCATTAAGCAAAGTGATAAGAAATAAAAAAGTAAGGAAAGAGTACATTAGAAGAAGAAGAAGAAAACTTCTCGAAACCAAACGAATCAAAGGAGTAAATAGTTGGATAATTCCCTTGTAAGATATTTACTGCTGGATAAGAGATAATCCGATAAATGAACTAAAGATTCAGGGAATTGGTGACGATGTAGAAAGCCTGATTACTGGGAGATGACATAAATTGGTTCTATGTGTCAAGAAAAGTATGTGTCAAAAACCCTACACCACGGACACAATGCAACACAAGGTCAATTATCATTTTCCTAAACTGGTTGCCTTACCAAGGCTAGAAAAACAGTATGTGCTATTTTATCAGCCATAGTTAGAGGGGAGGGTAAATGTATTCTTGCCTTTCCGAAGTGTATTAGGGCAAAGTGAAACGAAAACTACCTTGTCCAAGATTTGATCAGATCGTTACTTTAAGTGTGCCCCCTGTCGGTAAGTTGAAAAACATATTCGTTATCGTGTCCAAATTATGACGCTAACCTGCACATGGTAAAGAAGCTCCAGTTATTAAGATTTGGAAAGTCAGGAATCACTCTCCCTGCGTTTGCCATTAATCCCATGCCCTATAGAATCATTCGACAGCATAATCAGCTGGGAGAAAAAAAACTTACAAGATAAAAAGTGCCCTTGGTATGGAACACAACTATATCGCTGTTGAAGCTACAGTTTCTGTGCGAAAATGCAGGTTTACCGACAGATCACCACAGTTTAAGCAGAAGAATTCTATTGATTAAATGCCAGTCACAGTATGAATTATTTCCGTGACTACACACGAGTCCTCCGGTCAGCAGCTGTTTTGATGCCCTCGGTGCTCATGCTATGATCCTTTGACCCACAGAACTGGTATCGATGCCACTTGGTCGGAGTGTCTTGTGATGGGTTGGGAAATTAGTGGGAAAAGATAACACACCGTTGACAATAATAACGTTTTATTCATATATCATGGAATGAGTAGTTTTGCACACTAGGTTGGCTAGAAAAGACAAATGAGGAGCTTTGTCTGGCGTTTTGTTTTAATGTGGAATTATTCTTAGGCGGCAAGGTCTATTTCTCCTAGTGGCAATTTTCTTCTTTCAGCAATTCTGAATTTCCCGTGGCCCTGTGACCAACATTGTTTTGGCAATCCGGCCTTCTGACTAAAAATTTACAATTTATAGAAAAAATTGTAGCTATTTTTTGTCATCGTGACAGGTCAGTGGTGATAACTACCTTCCCCAAAAACATCATTGATTTGACAGCTCCAACAAAAATATAAACTTAGCTCATTCAGGTGATACAGTAAACATTTATTGTATCTCTGCAAACACAGCGATTAAAATAAAAAATTCATATATTTTTATTTTTGCATTTTGAATTTTAACAAAACAATTTACTGAAATAAACAAATAGATACATTCTACACTTTCCTATTTCACAAAAATTAGTTGACGCCAGCAAAAGAACTCATCGTTTTATAACAGGAAGTAGCAATCCGAAATATGAAAACAGAATTATTGAATATTTGTAGATTTAATAAATGTTTTTATTCCTGCACAAGAATGCTGCATGCAGTCTTGAACAAGTCGTGGAAACAGCACCACACAAGGAGGCAGCTGTATGGCCACTTGACCCCCATCTCCTAAACCATACGAGTAAGACGGACTAGGCATGCAGGACACTGCTGGAAAAACAAGGACGAGCTTATAAGTGACACACTCCTATGGAAGCCAACTACATGGGCATGCTAATGTGAGGATGCTGGATGCTGCGCAGAAGAACTTCCGAGGCAATGAATGAATAGGGAAGGTTGGCGAGAGATTGTCATGGATATCCGTGCTACTTGCGGACATGATGATGAGGATTCAATATTACAAAATATTTAAAAAAACACATTTTATGCATTTGGTTGAATATTAATTTTATTTTTTATGTTTTATAGCAGTATTAATAGGGAAAATAGTGAGAAAAGGGTGTGATATATAAAGATGTGGTCGGTCGAATGTCTAATAGATTAATCGTTTCATCTTATCGTTATGAAGTCAAAACAAATTGGCTACTCTCGAACAAGTGTCTGCTGTTCAGCTATTAATATCTTTTAAGAGTTTGGCATTTGTCCAATGTCACTAGGTCGTGGTTTACAAAGTGCCCAGCTAGATCAAGTGATATCAGAATATGAAAACACATTTGTCAATACATTCCGTAAATCATCACATAATCATTAATTGAATACATAAAAGTAAACGCACGCGTACAGACATGCATATACAAATTTTTACACACACACACACACACACACACACACACACACACACACACAACATAACATATATATTATATCCTATATATTATATATATATATATATTAATTATCAACTGAGATTAATCGAAAACGTCGATTAATCCAACGGATGTAACCCTGAAGAATCAATCGATGAAACTCGAGTAGGTTACTCCTATCCCATTGTTATATATAATAATATATTGAAATACAATAAAGTAAACGCACGCGTACAGACATGCATATACAAATTTTCACTCACACACACACACACACACACACCATATATATATATATATATATATATATATATATATTATATTATACCAACTGAGATTAATCGAAAACTCGATTAATCCAACGGATGTAACCCTGAAGAATAATCGATGAAACTCGAGTAGGTTACTCCTATCCAATGTTTATATACTATAATATTGAAAATACAATAAAAGTAAAACGCACGCGTACAGACATGCATATACATTTTCACTCACACACACCACACACACACACAACATATGTATATATATATATATATATATATATATTATATATATATATATATGTTATTATACCAACTGAGATTAATCGAAAACTTGATTACATCCAACGGATGTAACCCTGAAGAATCAATCAATGAAACTCGAGTAGGTTACTCCTATCCATTTATATATATATATATATATATATAATATATATATATATATATATATATATATATGAAAATCACATGGGCGAGAAACCCGACTGTTACCAAGAGCCGTTGACAATATTTTTGCTACCCTAACTTTTTTACGCGAGATTTAAACTCGAAAACATAACGTGGTTTGATATTAATGTACGCGGCATTCAGATGTGAAAAATAGAATAAAATTAAAATTAAATAATTAATTAAACAAAATAGAATAGATACATAAATCAAAAAGATTCTAATTTTTTCTTTTCTATTTTTTAAGATTTGATCATTTATCAGAATTCATTGAACAATTGCCAAGAAATCGCAATCCTTATGAATATGTCGCTACATTCAATTATATGAATATACGTTTAATCATCATAAACCTCATGCTCATCACATATTCCTTATCATCATCATTGTCATTATCATTTTTGTTTGTTGAATAGATCTGACTGTATCATTTACACAAAACCCTTCCGACAGAATTCAACACAAGGTCAATTATCCTTTTCCTGAACTGGTTGCCTTATCAATACTAGAAAATACGTCTGTGCTATTTATCAGGATAAATTATTTAAAATGGGCATTAGAAAACTATGAATTGATAAAAAGGTGATCTTTGAAAATAGGCATAGAGATTTTAAAAGATTATCTTTGAAATCAAAGCAGAAAATATATTATTGGCCTAAGTAAATCTCCCCAAGTTTTGTGGGGCTTGCTAATCTCCAAGCCCAACTAAAATTCAATTTTTATTCTGTTTCTACTTTGTTATTTGTTTTTTTCTTTCTTCTTTTTATATGAACAATTATCAATGAAATATATTTTGGGCAATATTTTTGAAAACACAGAATTACAACAATTAAATTGGATCAAGTTGAAGACAAGAATGAAAAACGACCCATCATGAAAGATTTTTTTTTTTGCTTTGACAGGTATATGTGAATGTTACTTACTACCCTCAAGTTGCCATTGATTAATATATATATATATATATATATGACAATTTTGTCCAATCTTTTTTACACATAATGGTATAAAGAATTGTGATGATAAAATTCCTTCCAGTTTATTTTTTTAAATATTCAGATAGCCAAATTAACTGTGATCTTTCTTTTCATTTTCAATATAAGTCAGGTCAATTTGGGGGTGCGATGGCATTGCCCTAAAAATTTTTTATCTCTAGGAGAGATAGCATAAAAGGATTCATGACATTACCAAGTGTATTAGAGCAACATCGACGGAACTACCTCGTCCATAATATCTTTCCTTAATAAATCAGATGAAATATAATTGCCGAGAAAAGTGAGCTATTTTTGATATTTTTTAATTTTTAAATTTTATTTTATTTTTCATTAAAATTCCACATACGATAATTTCTATCCACGAGATTTGCTTATTAATTCAAATATACCTCGATTAACTCAGTGTTAAAATCATTTTTCCTATTCTTATGAGAGTAAACTCAAAATGCTCCTAAAACTATTCGCTAGATTATTTTAAGAAATACGAAGTCTGATTAGGATCTATTGTATTTTCCAGCCTTGATATTCGTGTATAAACAAAAGATATTTTAAAAATAATTCCATGTTAAACACTACAGTTTACGACATATTAACATTGCATCTGTCATTCAAATTTTCAAAATGATACACAGCGTTTTATTAATTGCGAAAACTATTTAACGGCCATAATTACAACATGAACTCGCGCAGTTAGATGTAATTAATCAATATCTTTTATATATATATATATATATATATATATATTTATATATATATATCAATCATTTGCAGTATCGGAAAACTATATATTTTCATACACTAAGTTGCAGCGCATTCTATGACTGTGAAGACCAATGTTCTAAAACAGATGTCGCATTTAAAGGTTATTTCTTCTGGAGATGTTGGTGTCCCGATGCTATGTTGCCGTTGTTTTCTTTCTGGACTTCTTGGCTTCACGGTGTTGCCCAGGTTGACTTCATACATGAAACAGTCCCCACTGGGGGTGGTCCTGAGCCAAATCATCCCTAGGAGGAAGGGGTTAATGCAAAGCACCTAAGATCTACTTGCAGAATTCTTTTAAAATATCAGCTGGGACGACAAATTCTGTCCCTTGCCGAAGATGTCCTTCAGGATGTATTTCATCCATCCAATCTGTCAGTGCTGGAAGGTAAAGGGCATGAGGAATGCCACCAAACATAATCCTGTATAAGAAAAGGAAAACGGGATTGATTGTAATAACTATCCCCCCGTTGTATCACCATACTCAGCATTACGGTAAATTTTGTTGTTCGCCTAGAGTTGCAATTAATAGACTCCAAACTTATCGTGGAGAAGACTAGAACTGAATATCTTCTCTCTGGCGGTAGTTTCAGGAGATAGTTAAGATCACTAGAAGAACTTTTACATAGCCATTCATTGAAGTTCACAAAGTTTTCTACCTGTGAGCAGGAAGGGGGCCTCTTTCGGTTGATTGAACGGATGGGCTGCCCGAAACCCTCGCATCCTTTCAGTCCTTTCCCACCGACCTGCAAGGGAACTGTACCAGTTTATGGGTCCACCTCAGAACTCTTCTGCATTTTGCCGTGGGTCGAGCAGGGATGCCGTGTTTGGAACGCCACTCTATTAGGGGTCGTCTTTCCCACTTCTGCATCATGCCTTTTGGTAAACCAACTGAGACAGCGTCGTCTTCACTTGTTGGCCATGTCCAACGGATGGATGATAGGATGATGGACACACACACAGACACAGCACACATATATATATTTATTTAATTTGCTGAGTTTTTTTTTATAGATCAATGTTCATTATAAACAGCTTAACACAGGTTTCATGCAAGGGGCAAATCATCAGCCGTTGAGTTAGATCCCCTGTTTGTTTGAAGATCTTTTCTTAATCGCTTTATAACCCCCCCCCCCCCCCCCCCCCCCCCCCCCCCCCCCCCCCCATCCTATTACTTAATCTTTATCTTACTTAAGTAAAGATCTTTCAACAACACCATGGGGATCTACTCAACGGCCTGCTGATTGCCCCTCGGATTGGAAACCTGGGTAGCTGTTTTTAATGAACATTGGATCCTATAAAAACTCACAAATTAAATAAATATTAGCCTCTCACTAATTTGGTGATTGAGCAACTGTATTTTTCTTTGTTTTCCTCACAAAAAATGTGTGTTTAATATATATATATATATATATATATTATTATATATATATATACTAGTTTTAAAACGGCTAGGCCTATAGGATATTAATTTAGATGAAAACTACTTTACTACTTTTAAAAACTGACTTTGTGTTACATAACTGCCCGTGGCCGGAACGCATTGGAAAATATATATCATACTGGATATAAACACGCTTCGCATCTACACGTATAAGCATTTAATCCACACTTAAATATACACCCAGCTTATTATTATCCTAATACCAAGACGAGTGACCCAATGCATCTATCCATGCCATTGATTCGCTTCTTCTCTCTGAAGAACAAGAAATTACCTCTGCCACTGATTAGATAAGAGTCCCTTATATACCGATTACCTCACGAAATATACCCTAAAAACTTTATAACGACCTAACAAATATTTTAGAAGCATGAAGAAATAGAAATAGGAGAAGAACTTTTAATTTTAGATTTAAATTTTAATCCACGCAAGTCGAAATTTATATTTACATTTCGCTAATTTTACCACTGTCATAAATAAATAATAGACATTGCTAAAACGTGAGAATTTAATTTTCTGGTTCATTTTGTCAGATGAATGTTGAAAACTCAAATTTCTTTTACATTTAATTGTCTGTCCTGTCTTCCTAGTTTATTTTTAATTCATATATTTTAGTATTGTTGGATGAGTTCAGTTATGACTGAAAAAGGTTTTTCACGTGCATCTACTCATACTCGACAGAAGAACGGTCAAATAACAAACAATCACCCATTTAAATTAATGCTGTCGGCATGAATTTTGGAATTCAACTTAAATAAAATTCAGTTTGCGTGAACTTATGCGCATTGAATAGATATATATACAAATAAGCCAGACTCCTTAAGACAACACCGAATACTTAATTGATTTTTTGGCTGTTCTAAATGAATTTGCCAATAAAGCTTACTAGATACGTGAATGTTTTTCCAAGAAACTCGTCAAATTGATTAATTTGGGCATTTTATTCAAAAGAGAACTTATCTTTTAATTAGAAATATTTATCGATGTCAAACCCTCATTTCAGTATTTTTATCTGTTGATGAATAAAAGACAAAAAAAAAGAAAAAAAAAAATACCGATATATAAATGAATATGCATCTCTATATATTATGATAATTCTATATTCAACGTTTTCTCTCTTTCTGCCTGAAAAAAAATTCAACTGGAAGCCCCAAAACAATCATTCTTTAGCCGATGGTTGATGGCATTTAAAGCTTTAGTTTTAATCTATTAATTAAAACAGATGAAGTTGGAATGTATTCCGGGAGAAAGAGAGAAAAGTTGAATATAGATACATCATTAATTATATGAGATTGCATATTCCATTTATATATCGGCTATTTTTTTTTTTTTTTTTTTTTTGTCCTTTTATCATCAAACAGATAAAAATTACTGAAATGGATTTGACAATCTATAAATATTTTCTAATTAAAGATAAGTTCCTTTTGAAATAAAATGGCCCAAATTATCAATTTGTTCGTTTCATTTTGAAAACATTCACGTATCTAGTAAGGCTTTTATTGGCAAATTCATTTAGGAACAGCAAATCAATTTAAGTATTCGGTGTTTGTCGTAATGGAGTCTGCTTATTGTTATATACTTCAATGCGCATAAAGGTTTCACGCAAACTGAAGTGTTCTATTTAAGTTGAATTCAAATCATGCCGACAGCATTATTTAATGGGGTGATTGGTTGTGTTATTTGACGGTTCTTCTCGAGAAGAGTAGACTTGACGTTGAAACCTTTTTACGTATAACTGAACTCATCCAACTACTAAATATATGACATTAAAAATAAACTAGGAAGCAGACAGACAAATTTTTACATTTAAAGAAATTTGAAGTTTTCAACATTCATCTGACAGAAATAACCGAATAAATTCTTCACGTTTTAGCAATGTCTATATATTATTATTGACAGATGAGTAAAATTGCGAATTGAAATATAATTTCGACTGGCGGTGGTTAAAATTAAATCTAAATTAAAGTTTATCTCCTATTTTCTATTCTTCATGCTTTCTAAAATATTGTTAGGTCGTTATAACAAAGGTTTTTTAGGGTTCATTTCCGGTGAGGTAATCTGTTATATTAAGTGGACTTTATCATAATCAGTGGCGAGGTATTTTCTGTTCTTCAGAGAGAAGAAGCGATAAATGGCATGGATAGGATGCATTGGTTCACTCGTCTGGTAATTAAGGGATAATATAAGCTGGGTGTAATATATTTTAAGTGTGATACATGCTTATACGTGTAGATGCGAGCGTGTTTTATATCAGTATGTAATATTTTCCAATGTTCCGCCACGGGCAAGTATGTAAACAAAGTCATTTTTAAAAGTAGTAAGGTAAGTTTTCATCTATTTAATATCCTTAAGGCTTAGCCGTTAAACTATATTATATATCGTATATATATATATATATATATATATATATAACACACATTTTCTTTGTGAGGAAACAAAGAAAATAACAGTGCTCATCACAATTGTGAGAGCTACATATTATTTAATTTGCTGAGTTTTTATGATCAATGTTCATGCTATAAACAGCTACCCAGGTTCAATCCCCGGGGGCAATCATCAGGCCGTTAGTTAGATCCCATGGTGTTTGTTGAAGATCTTACTAATTAGTAAAGATCTAAGTAATGGATAGTAAGATTAAGAAAGATCTTCAACAAACATGGGATCTAACTACGGCTTGATGATTGCACCTTGGCATGAACTTGTGCTGTTATAATGGAACATTTGATCTATCAAAACTCAGCAAATTAAATAAATATTACTATGTGTGTCTGTGTGCTCTGTGTGTGTGTCCATCAATCCATCATCCTCCGGTGGACATGGCCCAACAAGTGAAGACGACGCCTGTCTCAGTTGGTTTACCAAAAGCATGAATGCAGAAGGGGAAAGACGACCCCTAATAGAGTGGGTCCATACACGCATCCCTGCTCGACACCAACGGCAAATGCAGAAGAGTTCTGAGGTGGACCATAACTGACAGTTCCTTGCATGTCGGTGGAAAGGACTGAAAGGTGCGGAGGGGTTCGGGGCAGCCATCCGTTCAATCAAACGAAAGAAGGCCCCTCTGCCACAAGGTAGAAAACTTTTGTGAAATTCAATGAATGCTATGTAAGTGGTCTTCTATGAATCTTTACATATCTCCTGAAACTACCCAGAGAGAAGATCATGTCAGTTCTAGTCTTCTCACGATAATTTGGAGTCTATTTTTAATGCAACTCTGGCAACACAAAATTTCCTGTAATGCTGAGTATGGTGATACACCCCACGGGTAGTTATTACAATCAATCCCGTTTTCCTTGTTCTTATACAGGATTATGTTGGTGGCATTCCTCATGCCCTTACCTCCAGCACTGACAGATGGATGATAACTACTCTGAAGGACATCGTTCTGGCAAGGGACAGATTTGTCGTCCCTAGCTGATTATTTAAAGAATTGGAAAGTATGATCTTAGGTGCCTTTGGATTCACCTTCCTCCTAGGATGATTTGGGCTCAGGACCACCCCGTGGGACTGTTCATATTGTATGAGTCAACTGGCGCAACACCGTGAAGCAAGAAGTCAGAAGAAAACAACGGCAACATAGCACGGGACACCAACATTCCAGAATAACCTTTAATGCGACATCTGCCTTTTTAGAACTTGGTCTTCACAGTCCATAGAATGCGCTGCAACTTTTAGTGTATGAAGAAGATATATAGTTTTCGATACTGCAAATGATGATATATATTATAATTTTTAATATATATATTATATTATAATATAAGATATTGATTAATTACATCTAACTGCGCGATTCAGTTTGTATTTATGGCCCGTTGAAATAGTTTCGCCATTAATGAAGCTGTGTTCATTTTGAAAATTTGGAATGACAGATGCAATGTTACATATGTCGTAACTGTAGTTGTTAACATGGAAATTATTTTTAAAATATCTTTTGTTTATAACACGAATATCAAGGCTGGAAAAATACAATAGAACTCCTAATCAGACTTCTGTGTCTAAGATAATTAGCGAATAAGTTTTTAGGAGATTTTGAGTTACTCTTCATAAGAATAGGAAAATGATTTAACACTGAGTCATCGGGTAATATTGAATTAATAATCAAATCTCGTGATAGAAATTAAATCGTATGTGAATTTTAAATGAAATAAAATAAATTTCACCATAAAAAATATCAAAATAAAGCTCACTTTTCCTCGCGCAATTATATTCATGCTGATTTATTAAAGGAAAGATATTATTGACGAGGTAAGTTCTCGTTCGATGTTGCTCTAATACACTTGGTAAAATGTCATGAATCTTTTATGCTATCTCTCCTAGAGATAAAATTTTTAGGGCAATGCATCGCACCCCGAAATTGACCTGACTTATATTGAAATGAAGAAAGATCAACAGTTGATAATTTTGGCTATCTGAATATTAAAAAAAATAACTGGAAGGAATTTTATCATCACAATTCTTTATACCATTACTGTGTAAAAAAGATTGGAACAAAATTGGTCATATATATATATATATATTATATAATATCAATGGCAACTCTGAGGGTAGTTAAGTAACATTTCACATATACCTGTCAAAGCAAAAAAAAATCTTTCATGATGGGTCGTTTCATTCTTTGTTTCACTTGATCATTTAATTGTTTGCTAATTCTGTGTTTCACAAATATTGCCCAAAATATATTTCTTGATAAAATTGTTCATAATAAAAAAGAAAGAAAAGAAAAAACAAATAAACAAAGTAGAAACAGAATAAAATTGAATTTTAGTTCGGGGCTTGGGAGATTAGCAGAGCCACAAACTTGGAGATTTACTTAGCACTAATATATTTTTCTTGCTTTGATTTCAAAGATAATCTTTTAAAATCTCTATGCCCTATTTTCAAGATCACTTTTTATCATTTCATAGTTTTCTAATGCCCATTTTTAAAATATTTATCCTGATAATAGGGCACAGACTGTATTTTCTATATTTGATAAGCAACCAGTTCAGGAAAGGATAATTGACCTGGTGTTGAATCTGTCGGAAGGGTTGTGTAAATGATACAGTCAAGGTCTATTCACAAACAAAAATGATAATGACACATGATGATGATAGGATATGGTGATGCTCCGTAATACATGGGCATTGACATTTTCTCATTTGTTTAGCCTTACATTTGAAGATATATGCCCGCCTAAATTCATTAATTTATAACTAATTAATTTTCAAAATTAGGTATGACTTCAATTTAAGCACATATCCTCCAAAAAATTGTCGGCTAAAAAGACATATCAAATAAACACATTGTTTGTTTACTTACTCCATACTATATATATATATATATATATATATTATATAGTGCCCATTTTCGCAGCAACGTATAGTTTCAAATTATTTGGACCACGGAACATTTTTATGAAATTCTTTGTTTCTTTCTCTAGGTTTCTGTCTAGTTTATTTTGTCTGGGTCCAATAATTGAGGATGGCATCGAATTCTACTCCCGAGCGATTTTAACAATATCCATTGCCGAAAACATATACTGATCCACAGCATATAGGAAACCAATACAACCATCTTCTGAAACATCTTATTGATCGGTAAATAATATCGCTGAAAAATTAAATCCGTTTTCATGACATCGAACTAACAAAGATTATAGAATCCATTTGTTTACAATGAAACTTAAAACCCTATAAAAATATTGAATACAAACACTCAGAAATTATACAAGAATAAATCAAATGCAAATTGAAATTAAACACCAACGATAAATATATTAACCTCGGCATTTTTGTCTAAACTTGGACTTTCTCTACCCGACAGAGGAAATACTTAAAAAAGATTCAGGAGAAAGCTCTAACCGCATCACGTGGATATTGCAGTCCTAATTGTGACATCAAACCAACAAAGGCTGATGAAACCATGCCTGAACCCAGAGTTCATCATCTGAGAAGGCTTTGTTGGTTGCAATGCTACTGTGTAAATAGCAATCATTGTATTGAAGATTATTAACATCTCTCACATTTAGCTTCCAGAAAACTAAAAATATGGGCCAAATGTTACCTCTCCAAAGAATATGACATCAACTCTAAAAAAGAACTGTCATAGAAATACTTTACAAAAAATACAACCCCAAAAGCAACAATAAAATTACTAAATGTCTATGCCTTCGCAGCCTATGTAAAACTAAAATCACGGAAATGGACTCGTCGCTCGAGTTCAAATCCTGGACTGGGTAATTGCATTTCACTTAGCGCTAATACCCTTGGAAAGGTATGAATCCTACTCTCCTCCAGCTATGGATAAATTGTAGGCAGACTGGGCTCTTTAACTTTGGTTAGGCAACCGCTCTAGGAAAAGGAAAACTCTGAATTCAAACCTGTCGAACTCCGCTTAAAAGATATGTATGCTTGTACACATCCTGCCCGTGCGGAGGGGTTGGTAAATACTATATGTAAAACTAATAGAATTAAAAATCGATTTAACCCCAAATAACAAACACCCCTACTAATCAGCAACTAAAAGAAAATGCCAACCAACTTTATAACAGAACTGACATTACAGTCTGCATTGTGACAAAGCCAACATATATTATTAATACAAACTAAAATAAAAAATATTCTCATAGAAAATGTTCTCAAAGACATCATCATCATCATCATCATCATGTCGCGCATTTAGCACGAGTACCATGACAATCTCTCGCCGACCTTCCCTGCACCTGGGACTCCTCTGCGGAGCAGCCAGCATCTTCACATAGCTGGTCATGAGGTCCTGCTGGGCGCCACACTTGCATGTCATGTGTTGGCTTCACAGGAGAATGTCGCTATGAGCTCATCCTTGCTTCTCCAGCAGTGTCTGCATGCCTTGTCCGTCTCACTCATTGGCATGTGGCAGTATTGCTGGGAATGGGCGAGCAGCTGTAACGCAGTACAGGTTCCTTGTGGTGGTTTGCTGTTTTTCCACAACTGTTCAAGACGCACGCAGCATTCATGGCAGAAAAACCTAACGAATAACAAAAAACTACACTCCCAATAAAACTACACTGCAACAACGCTGTGGTTTGATACCTGAAAAATAATTGGTTAACTCGTTAATATGCGAAAATAAAGCCTACAAACTGGGAAATACACCTCAGACCAATATAATGGAAATGTCTTCTATTATATCATCCTTGCAATCCTTCCTTCTGCGATAAAACATTAATCCTTGAAAGGCTACCCCATACCCGCACCTCACCAATCCACTTCTATGATCATTTATGTAAAATCTATCTGCAATGGATTTCCCTTGGCCCCACAATCTCAGAATACTACATATCCAACATGACAAAATAATATTCAATACGAAAATAAATAAAAAGATCCACAACGTATACCCGATACTTCGATAACATACTCGTCGCTGTACACTTCCTGAATAACAAACTTATACAAACTAAGGAAAATATTCCGTACTAACTTTCACTACAAAACTTAACATTAACAAAAATCCCTTTCATAGACATACTCACAGACTTCAGTAATAATTACACATTTATTGATTCCCTATATAAAAAAACAAGTCACTCTACTCAACTATCATAGTGAATGTTCCCTGAAATAAAAAAAATCCACTGATAAAATACTTTAAAAAAACTTTTACATTTCATCATCAAAAACAACATTTTACATTGAACTCACGAAATAAAAACAAATCCTATTTAACAATAATTTTCTCAATAAATTGTCAACCAGGAAATTAATCTCCCCCTCCTCTCTCTCCTCTCTCTCTCTCTCTTTCTCTTCTCTTCTCCTATCTATTTTCTCTATCTATTTCTACCATCCGTAAAATAACAAAAACAGTATTCACATTGTAATTTATTTTACAGGAATCAAATGCACAAAAATTATAAATCAGATGAATAAACGATTACCCACATATATTATGACACACTAAACTTATTGAAAAACAAAAATAATTTAAAGTTCATCTACTACAGCAAATTTTAAACGTGAAATTACATAGATAAAAATAACACAAACTCCCCTAAATCTTATTAAACCAAGCTAATCTATACAATAAATTCACATGCCCATTTTGGGAGTGTTTACTTAACACCACTTCGGTACTGATACCTACATTAGCCATATCACA
This sequence comes from Doryteuthis pealeii, assembly GCA_023376005.1. NCBI lineage: Eukaryota > Metazoa > Mollusca > Cephalopoda > Myopsida > Loliginidae > Doryteuthis > Doryteuthis pealeii. Next base: position 67,890,275 of record CM042145.1, read on the forward strand.
CACACACACACACACACACACACACAACACACATATATATATTATATATATATTATATATATATATATATATATATATTTATATAATATAGAACGAAGCTGTTGGCATTTACCATAGCGCTAATACCCTTGGGAAAAGTATGAATCCATATATTCTCCCTCCAGCTGTGGGTTAAATAGTAGGGCAGACTGGGCTCTTCAGCCTTGGGTAGGTAACCAGTCTAGGAGAGGGATAACTCTGAATCAAAATTCCTGAGGTCGCGTCGGTTTGTGGCAACCCTTGATGCACCAATTCTTTCCTATTGACTGTGCCAAAAAAGTGTGGATGGTCCAACACAAGCCTTCACCACTAAAAATCCCTCGTGTGAGTTCATTGTGTGTATGAACCCTCATACGTTGAAAATCGACGGGAGAGTCCATTTATTATATAACATAGTGTGCATAGATATGCACACTTATATATATATATATATATATATATATCTTATTATAATGGAGATTGTGTGTTTCTGTCTGTAACCGAAACTATATTCCTACTCAAGTCACAATTCTCTTAGTTATTGACATCACATTCTCCATGATTTTATTTTATCTAAACCTCAATATTAATAAAATTGTCTTACATTATTAATACTGTTAACTATTCTACGTATTGCCAACATGCAATTATATTATTATATACAACAAAATAGCGGTTTACAGTGTAAATGGGAAGGCTAATTTGCATATTAATATTAAAAAATCGAATTTAATAAATATTTGCTTAGTATTATTGATTTCTAACTGTTTGGTTTTATTTTAATGAATATAAGCAACAATCTCTTCAATGAATCTTAAATGAAATCCATTAACAAATAAAATAACTGTCATTTTATTCTTTACTTTCTCTTATAACTAAATACTTAAATTAGAAAAAAATTACAATGAAAAGACGAGAGTGATGGAAGAGTAAGTTTCAGTTGTCCATTTTTATTATACTCCCTCTGTTTCAAATCTTTTATTATACTCCCTCTGTTTCAAATCTTTTTATCTGTATCTTTATTTAGTTTTATTAGCCTTTCTACTTAATATGATATTTCATTACATTAAACTTGAATACTTGCACACGGAGGGTGCATATATTTGCTAGTATATATATATATATATATATATATATATATATGTTGTGTGTGTGTGTGTGTGTGTGTTGTGTGTGTGTGTGTGTGTATGCGTATGATATATGTATATGTTCGCTTAAGTGCACGAGATATAACACAGATGTATGCGTTACACATCTAACGTGTTTATTTTGCATGCGTTTGACTTTAACTTTTTGACATAATTTTTGTCTTGATTAATTTTTATTGTTTTATTTTTTTCTTTATTTTCAATAATCTATTTTATAAAAAAAGAAAATAGTATCTCTATTTTTCCTTTTTTTGTGTAAATAAAGCACATTTTTTTCTGGCCTCTTATTTTTTTCTAGTTTCATTCAGGTTTTATTTTTGAATGCAACTTGATATGATTTTTTTTATTTGTCCTCATTATTATTTACTCCTTTTGAGTTTTCACATCAGCATTAGTTGATGGTCTTTCACTGAGTCTGAGTGACAGCAAGTCTCCTCAGGTTTCCAGGATCTTTGAGTATTCTGGCAGATTGCAGCAGTGCAGTGTTTGAATGGTTTCAATTCTTCCTCTGATATCCAAACTTTCCAAACCCTTTCGAATCATTTTGGGACCGTTCCAAGTACACCAACTACAATTGGTATCACTTTCACTTTCATATTCCATAACCCTATTTCTCACAACGTTTTCTTTGTTTTCTTTTTCATTTCTCTATTCCCCCATTACTCTCATTCTATTTGAAATCTTTCGTTTCATTCTTCTCTTGATTATCTATCTCTTTCATTTTTCCCTCATATAAAATTCTTCTTTATCTTATATATTTTCCCGATTTCTTTTTTTTTCTCTCAGTTGCACAATATTCCTTATCGTTTATTTATGAATAATTAATCTTTGTGTTTAAAAAGAACAAAAAACAAAACAGAACGAAAAAAAAACAACAATAATATTCTTAGTTTATTGCTCCTGTTTGAGCTGAAAACTGAAC
>CM042145.1:67892372-67894872 GCA_023376005.1 Doryteuthis pealeii
AGAGAGAGATACTCTTTCTTCTTTTTTCGCTCAAAACTTAGATTCAAAATTTCATTAGAAAATCCGTTGTTGTCAAATGATACAAATACAAAAAATCTCAAAACTAACGATTCCAGTCGAATTTTAGTATTGATCATAACAAAGTTACCATGAAGACCGCTCCCTTTTATTGCTTTTGTTCTCGTCTTGTTGATATTTTCAGAAATCGTAACCCCCCACCCCCATTATGTCCCACCTAATTGCTCACGACTCCCTTTGCCTTTAATGTTTCAACAATTAAGGGTAAAAAGAGGCCGATGTTTACGCAATGTATGATTTCTGTAACGTATTTTGTTATGCAATTTTTAGCCATTGGCTAACCTGACCTTTACAGTGGCTGTTTACACATTAGATTTATGGAAACATTTAGCTGTTTATAAAATACTCATATACCATATTCCATACATACAATACCATATTCCATACAACTAGGCCGATCGATATTTAGAGTCAAATGTACTTGAAGAAATACTTAACCATGGGGTTGGGGACGCAAATTTTCAATTTGCACGGGCTCACTGTGTATGTCTGAGAGTACGTTATAAGTACGTTTGTTGGTAAATGATATATTTGAAGTGAGCACACTCGTGCACTCACTCCAACATTTTTATTTATTTATCTTGGAGTGAGATACAGCAAGTGTGCCCACGACTCTTCATGTAGCCGGAAGTTTTAAATTTGGAGGGGGGAAAGGGTGACAAAACTGGTCATACGACTACATGGGTCTAATTAGCTAGGTTCACTCGCCGACCGATCCATTCAAAAATAAAATCTTTCATTCTTTCCTTGTGCAGCCCACTTTCAAGAAAATGCCTCTTTCGCTCTATGGCTTTATCCTACTTAAAATTATCCCAATTTGCGGATGGTTTTGATTTTTAAAGCACGTAACTCGTACTTCGAATGATTTACTGGAGATGGAGGGGGTGGGGTTAAATCAAAACCAACATCCTCAAGAAACGTTTGTTGGTAAATGAACCCAAAATCATCGATAAATGTTTTTCTTTGAAAAAATTCTTTCATTTTTATGCGTAGAATTTTCTGTTATTGTATCAAACTGGACCACACAGATACGTCATCCACATGAATCACGGTGCTTTTAGTTTGAACATTAGATACGATAAATAAACTACTCGAAATTAAGCAAGAACACATATATTATCTTAGCCAACATGAAGTAAAATATCTGGAATTCGATAAGTGCTGCCACCTGAGTTGTAGAAATGCTTCTCAGCCCTTCTGCTTTAAAATCACTAAATAATTTGGTTAGAAAGAAAAGAAAATAATCTTTCTAAATATGTAATTTATATATATTTTTATCAATAGAATTATTTTTTACAACGTGTCAAAAATATTTTGCTTTTGACAGCCGATAATACGACGTATGATTTTTTTCAGACTAAATTTTTAGGTAGAATCAAATCTTTGTCCACATTCTTAAATTGTACACTCACTTTAATTTAAATTGTTTTCATGCACAAAAATTGTAGAAAAATACGGTTACATTAAAAAAAAAAAAAAAGAATTTAAATGTAAATAAGAATATCATGAAAATGTTTTAAAATATTCACCAGTATAGGGTTACATATTTGTATATATATATATTAAATGTAAATAAAAAATGATAAAACGAGTTGTTTTGTAAGTAATACTAATGGTAAAAAAGTCTTAATTTTTTTAAGAACTAATGAAAATGTTTTAAAACAATGTGTTTTTGAAATACTATATTGAGTTTAAGCAAAAATATATATTGCAATATGAAGAATTTAAATTTTCGATTCTCAATTTCTTTTTATCGTTAAATTAAACGAATGCTTTTCTTTTCTTATCTCAACAAGCAATTAAGAACTGGATTAGAATTGTTGTCATTTACAAAAAATTGTAAGAAATTAATTACAATGTTACATTGTATTTCTAACTCATCAAGCAATTAAAAACTGAATTTAAAATTGTGTTACGTACGAAAACGTTTTCGAAAAAAATCATTCAAAATATTCATAAATTCTTAGCGATTAAAAAAAGGGAGGGATAAAAAAAAACTATTACTATTTTCATATTGCTAAACGGATTGGAAACCGAACAATTCGCTTTTCAGTGAAACTTTTGGTAGACAACAACAATATTCTATTTACAACATAGGGACGTCCAATCTGCTGCGTTAACCCCCCCCCTATATTTAACACAATGTAACTTGATTAAAGGTTATTATTATCTTCAAAATGTTTGAACCATTCAAAAGAAGAAACATTTACAAAAACCTCTGATGATTTAAAAAAATTAGTTTACGGAAATAATGAAAATTATAAACGAAAACAATGTTTACATTTTCGTACCATTAAATCAATTGAAATTTTAAGTAGTCAACAAATTCTATGAAAAATCAAATAATAGTCAATTTTCACGATATTTTCGGTAGTTATTTAGGAGTTGATGAAAATATGTTTGAAATAGGTTTTTTCTTAAA
>CM042145.1:67897372-67919872 GCA_023376005.1 Doryteuthis pealeii
CAATCTTCACGACGATACTGTTTACATCCGAGTTATTCTGCACAGCTCGTGCGGAATCTCAACAGCATTTCAGCGACGAGGAGGTGGCGAGTTCAATTTCCGTGGTCACTCGCAACACTCCTTCTCCTCGCACAGGCTAAACATATCCGGACGCGCTTTGTTCGTGGGGTTTGGGATTCTGCTCGTCCTCAGTTCTGCCCCTCAATTTCGCTACACCATGATTAAAAAATAATAGAAAAACGTCGCTTATGAGTTTGTCCTAACTTCTTGAGCAGGGCTCAACATGAGTTCTGTGTCTTATTTTGATAGTTTATATGATGGGAGTTAAGTGGCAGTACAGTTACTGTTTTGCAGGGTGCTTCTTCCTGGTTTGTTCAAAAACAGCACTTCACATACTCGTGTAGTGCCCATGTAGCTTTATGAAAGGAGTCTACAATGCTGATATAGTGCTTATTGCAAATAAACCTGCTTAAGCCGAAACTCTGGTGCTTAGCCTAGAGTAAGCATTGGCTTCTGCGTGAACAAAGATAAAATGGAGTTCATGTGATTTAATCATAAAATAGAAACCATATGAAATGTTATCTCCCGAAAATCCATGTCAATACGCATTGGTAAAGCACGGACTGATATCACAAGATTATCTTCTATATAGATATTTAATATTTCTGATAAAATAAAAAGGGAATTCTTCCAGGCTGTAGTCATGTCAGTACTACTATATATATATATATATATATATATATATATATATATATATATATATATATATATAGCAGTAGAGAGATAACGGGGGTTAATGTGTAGCCATTAACTCTTTATCTCTTCGCGGTTAAGTATCAAAGTTGACACTTTCTTTCTTGCTGACATGTCAGTATAAAATTTGACTTCAATCTAGGGCTCTCTATATGCTGACGTATTTTTTGAACCAGGTCAACAGGTACTTATGAAAATATGTACGTGTGTATTTCCTGAGGAAAATAAGAAAATAAAACAATTAATGACAAAGAGCTCCCTTTTTGTCCCAAAATGATGTAGATTTTATATATATCTGGAAAGATATTTACAAATTAGGATTTGAATAGTAAGAGAAAGGAAAGTCATTGGTTACCTTAGAGATTGAAACATAAATCAATTATGTAAGACCAAAACAATCAATGGATCGGCGAGACTAACTTTTTATTATGCTCTTCTACCCAGGCAACACTGCTTTTAGTCGTATATAAAGGAGAGAAACTGCCAGTAACCATTTTCCGTTGAATCCATGTCACTATATATATATATATAATATATATATATATATATATAATATTATATAATATATTATATATATATATATATGTACACACTAACTAGAATTTAATGACTCCCTACATTTTTAGACATCTTATTATGAAAAACAACAACACATTAGAATTCAAAGTTCACCACAATCCCACAGCCAAAAACGATCACATACAACATTACTCACACCATGACATCCACACCAAGACTGGCATTATAATAGGTCTCTACCTTAGAGCCCTTCGCATCTGCACACCTAAACATTTGAATGACGAATTCACCCACATAGACAACACCTTCCAAAACCTTTGATATCGCATATCCTTTATACAACACGCCAAGGCCAAAGCTCTCAAAATCCATACCAATAACCAACCACAAACCTCCACTTACACAAACCCCCACAAGTCCGACTTCCCACAAAGATACATAATTCTACCTAACAGCCAAACCAATAGTAACATTAGCAAAATTCTGAACAACCTAGGTATCAAGACAGTCAATTTAGCATCCAAGAATATTCACAACATACTAAACAAAAACTCCTGACAGCAAGTAAAATTAGACTGCCACAAAAAGTACATAGGAGAAACCTCTAGAAACTAAAATAAAAACGCATCTAAGAACACAAACACAACATTTAATTAGGAGACAGCAACATCAACACAGCTTTAATTTCAACAACACATCTATGATCGCATACATCCACAGCAAAAGATTAAGACAAATGTTCGAAGCCAGTACCATAAGCAACACATTAAATTTTAATTGTAGATCCGGCTTCTTTAGTATTTCCTTACACTTAGGAAAAACCATCATAAACATCTACAGACCAAAAAGACAAGATGATACTTAGCAAAAAATAAATAAATACTAATAATAATAATATTAATAATAAAGAATAATAAACATATAAACACCACCCACTTTTACATCCACATCCAAAAGACTAAGACAAATATTCGAAGCCAGTGCCATAAGCTACAGACCAAATGTTAATTACAGATCCGGCTTCCTTAATATTTCCTCACACCTAGGGAAAGCCACCATAAACAGCTATATACCAAAAAGACAGCAAGACGATACTTAATAAATATATATATATATATATATATATATATATATATATATATATATTAATCATAATAAACATATACACACGCACTCTTTCTACTATCATTTACCATTTTTACATGACCTACTATATCTCCCCATAACCCAGCGCATATGATCCCCCTTCGACATCTTTCAACACCAAACACCTGTGGCATCATTAACAGAACCTTATTAGCTACACACCCCATCAGAAAAAAATAGAACTCCCACTACCAACTTAAACACTCCTACTAGCACCAACAATTGAGCCCCCTATTCATGGCCTCCTAACTCACCAGAATAAAAATGTTCACCGTTGAAGCAAGAACTCAATCCAACGTCCTGAAGAAGGTCTAACAGACCGAAACTTTATAAAGTCGACATCACTACCTACAATAAACATCCATCTTGTACAACATCCCGTGCTTGTCTACCTTTCTACCCCCATATATATATATATATATATATATATTATATATATATATATATATATATATATATATATATAGTCGTGTAGTTTGTTTAAGTTTATTTAAATATAATATATAATATTATTTTTCCCATCTATGGGTTAAATAGAAAACTTGAGTTTATAAACAAAATTGTATTATCCATTAAAAATGAAATTATTTCAAAACTCTGTCAGCATTAAACTTTTTTTTTATCAATAAAAGTATTCGGCATAAAATAACCCAAGGGGTTGACATGCCGTAAAACCCAACCAACCAACCCAGATAATATTATTTTCTTAGTTTAATGCTTGCGTGTTTAATAATTTTATGATCAAAGATATATGAACGTCCTCAAATATGAGTGTATATGTGTTTGTCTGTTTGTCTGTTTGTCTTTGTATCTATGTGTGTATACGTATATATGTATTTAACCAACGTCAATGTCATGGCAATGATACGACACGAAATCAATTTGTAATCGGAGTACTGCTGAGTTGAATTCAGTTTTCATTCTCCTAGACTGGTTTCCTTACTAAGACTAAAGAATAGTATCTGTTGTACTATTTACCGATAGGTGGGCGGTGTGAACAAATAATCTATGCCTTTCCAAAGGACGTTAGTACGAGGGGGAAACGCAAATAATTTCGTCTAAGATGTGAACTTTGTTAGCTGATTTACTTCCAACATTAATATTTCATTATATCCATTCTTCTATCTATCTATCGATGTCTTTTCATGTATATTTAATTATTATTAATTGTTAATATTTAATAGCCTTTCTATCTATCCCAGTCGGTTCATATCAATCTCAGGTCATAGACATCGACCTGTTTTTCCCTAATTGTTTCCCTTTCTATACACCTATATTCATAATTCATCTGTATCCTTTTTCTTTTTTTAACTTTGTGAGATTTTTATTCAGGACGTCAATACCTGAAGATCGCGTATTACATGGAACTAAAAATGTAACATCCTGTTTAGTGTGATATAAACACAACATCCTAATATATATATATATATATATATATATATATATATATATATATATATATATATATATTTATGAGAAGTAAACGAACAAACAATGTGTTTTGATATGGCTTTTTTTTAGCCGACAATTTTTGGGAGAATATGTGCTTAATTGAAGTCGTACCTAGTTTTTGAAAATTAATTAATTAATAATTAATGAATTAGGCAGGCATACCTATTCAAATGTAAGGCTAAACAAATCAAGAAAAATCAATCTCTGTATGTACATTTCGGCCTATTAGGCCTCATCAGCAGAGCTATAGACAGGAAGACTGCTTTGTGTGTGATTCGAACCCTGACTGTCAAGTTGACAGGCGGGGACTCTAACCATTACACTAGCTTGCCCTTTTCCAGATTTTTCGTCTGTTTTGAAGTAGGTTATATTCCACTTATGGTGACTTTACTACACGACATATATAATATATATATGATTTCAATTATTTTTGCAATAGGCTTCAAACAAAGTAGGGAACTCAAATGTGTGTGTTGCGTGTATGTATGTTCAAATATTGTAACCAGTGTAGATTCTTCCATTGATCTATCTATTATTTGTCTGTTCGTCTGTTTGGGGCTTTATAAGAATCGCATCAACAGTAAAAAAAAAAGCAATAAAAGCAATTCGTCCTAATTAGAACAAAATCTTTCAAATCCTTACAGGAATATACAAACATTTTTGCTAGATGGAAACTGATATACTGGAGCAGGATTTTCTTCTGCCTTTCACTATTAGACATTTAGGTCAGGGAAAATCTCAAAATTTGATTTAAACCTTCGCATAAAATCTCAAGAAAACCAATGTTAACCAATATAATGTTTTCTTTGTCAAAACCGTGTCTATAAAAACTGAGCAATTTGTTGCTCAATATCAGAATTTCTGCGATCGATGCAGTGATACTATGCATCCAAAAAATATAACATTATTCAATTTAGTTCCTAGATTTAGTTCAGACTTGCAAATGTTCTATATTACAATGTTTTGCATTCAAGTGGAATTTAATTAACTTCTTGAATCCATTCATCTAATTCATTCTATGCTGAGTCAAACAGGATTACAGCTTCTAATATTACAAATGTAACTCCCTACATATAAATAAGTGATTTTTTTTCGTTTCTTTTAATTGTATTTTTGAATAAGATTTAAAACTCGGATTGACATCAACATGTAATTGAACATGATCATTGGGAGTATTATCAAAAACAAGAGAAAAGGTACGCGATGTATGAAATAGAATGTAATTAGATAGCCGGTTGTAGAAAAAAAGAAATTGGGAGCAATAAAGAAAGAGAAAATGGAGGAATGAGCAACTTTTATAAAAAAAGACAAAAGAATGAGGTTGCTATACTATGTTTGACTCTAACGTTAAACTAAAATAATCATATAATTCAGAATTACCTTCCCCAAAAGGCAAATTCCCACGTGCACTTTCAATTGTATATTTTTTTACTAGAAATACGAACAACGTTATTTGTTTGGCTTGGAAAAATAAAGATATTTATACAGAATTGATAAGGTTATTTATTATCTATTTATACATACTACTGCATATATATATTTCTTTTTTTGGGTGGAGAATATGTGCTTAATTGAAGTTGTACCTAATTTTGAAAGTTAATTAATTAACAATTAATTAATTAGGGGTCATACCTATTTAAATGTAAGACTAAACAAATCGAGAAAAATCAATCTCTGTATGTACATACAGAGATTGATTTTTCTCGATAGGTATGCCCGCCTAATTACTTAATTAATTATTAATTAATTAACTTTCAAAATTAGGTACGACTTCAATTAAGCACATATTCTCCCAAAGATTGCCGGCTAAAAAAGCCATATCATAAACACATCGCTTGTGTATTGACTTCTCATATATATATATATATATATATATTATATATATATATATGTATATGTATATATATTATATATATATATATATATATATGTTTGTGTGTGTGTGTGTGTGTGTGAGAGAGTGTGTGAGTGTGTGTGTGTGTGTGTAATAGTAGCGTAGAAATGAAGTCAACGGCACTCTATTATTGACTGTTTCTCGTCTATGCTATATAGTGTTAAAAAAACAAAAACCACACACACACACACACACACACAACACACACATAATATATTATATATATTATATATATATATATATATATATATATATATACGACAACTGAACGTTTGGGACTATATTGATTTATTTCTCTATATATTACTGACTGCTCTAAAGTTCAGAAATGTATCAGGTCGTAAGAGAAATTTCCAAATTTTATGCAAATAGATTTATAATGCTTGTAGAAAACGTTGTTTGAATGTTTTATAAGGGTTAACATAAACATAATACGTAAAATGTATTTATCCAAATATGCAAGATTATTTTTTGTATGGCCTTAGAGACAATTTAGCGTGGTCCTAAATTTATTTATAATACCCCCCATATTTTATATATATATAAATATATATATATTATATATATATATATATATATATATATATATGTGTGTGTGTGTGTGTGTGTGTGTGTGTTTTCTGTGCGTTTTCTGTGCATGTATTGCATGTGGAGTTCGAAAGAGAGAGAGAGAGAGAGAGAGAGAGAGATGATTGAAAGTAGGGGAAATGAATATATGTGGTGAAAACAAACTTGATTATTTGTCAAAGACAAAGTTATCTAAGCAAATGATCCAAGCAATTAATAGAATATTATAAACTCTATTAAGACATATTATAAAATGCACTATTTAGTTACCAAAATTATTTAATATCAAAATGCGAGGAAATTATTTGAAATGTCGACTCGATTAGCCTTATAACAGAGCTGATAAGAAAGCATGTTTGTCTTTCACTTTAGTCCGAAGGTCTGAGGATATAAGTCTGGTTTGTAAGCGAAAATGCGAAAATTTACTCAAAATATTGATTGAAATAGGTCCAAATAGCCTGTTGAATTTTAGTACTTTAATTCTACTCACCAAAAACTCCTGAAAATTGTTCAATGCAGTGGCAGATATGCTTGCAATACCTAGAAGGGTTTTTGCAGGAAGCATAGTCTGGATTATTCATTGACCTGTCCAGGCTGTAATGGTGTTTTTGTCAATATAACAATTTTAGTGGATTTTACTTTTGAATCTGATCATGTCAGTAATATGCTATGACGGCTGCAATATTTTGATACTATGAACCTATGAAACCTAACTAATTAGGTCAAGTATCTCATGTCTTGTTCAATAATTTGATCTGATTGTATAATTTGTGTTTTATGTATTGTTTTTATGCAATAATTAAAAATGTCATATGGAAAATTGTACTATTTCTCTGAATGTTTGAGATGAGGCTTGAAGATTAGTATTATCTGCGTTATTCGGACTATTGTCCCCATCTTCATTGTTATTGGTACAACGTTTCGGCCGATATGCCCTCCGGCCTTCTTCAGGTATTTCTTGTCGGAATCGGGAACCTTCTCGGACTCGGGAACCTTCTTTTCGAACTCGGGAACTTTCGAACTCGGAACTTTCTTGTCGTAATCGGGAGCCATCACGGAACTTTGAACCTAACCCTTTATTTATTCCACGGGGGTATCCTGTTCTCATTCCGTTAACCATAGCTGGGGTAGGAGTTGTGTTAATTATTAGTAGAAGCGGTTAGAAAAATAATTAACACAACTCCTACCCCAACTATGGTTAGCGGAATGAGAACAGGACCCCCGTGGAATAAATAAAGGGTTAGCTTCAAAATTCCGTGATGGTTCCCGATTACAACAAGAAGGTTCCCGAGTTCGAAAAGAATGTTCCCAAGTCCGAGAAGGTTCCTGAGTCCAAGAAGGTTCCCGAGTCCTGAAGGTTCCCGATTCCGACAAGAAATACCAGAAGAAGGCCGGAGGGCATATCGACCGAAACGTTGTACAAATAACAATGAAGATGGGGACAATAATCCGAATAATGCGGAAAATTTACCATTTGTATAATCAGCATCTTCGACAAAGTGAAAAAAATCACCAAATAATTTTTGTAAATAAATCATGATATGGGGTTGCAGATCGGTTAAGGGATCAAAAGCAATGACAATAATTAACTCAACAACAAATAGAGAAATGCACGTTGAATTCCATGACAATTTTCTCATTTCATATAAAATCATTCGATATAAAACTGTTTGGTGATGATGAATTCTATTTTTAACACGATAATGCACCTTGTCATATAGATATGGTGATTATAAGCTTTTCCTCAACAAAGGCACATAAGAGCAATGACAGCCAGCGACAAGTTAGGATCTAAATCCAATTGAATATTTATGGTAGAAATTTAAAAAGGGATCAACGAGAAGACTTCATACTCCAGCGAAGACCTATTAACTACCGTTAGTAAAAGTTCGAATCCCTTTTTTGCCATTCGGGAAAGTTGGAAGGAATACGGAATATTGCTTTAAATTATTAAAATCCCTAACTGACAAATTCGGCTATGACAAAAAATATTAATTCTAATTTCTTGTCAATGAAATCCATAATATTTCCTGAATATTGTGTTATTCCATAATATCTTCTCATGTGTGGCTTAGAAAATAAATCTCTAATTCAAACAATTCAATATATTTTGGTTAAGGTAAAATTTATGAAGTCATAATGTACAGCTATTAAATAACATCTTTTGAGTCTTATATTTTATAGTATATTTACTGCTAAAAAACTAAGGATAACATTCTTGTATAAGTGCTAATTCTATGTTTTGCCAGATGTCGAACACTTTGTTTCTCTTGTCAGTTTGTCCTGGGTATTCATTAATTGTCTTTATTACTTTATGAAGCATATAGTTCATGCTACATAGATCAACAAACAGGAATTTATTATTTTATATAGATATGTATAGGATAAGCGGGTCAATATAATTACACTGGTTTACAAAGAAATTGAGACAAGCACAAAAATAGCAGTTTTAACCTAATTTGGGGGTGCTGAATTCAGATTTGAAATCCATTTTTACTCATCACCTCTAGTTTTTTAGATGTGCATACTGTACATTTTGTACACATACTGTACATAAAGGCGTATATGCATTCAGGGTTAATTTCTAATATTATGTGACATGTCTTCTTTTTTTGTAATTATGCAGGAAACTGAGAACATGGGAAACATTTAAGTCAGTCTGTAGTGGCTTCCTTGGTAACACACGTGTACCAAATTACCAAGCCTGTATTGAGAAGTTGGTAAAGACTTATGAGCATATGGGATGCCGAATGTCACTCAAAATTCATTTTCTCCATTCCCACATCAACTTCTTCCCTCCAAACTTGGAGCAGTGAGTGATGAGCACGGAGAAAGATTCCACCAAGACATTACGAAGATGGAGAGCAACTACCAAGGCAAGTGGAACCCCGGCATGATGGGAGACTTCTGCTGGATGCTCTTGCGGAACACCCCGGAGGCAAAATACAGCAGATCATCTAAGAAAACACACTTCTAACTGTCTGTAGTAGGAATTGTATTCATTGTGTCATCCAAGTATATTTATTCCGTCAATGTTCTTTATCTATCCTGTTTTATATGTAATAAGCTGCTGCAACTATTGAAATAAGCACGTATATATACTAAAATGAGATTATTTTTTAAAAACCCAGAAAACTAGAGGTGATAGAGCAAAACTGTTTATAAATTTGAATTCAGCACACCCAAATTAGTAAAAAACACCGATTCACATTCTTGCCTCAGGCACAAATATTTTTTGTAAACCAGCGTTATTTTAAAATCACAATCAAAGATGATGTAATGATAACAGTCAAAAATGGTATACCACATATAGCCGCGTAATGAACGACTTCGTGTAATGAACGACCCCAATTTATAGTCACAAAAATATGATTTTATTTTATATATGACCCCTATCTTTTGGTTATGATATTATATATTGTAAGTAATGACTAATGGTATTAAACGTCATTCTTTATGCAGATATTTACAGTTTGTTGGTATCACAGAATCTTGTACTTTTTCTATGATCGAATTGTCGATCTTCGACATTTGAGCCGAACATTAGAATGCCGCAGTTGTGTTTTAAGATGCATGAGAGAGGGCACAAAAGCAATATTGTTAGAAGGGATTCAATCAAAATTTAATAAAAGAACTTCTTTATTGGCATCGAGTCAATGTAATACTGAATAAACATCATATCTATATAAATTCTCTTTCTGTGCATTTTAAATTATAGATTTTCCAATCATAAGTTTAAAATATATCTAGACTCGATGATAATTAGACAAATAAAGATAATAAATTCCTACAACACAATTCATGGAACTATCATGACAATAGAATTGCAACAATTTTTAGAATAAATGATGGTGATGATAACATAATTTTTCACCTGCAAGATTGACTGACTATATTTTTTAAATATCATGTCAACCCGTGAAATGGCGCAGACGGTTATTCTTAGCCAATATAAATAATTTGTATACAATTGTAGGGTTTCAAGTAAATAATGATAATAATTCTTAGTAAATAATTATAGTTTCAATCAACTATTATCAATGCAAATAATTTACAGTTATATAGTATCAAATATTATAATACTCTTAATTCTCACACAAAGGTATTTAACCCATAGATGAACATTATCAAGTCAGAGTTGACCTGGCAGTTAACAGCATACTCGTTCCTGGAAGAAACTCATTTTATTTTACAGAAATATTAGATTTACATATGCTCTTCAATAGCAATCCATGCCTAACCTATTCGTATGTTGGCATCGCTTTTAGTAGATGGGATACTACTACGGAGGTATTCGAATTTGTCTACTCGATTTCCATTGACGGAATCTTCTTTTTTCTCAAAGAATATGCTGACAGCAGTTGGAAAAAGAAAAGGAAATGAAATTTCTCAATGAGCATACAAATTTTAATCAAAAGGAAATAACTTGCATGAATCGGATATTACTGTTGGAAAACAATGGACAAGTCAAAAGAAACTATATTTCATGGTTCTTTATATGTCATTAATCTGTTCAAATTTTATTTGTTGATTTTTTTCTGTTAAGTTAAAAAAGAGTAAAAAGATGCAATCAGTCGATCAAAAAGTTGCAACACTTAATCTTTAATTATTTTAAATGTTTTTTTTTCTTCATAGAAATAAAAACTGATTAAATAAATCTTTGATGCTTAAACGTCTAGAAATCAGTCTAGATATTTAGATTTCGTCTGGGTGAGTCAGCAACAATTTTTGATCTTTTTAATCAAATAAATAAACCAAAATTAATCAGTAAAAAATCAATTAAGGTATCTGCCTACTGTAGCATTGTGAGCAAATAGTAGCAGGATGGGAACAAATAAGTTATCAAAAACAAACAGTAGTCGCAAGAAAGGTTATTGACATAGTTCAACATCTTCCCAGTCGACTAGGGGAAACATGATATGGTTTATCTACCACTCGGCATCTAAGTGTCAACTACTCAGGGCGGATGCGCTGTCGGGGTGATCTGTGATATATATATATATATATATATAATATATATTAGAATAATATATATTGAAATAATCACGACAAGCAAACTCGGCGAATACTGCGTACGACGTGCGGAACACTGTATAGCTGTTTCGACCTAATTACGTCTCATCAGCAGTGTATACTCCCGTCAGAGAACGAACAGGAGAACCCAGAACCCAGAACGCAGAGCCAGAGACTCTACCTCTAGGCTACCTGCCACACCACACACGAATCTCGGAGAGGTAACCGTGTCCTTTGTTATGTTGTGGACGCAGCTACACGACACACCAAGTTATAGTAGTGGTGCATTTATCATTGACAAGTTGATTTGGCGAGTTTCGTGTGTGGCGTGGGCCGGTGGCCTAGAGGTAGAGTATCTGGCTCTGCGTTCTGGGTTATCCGGTCCGATCTTTGATAAATGCGCCACTATTATAATTGGTGTGGCGTGTAGCTGCGTCCACAATATAACAGAGAACACGGTTACCTCTCCGAGTTTCGTGTGTGGCGTGGCCGGTGGCTGAGACGTAGAGTTTCTGGCTCTGCATTCTGGGTTCTCCGGTTCTTCTCTATCGGGGGTAGATCGTAGGTATACATTGCTGATGAGACCTGGTTAGGTCGAAACAGCTGTATAGTGTTCCGCACATCACACGCGGTATTCGCCGAGTTTGCTTGTCATGATTATTTTAATTATATATCAAATTCTCTCTCTGTATCTTCCTACATTTCTGTGCTCAGCATAGGTATGAGTACGTGGATGCGTGCCGTCATTCTGGGAAGTCATGACTCCGAGAGGTAACCGAATCCTCTGTTATGTTGTGGATGCAGCTACACGACACACCAGTTTATAGTAATGGCCAAGTTTATTTGGCGTGTGTGGCGTGGCAGGTGGCCTATACGTAGAGTCTCTGGCTCTGCGTTCTGGGTTCTCCGGTTCGATCTTGTCGGGGAGATCGTAGGTATACACTACTGATGAGACCTAATTAGGTCGAAACAGTTGTATAGTGTTCTGCACGTCGAAGGCGGTATTCGCCGAGTTTGTCTTGTGATTATTTCAATTATATCTCGACTTCTCTCTATGTATCTTCCTATATATATATATATATATTATTTCCAGTTAAATTCTTGAACGGTATTTATGTAATTTATTTAATTTTTCTGTGAAATAAGTATCATAATTAACCCCTACCTCACCTCGACCTCACACGCGATAGAATTTCCACCTTCTCTAAAGAGACCCTAGACTGAGGGTGGCTTTCCTTGTGCTAAAATGGTAGGGGAAGTGGACTTATACTAAGTTAAAACTTAAATGTTGAAGTACCCGCTTTTTTCTCTCTTGTACAACTGTTCAAACCAGAGAAACCCACATGCCATATGGGT
The DNA here is from genome assembly GCA_023376005.1 of Doryteuthis pealeii. Lineage (NCBI taxonomy): Eukaryota > Metazoa > Mollusca > Cephalopoda > Myopsida > Loliginidae > Doryteuthis > Doryteuthis pealeii. The sequence goes on from CM042145.1 coordinate 67,910,073, forward strand.
GTGTAATACCTGAAACCATGGTTGCAGTGTGGTGATGTGAGACACGGTGGACGAACAAACATAGCCAACTGTGTCCCTGATCAGCCCAAAGCGGCCAACGGCCATGATCAAACAGTTCAGTTAGGAAACTGCTGCTCCTCATACCTAAGTCTTGATCCTGATGCGCGTCCACGGGTTCCAGCTCTGGCCCGTGTGTCGATAAATCATCTACAGGGCCGCAACATCACACGCACAAACCGAATCATACTGTCATAGCTCTCAACACAATATAGAAAAAGACAACCACAGAACCTAGACATAAAACACACCTACTAAAGTGTAAACAATCTTTAAACTCAGCAACGTTTAACGTCCGAACACTAAAAACAATAAAGCCAGCTACCTGAGTTAACAGCATATGCAACCGATAAATATAGACATAATCTGCATAAAAGAGCATAGATTTGATTATAGCGAATTGGAAATAAAATATGAAACAGGTAATGGATGAACGTTTGTTTCGTCATCTGCGTGGAAAAACTCCACAAATCCACAATAAGAGGGTAGGAATGCTTCTCAGCCCTCGGGCTTTAAGATCACTAAACAGTATAGAAAAATCCAAGAATCATATGCGCTACGTTTAATGTGAATCCTGCATTACAGTCGTCTCATGCTATAACCCCACTAATGTCAGCGAAGAAACGGCATCTCAAAGCTCTACAATGAGTTATCCTCCCTATGTAGACAGATTCCCAAACACAATTTCCTGGTCATTGGGATGACATGAATGTACATATAAGCAAACACGAGAACAATAGATACTGTTTACATAACACCCCAAATAGAAACGGCGAACTCTAGCCGAGTTCCTCTTGAGAACAGGCTTTATGTTTAAACACCAAATACTAAAAATAAAAAGGCGAACTATGGATCTACACCTACCCAAATATACAAAAGCCGAATTAGATTATATTCTAATAAAAAAAATGGATAAATAGTGCAATTAACTGTAAAGCAAATGCTCTTTTTAAGGAGTATGCTTTGATCAAGATGGTCACAGCAAATTACGACTTCTGTACCATACCTGGTGACAATTACGAGCAGTAAGAAATGAATAGAGAAAAGTTCGAACGAGGAATACGAGAAATAAGACAGAAGCAGTCAGAGAAAAGAGAAACGATATAAAAAAAGCAAGCCCAACGTAACAAAACAACCCCAACTAACACCAATATACACAACCTTAAGAAAGCCCAGACAGAACTAACCAAAACATACAAAAAAGAACAAAAAATACATCTGAGAACAAATAAATAAAATCAGACAATCGGTTGAAGACAGAAAGTCGCGATTAGCATGGCAATCAGTAAATGAAATTAGTGGTAGTAAACGTACCTCTAGATCAAAGCTAAATGCAACCAGCCAAAAACATGGGACTTTAGAAGTGGAAAGACCACTTCAAGAAACTACTGGGGTCTTGTAAAATCTTGATGATACCCAAAATATTGTAGATAGACAACTAGACATCAAACTAGGGGATTTTACAACAGAAGAACTCAACGAAGTCTTAAACAAATAAAAGGTAGAAAAGCTGCAGGTCTTGACGAAATACGACCCCGAGGTATGGAAGATGATAAAGTTCAGTGAAATACTGCTTAGGCTATGTAATGCAGTATATAGATGAAATAGAATAGATAAATAGACGAAAGGTTGCATCCTGCGATTCCCCACAAAGGGAGACCATGGAATCGTTAAGAACTACAGTTCTGCTATGGAAATCCAATCAGCGATTCAAGCTATCAGTGCTGCCTGTATGGCTGCAACTTGGACCCTAATGGGTGCCTTGAGAATAATTACTAAGATATATAATGCCCTTCTTTTTAATCGCATCCGACCCGAAACAGAGAAAATCCTTAGGAAAAACCAAAACGGATTCCGCAGAAATCGATCCACAACCTCTCAGATCCTAACTATTCGAGGGATCATAGAAAAGGGTTCGAGCAAAGAATCTAGAAGCAACGCTGCTATTCGTAGATCTTTCCAAGGTATTTGATTCCATACACAGACGGAAAATAAAACAAATACTACTAGCATACTGTCTCCCCAAAGAAACAGTTGCCGCTATAATGATGCTCTATAAAGACACTAAAGCAATGGTACGCTCACCTGATGGCGACACATATTTCTTTGTCATCGCCGCTGGAGTCCTACAAGCATTAGCATGTAAATTATGTACTCCGAACATCATTAGATACCACCCAAACTATCCCGCACATACTGTCACAGATGCAAACTATGCTGATGACCTAGCACTTCTTGCAGATACACGACAGCCGAACTACTGTATAGCCTGAGGAAGTATCGGCCTCTATGTGAACTCCGATAAAACTGAGTACCACTCTACATTCAACGTCAAGCCTCTATCCATACATAGGTAGGAATATCTCATCACAGAAGCGATGTAAATACACGCATGGTCAGCTATAAACGGATTATCAGTCCTATGGAAATCCGCTCATTTACCGACAGTGCTGTGGTTTTATCAGTGCTACCAACCTAATGGGTGCCTGAGAATAAGCTAGATGGAGCTGCGCTGCGTGCGGCCATGAACAAGTTGTAAACAGCATCCTAGCTGTACGGCCACATGCCCTCTATCTCACAAACCATCGAGTGAGAAAGACAAGTCATTCTGGACACTGCTGGAGGAGCCCAAGTGATAAGCGACGTCCTCCTGTGGAAGCCAACACATGTATATGCTTATGGGCCGCCCAGCAAGAACCTACATTGATCAATTTGCGAGGATACTGGATGCTGTGCAGAGGACCTCCTTGGGACAATGAATGATAGAGAGGTTTTCGAGAGATTGTCATGGATATCCATGCTAATTGCGCGACATGTTATATATATATATATATTATATATATATATATATATATATATATATATATTATATATAATATATTGCCTTAATGTTACCCCACCATTTGCTTGATTGAATCGCTCTTTTACCCATTTGATTTATATTGTCGTTACTTTTGACAAAGCACCGGTCGAAAGGGCCCTTAAGTTTCCATTTTCTCTTTTCTCTTTCGAAAAATAAAAATTTTGCTGATCAATAAAGTAGGTCGTTATTTTTCAAAATCTTATACAAGTTCAGCTGTACCATATATATATATATATATATATATATATATATATATATATATATATATATCCCTATCCGACGATTAGCCATTATCGACATACACTCATTGGTGACTCTGCTACACAACTGTTAAAATTCTATAGGCCTTCTCTCTGGAGATATTTCTTTGGAGATAAAACTATTGGATAACTTAGGTCAGGTGGTTCAATGAATCCCTATGATTTGCCCTTATATCAACCTTGATTACTTGAGTTCAGAAAAATATAAATGTAATTCAATCAACCATTTTACAATATATTTAGATAAATATGGAATACCCTCTTAAATGTATAGTAGCAACGCTAGCTTTTTAAATACTGCATAAAGATAATATTTTATAGCAGCATGTACATTCTATGGATTAGAAAAAATTTTATTATAAAATCAAATATATCAAAATATCCCGAAATTAGTCCTCCGTTTGAGGAATTATTTTGTCTAGACTTGAGAAGTTTGAGAGAAAATGTTGGAAAATTGTGAAATGTTGTATGAAGAATATTTCCTTATTTATTTCACTAGAGATCATTGAAATGATTAACATGAAAATCTCCAGAGTTCCACTCAGAATGGAAATAGTCATTAAATCTTTAAAAATCTTAATACTTAAACAAGAAGAAATATAATCTGAGGTTTAAACAAATAACTTTTAGTAAAATCAATTAGTACGAACATTAATCCCTGGGGAAGTCTGTGATTATAAATTAATTCACATAGATAAAAATCAAGTAGTATGAGCATTAGACGGATGGGATGTTATCAGTATATTTCATATCTAGTAAGGCTTCATACGCTAAGCTTACATTTCATATAATTAATAATGATACAACTATAAAGATTAAATGTACGGGGAAAAGAATGTTTACAAAGTGCGCGAAGTTTTACATTCCAAGGTTAGTGGCGTCAGAGATGGCCTATTTTTTCAAAAAGTTCATTAATCATTTGCCAAAGATGAAACGTCGAATGCAGAGAACGAAGGCTGAAAGATTTTTGTCGATCTTCGAAAAATCCAGAAAATGAATTAATTATGATCTCATGAAACATTAAAAAAACAAAAAAAAAAACAAAAAACAAAAAAAAAACTAAGGAAAAAAACAAGGAAAATAACAAAATAATCAGCTAAAAAAAATAAAAAATTAGCATTAAGCATGTTGTCATTTATTTAGGCTTAGTTTGTACTTAGAGATAGGGGGTATCCAGTGAAGCGAACTCATAACAGTGACCGACTAGTCTGCTCGCTAAAGGTTTACACCCGCGTTGACCCAGATTGTTAACATTATTTAGGGACCATGTCTGAGTCAAATAGACGTTTTATATGTTTACTTAAGAGCTATTGCGTAAATTCTTCAATAAGTAAAAAGTATAATAATGTTGATTTAACTCTCTCTGTTTCTCTCTCTCTCTCTCTCCCTCTCTCTCTCTCTCGTTTATTTTCTTTTCTTTCTTTCTTTTTTCCATCTTTTCATTATGTTCGATTAAAACAGATTAGCATTATCACTTCCGCGCGCTCACTCCTTCCGCCTATCTTTCCAATACTCTCTTTCTTTCTAATGATATTTTTACTGTGTGGCATATACTTTCTTTCTTTGTAATAAAAAGGAATAGTTCATTTAGCTGAGGTGAAGGCACTCAGACTACATAAGAATTCGGCGGATAAACGACACAAGATAATCAGTATTTACATTTATGCATTGTACGGATTGTACGGTCATAGTTGCCAGATGATAATAAGTCAGCAGATTAAGGAACAATCGTATGAATATATAGATTTAGTGTATTACATATATGAAGATTACTAAAATACAGGAGCTCTTGTAATTTCAAAGATGAACTGTCAGTTGATAAATATAGTTATCCTAATTTATCAATACTTAATTTTTTATTTTAAAAAATCAGTCAAGCGAAAGATTTTAGGGAAATGCGATTATACTCATTAATTAAAATGAAAAAAAATAATGACATATTTTCGTCTTCCTTTAATTTTCCTCCACTTAAAATCTCAACAACAATTCGTAATATAACAATAAATCTTCTTCACAAATCGTAGGGTTGTCCACGATGCCAATTACAAATCTGGCTAATTACATTATTATTTCATCCAATAATATTCGCCGTATTCCCGAAATGATCTACTAGCTTGATGTAAAATTTCTCTTGCATAATATGTGGCGAGAGGAAACCACGAACGTAGTGGTTCGAAGCGTGCACGACTGTGTTTGGTATGCAGAATGAGATCAGAGGCGAGTGGGGGAGATTGAACTTACATCCTCCTGATCGGGAGTCATGGCCTGACGCATGTGAATTACTAAATTGTCCAGAGTGGCCCGGATGTGAAGGATTGACGCGTGCTGATTAATGTCGCACGTGCTGCACGGGCAAGTCAGAGTAAAGAGCCCGGATGAACACTGTAATTGTGTATTTAATGACCGACCCTCACAAAACTGGGAGAAAAGCTTGCAGTAGCATTTTGGCTGTTGCGACGATTGGACGAGAAAGAAAGATATTTTGATAGTGTTGATGAGAAGAGTGCAGCATTGCTGGGAGAGATTGTGTCAGACTGAACACTTGGTCAGTTGGGAGAGTAAAAGCGTCGGACTTAACTGTGCACCCCAGAGAATATTCTTATTAGAAGCTATTTCGGCATTATGGCCTTCGACCCCAAGTTGATACCCCTCTTTGACGGGACCGATTCTGGGCAATCGGTAGTTCAATGGGTAGAGAAGGCGGAATTAGTGTGTCAGCTGAGCGGCGTGAAGAGAATCGAGTCCGTGGTTCCGATGCGCCTCTCCGGCGGTGCATATGCTGTTTACCAGCGACGAAAAAAGGGCCGATTTTTTCTTGCATAATATTTGAAGTTTCTTTCAAGTTCACGCTTCACTTTTTTTACTCAGATGTTTTACATCATTTAAAAAACTTTCATATTTTTCTATAATTTGACGATTATTTTGGTGATTGGTTATTTGTTTGGATTTACAGCTCCTCAATACTTGCTGAATTATTTAATACTGATGTCATTTTTTGTCTAGCAATCAAATTCTGACAAGGAACTAATAATAATCATTTGTTAACAATTCGAGCTCCATGTCTATTGGTAGCGAACATTGTGCTGCGTATGTAGTTGGGATAGTTTGAGATAATTCTGGTAACTGTCTTCTTGTTGGGGCCTCTAATAAGTGTGTGGTTAGTTTTTTTTTTTTAATGTTCCTTATAAACTTAAGTCTTCAATGTAAGTACGGTTTTTACCTTAGCTTGTGTTGTGTCGAGTAAATCTGGTGGTTGATAGATCTCTTTTTGAAAAACAAAAACACGACATAGTGAGGGTGGTGACATCGACCGGCTTACGAGGCTGTGAAGCCCGCCGACGATAATTGCTACAATAAAGTATTTTCTCAGCCGACGAAATAAATAAATCAAAGATTGTTTTTGTTTGTAAACGGTACGATTATAAGTTGACATGTTGAATGCATATGGTATGTTACACCTGAAGTTTTACGAACATTTTCATTCACGTCGACATTTTTTCCGGTGGAACCTCGGAATATTACTTACCAATACTTGCTTGTTCTCAATAGCTTGGGAAGCGACAACAGTCTTATTGGAAATTCCGTAGTTAATTATCTCCCCCTGCCGCTAGGATGCGAATCGCCAACATCGTATGTTGGCGCCAAAACCAAAAACTTGACTTATCACGGAGCACTCACTGAGGGTAGTCGCGTAAATAGCCGTCCCTAAACTTCACTCATCACTTAGCCCAAAAACAGGGCTTACTTATCTACGGACCGTTGACCTGGACGGAGGCATTTTTTCACAGCACTTTCGAAGGCATTGTGTCCGCATACTACAAGGCGGTCACAATAACACACTACAGAAGGTTGCAGACCAAATAGTCTACTTGAAAAGGGCCCATTCACCGTCATTTAAAGGAAATGTTACCCGGGCGAGAAGCTTCTAAAATAGCACCCCCCCATCACTTATCACAGAACGGTTATCAGGAAGAACAAGAAACGTGAAAACAAGCATCCTATCAACTTTCCAACCAGTAATAGAATACCCCTGTTATCACCACTACTCCAAGAACATTACTTGAACTCAGATAAGTCTTGTAGCAAATACCAATAAAATTTGCAAAAATATTTATGTAATTTTTGTTAATGCACGTGTCTGCATTTACTTTTGTATTTGTTCCTTCTTTGTCCGACAATTTGCCTACAACTACGGAGAAATAAGAGCTCCTTCCAACCCGGTAAATACACTTAGTCTTCGATAGAATACACAACAGTAAATCGATTCTTTTAAAGTTTTGAACTAGTAATGGAACATTGCTACATAAAAGCAGAATTATTTTATTTCAAGAAAATCAACAAGCGCCTTTATTCTTCACTAATTCAAATAACATGTGACGTGAACGAACATCAATAAGTACTGCAATTTTATAACGCTACTAACATACCCTCACGGGTATTCTATTTCCGTGATCAAACATTTATAATTTGATTACAAAGTTGCTTAAACATATAGAATTAACCAACACACACTACTATGGCCTCATAGAGGAAACTGAAGAAAAAAAAAAAAACACCTGCATGAACAAATCTAGGATTCCATTAAAGCTCTGTTGAAACTGGTATATTGGTTAACATATCAGCACGCAGTTAATTTTCAAGCATGTTGAATTTTCTGTGATAGATTTTAATGCATTTTCGTTGTTCATGTTTTTCTCCCCAAAGACCTATACGAGAAGCACGCACACCGCTAATCAATCGATTAACTACGGTAGTGTAAGTAGATAATTGGAAAATAAGCAAATAATGAGTTTTAGTTTCAATCTGCGCTGTCTGAACATAATTATAAAAAACAGTAACAAAAAAAAAAACATCAGAAAAAAGTAATAAACAAACTAAAATATTCAATTACTTTTGTTGCATTGAAGGAATTTTATATGTTTGTATTTTTAAATAATTATATTTGTTTATTTACTTTCTTTAATGTGTAAAAAAAGATTTATTACATTTTCTTCAATCAGCTCCCACCATATCATGTTTACTCTACCTTTTTTTTCCTTTTTGTCCAAAATACAAACATATGCATCCTATGTTAAACAGTTCTATTGACAGTCTGCAACACTATTGGGGCCTATTTTGTGTTTTACTGAGTAAGTTTTTACTGCTAGTTTAAACTCATAATATTATTAAATAGTTTTTAGAATCTTTCCAATAACATTAAAGCATTATAACCCCCCCCCAAAAAAAAAAAAGCCTCAATGGTGTAAAAGTAAAGTAAAATCGTCGGGGCGGCCTAATGTCGGTATCAGCCAATCAGCGAGGCAATCTATCCCCTTTTCAATAGCGCTAGACCAAGGAGGTTGTTTTTGCGTCTGAGGTGGAGCGTCACACCTACCATCAGCTCCTTTCTTTGCCGCATAGATCACTGTGCTACTTATACGCTGAGTTGGTGAGGGTCGGTATCGAACTAGGAACCTTGTGGTTTCTAGTCGAACACTCTACCGACTGAGCTAACCCGGTGGGTATTATCCTTGATTTTCTTGAACATCGTTTTTCATTTATCTTTTGTTGGAATCTTTTTAATTGTAATCTATTAATACTGGAGATTCGCTTCCGGTTTTTGTCTGTAACAAAAACTGCGTCACTGCCTACGTCACATTACCCAACACATAATCCAATGTCATAACATAGAATAAATATACTCAAAACGTGAGCATGCAACGTTAGACAATACTCATTGTTTCAATAAATGGATGCCCGCACGTTATATATTGATTGTTTTATTCTAATATAATATTTAAAGTTATCGGAACTGTTTCCATTTCAAATTGTCTTTCTTTCTTTCTTTCTTTTTTTTACTCCTTTAATAAATTTGACGATTTTACATACTTATGGTACACACTCTATGTCACTGAATTTTCAGCTCCCATCCCCTCAGGCAATATCTTTCAAAAAATTATTTTACATCGCCCGGAGAGTGTCTTTTTATTTTGCTAGTTTACTTTAATTCATAAAATGTTTTGGTTTCAAAATGGATTCTCTTATTTGCAACTAGAAGAGGAATCCCTGCTGTATTGATTTCTTTACTTTTTAGATTTACAAATGCTGAACATTTTTAAGTAGAATTTCAATGCTATTTCTATGTATATTTTAATTTTTAAATATCTTCGAATATAAATCAAATCTTCATAATCTTTGCACAAAAAGTAAGAACCGGGGATATATATATATATATATATATATATAATATATATATATATAATATATATATATATATCAATAAGATAAACAATACAAACATGATGAATAAATCTTTAGGCAGCCTTGACATAAAATCTCTTTACACAAATATACCTATTATCAAATGTTTAAAAAAACTAGAGAACTACATTTCCTCCAATAACATTAAATTACCATGCCCTCTCCCAATCTCTAAAATAATTAAAATATGTAACTTATGTACATTCCACTGCTATTTCCAATTTGACAGCACTTTCTATAAACAAAAATTCGGCCTACCGATGGGATTACCCCTAAGCGGCCTCCTAGCATGCTTATATCTCGAGTTCCTAGAAACTGGCCCCTTTAGCCCTTTAGATACATAATTCCTAACAACTCCCAATATTTCCGATATATAGATG
>CM042145.1:67924872-67927372 GCA_023376005.1 Doryteuthis pealeii
TAAATACACAAGAATGATTGAAATGTTATGTCATTTGAGTGTCACGTTTCCTTTTGTGCTTCAGTTTTCTCACATTAGACTCTATTTACGTTTTTTTTATTATTGGGAAGAAAAACCTGACTAATTTCGGACCTTCAAATGCAACAGAATAATAATATTGACAATGTCATTTGATATTGATAATAACATTTATATGATATCAACGATATAAATGATATTAATAATTATATCATACAAGGTGTGATCAAAAAGGATTGAGATTGAATCTTTAATCTAAATTAGGACTTGTACACAGGTGAAAAACTTACGTAGCTGTTAAGATGGAGTATCATTTTTTTGGCAAAACACAAAATTGTGCAAGTGCAGCATCCGCCATACTGATTTAAGTCTTTTGCAACCTGTCTAGAAGGGAAACTCTGAATTCAAACCAATTTCCCTCTGTGTTTATTTCCTTGATGCAGAGGGACTGGGTAAGTACTCAACAAACCACACACGATGAAATTTGTTTCTTAAAAGTAAAATTTAAGGAAGCGGTGAACATAAAAAAACAACATTATAAAATATGAGATAATCAAAAGAGGAGTTTCAGTGTTAATAAGATCAATGAAACACTCGCTGAAATAAGATTGTTGAGTGCCAAGTTTCGTTTATTGTTCATTTCTGTCTTGTGTAATACAACTTCAGACACGATAATTGTCCGACTCAACTTGTATATATAACAATGATAAATAATGACATAGATCTATACATGAAATAAGCTTAGAAAAAAAAATGTTTAAATGAAAATATTTGTTTATTTCTAAGTAGGAAAAATTCCTCAAAGTATTTTATTCCTACAACCTCTGTCTCTGTCTCTGTCTCTGTGTCTCTGTGTCTCTCTTTCTCTGGAACTTGCTGTCTTACAATTTCCAGTCACTCACTCAGTCACTCACTAACTCACTCACTCATTCACTATTTCATATATATATAAATGTGTGTGTGTGTGTGTGTGTGTGTGTGTGTGTGTGTGTGTGTGTTTGTTTGTTTGTGTGTGTATTTGAGTGTCTGAGTGTCTGGGCGCGTCTGTGAGTGATCACATTAGTTAAACAATTACATGCAAATATGTATTGAAAGATAATAGCATTTCGCACTGAATGTATATTTAAATTTAGATAAGATTAATATTATATAGCCGTTATAGTCTTTAGATAGTTTTCCATTCATAGTGAATGTTTTCTCTTCCCAGTTAACAAAAGAGAAAAACAGACCAAATTAAAAAATCTGTGATATATATATATTATATATATATATATATATGTGTGTGTGTGTGTGTGTGTGTGTGTACATAACATATCCACACACATAGGCAAATCAATAATCAATAAATATAAAATTACAAACCCCAGCCATAACAATAACAGCACAACATAATATGTCTATGCATGCGTATGTATGTATATATATATATATATTATATATATATATATGTGTGTGTGTGTGTGTGTGTGTGTGTGTGTGTGTGTATGCAGAGTATTGTTTGTCTATTTATATATATATGTATGTTAAACATTTTATCAATTAACAATTTTCTCATTTCTACACATTAATATTCATATGAAATACGTCATAACCTCTTTTAAAATTTATTCGTGGACAATTTACGTTCGATATTTGACGGTTTCTGATCATTAATTTTCGTTTTCACATTCAATGATCGTGTCATTGGCTTTCGCCAAATAGATACCGTAAATAACTTTTATCACACATTCAACATACACTAAACATCTTTCATCTTTTACTCATACAAATTTTCGTTTTCACATTCAATGATCGTGTCATTGGCTTTCGCCAAATAGATACCGGTAAATAACCTTTTATCACACATTCAACATACACTAAACATCTTTCATCTTTTACTCATACAAATTTTCAATGTCCTGAAGAAGGTTTTATTAAAAAAAAAAACTTAAAGTATCAATATAAAGAATTTCCATCGTTCATTACATCCTGTGTTTGTTTTCTTTAAAATTTTCTCCACCTATTGTCGGATTAATTTCCTCACCTTACTTACACACATTGGAAAAAGCTGTTAGAAATAGTGTTAAATGTACGGAAGTAGTAAAATAATTATAAGATCGAAGACATAAACCATTGTTTAACTCTTTGCCTACTTTAAACTGCCCACAGCATCTCCCCTACCACTGTGTTCCTACCTTAAACTGCTGTACAAAAACTGATGGTTAGTTCATTATAATTGAGCAGAAGGACTCAGATTACAATAATAATAATAGGACTTTATTTGAATAGAATGAGTTCTGAGATGAATAGATAGTGAACTTTGAAAAATTCCCATCATACAGGTAAAAAATACCAAGAAAATTTGGTATAGACTTAGGGGGAAATTTGGTAGGCAAAGAATTAAGAAACTCAAATAGATAGATAGATATTAACAAACTTAGATAGATCAATTTTAACAAACTGAGATACATAGATACTAAAATACTGAGATTGATATTAATAG
>CM042145.1:67932372-67942372 GCA_023376005.1 Doryteuthis pealeii
ACATGTCTTTTCCTGGAATTCTTAGAATCGGGACCCTTTAAATACATTTTACCAGTAGACTCTAATTATTTCCGATATATCGACGACGTCTTATTTATATATCCACGTAATAACGACTTAACACTAATAGTGAACCATTTAAATAAAATTGAACCACCTATTGACTTTACATACGAGTTAGAATATAATAATACTTTACCTTTCCTAGATATACTATTGATTAATAACACCAATCGTTTAAAATTTAAAGTCTACCACAAAACCACTAATAAAAATGATCATATACATTTCTACTCACATCACAACTCCAAAATTAAAAGTGGTTTAGTTATAGGTTTTTATCTAAAACCTCTTAGGATCTGTACTAAAAAAATTTAAATGAAGAATTTGAATACATAGATAAATCTTTCACCCAAAAAGTTTTCATCCAACTTGCCAAGAAGATATCCATCAAAATTCCTAACCGTAAACACCTCCCCACCAATCCCATAAACAACACTCCTACCAATAACCATCTAAATAGATACATCATCCTACCCAATAGTTCAGCTACAACCATTTTTGAAAAAAAAAACTAAATAATTTTGGAATACAAACTGTAACAAACTCCTCAAAAACAATATGAAAACATTATCAATAATAAAAACAAACACACTCACATGGGGTTTGATGATGGTGTATATACCATCCACTTTTTGGATTGTATTAAACAATATATAGGTGAAACGCCTAGAAATATTAACCAACGAATCCGAGAACACAATAGGGATATTAGGAACGGTCAATTGAACAACGCATTTATTTAAGAAACCAACCATCTCTATAATTTTAAATACTCAAAGAAAAATCGTAGAATCTAGCGCAATCTCAATTTTTAACACGATTAAACAAAGACCAGGATTTTATATCTTGTCTCTTCACCTCTCCCAAATTATATTTAAAGATTACATAATACCTTATATTTGATCAATATTACACTTTGTTATATTAGACACATATTTTTCTTATTTAAAACTAGATTATTATTAATAAATGTCACACACACACTCACACACATGTACACATACACACACTCATCATGTAATATTGATTTTTGTAAAACTTTTCGTCACGTAGTAAAAACATTGTATTTACTAAATAAATTAATTAATTTAACAATAATAATGTATACTTACCCAATAAATTTCACATACACTCACACACACACACACACACACACACACACACACACACACACCTTCCTATCACATTAGCAAAAATAATACTGTAAAAAACATTCATCACGGTGTAAACAGAAATGTAATTACTCAACAAATTTAATATTTTATTACAATAATGCAATAATTTCTAAATACATTTCACACACACACACACACACACACAACAACACAAACACACACACACACACACATTTTATTCACATGATGTAAAGTTGTAAAATATCATCACACCAAAATAAAAAAATAAATAGATAAATAAATAAATGAAGTTATATAAACAATAATAATAATAATACATAAATAAATAAATCAAATTAAAATAATAATATTGTAATTATAAAATAAAACTAATAATATTGTAATTACAAAATAAAAAAATAAAAAAATTAACAATATTTTATTAATAATAAATGTAATAATTACTAATAATTTTCACACACACACACACATTCATCACGTTATTAATAATAATACACATTTACACGTGCTCATACACATATATTTCCCCTTTGCATAAATTTAGGAATACAAAATAAATCTAATAGATATTATAATAATAAATGTAATAATTACTAACAATTTTCACGCACATACGCACATACACTCATCACGTAATTAAAAATATTGTAAAAAATATTGTATTAATAAAAATTAAAAAAATTATAAAAAATAAATTAACATTAAATAAAATTCACTCACAAACATGTTTCTTCAACGTAGTTTATAATAATAGAAGATACCATTTTTTAAAATTAAATAGGATTTTTTTTTTATTAAATAATAATTGATATTTTATTGTAGTTGTTTTTATTATTGACAATATTTAAAAAAAAAATAATCAGGAATACAAAATAAATTTAATAAATATTATTAATAATGTAATAATTACTAATGAATTTCACACACAACACACACACACACACACACACACACACACACACACACACAAACACGCACACACGCAGACCTTACCTAGCGCAAGTGAATCAGCCGTTTGACCATTGTTTGTTTACATGTTTTAAATCAACGACAACCGTTCTGTTTCGGTGTCTGTTTACGTTTTAAAAATCCACGATCGCTCGCGATTTCATCAACAATTTTAAATCGACTGACCGACTATAAAACAAAAGAGACTCGAAGATTTCTTATTTTCTGTGATACATTTATTTTTTCTTCTAAATAACGAAAGCCCTGATGAAGATCTATAGAAACAGATCGAGACACTGCAGCGTAGGCGAAATAAATATTACTCGTTTATGAACTTGTGTTTTTCAATTTTTTCATAACATTACACACACACACACACACACACACACACACACACACACACACACACACGCACACACACACCACACACACACACACACACACAAACACACACACACACACACACATATATATATATATATAATTGTGAAAGATTTAATGGTCTAACGCGGTTTTGATTGTTAGGATTTCATCAAGAACCTAATAATCTTCATACAGCGACTTCTATTTACACAGTAGCATTGCAACCAACAAAGCCTTCATCAGATGATGACTCTGGGTTCAGGCATGGTTTCGGGGCCGAAGCATCATTACCACTAACCCAGAGCGCGCCAGCAATATCTCACGATACCACCAGACTTTGTCGGTTTGATGTCACAATATAGGACTTCCATATCCATGCTGGTGCGGTTAGAGCTTTCTCCTGAATCTTTTTTACGTATTTCCTGTTGTCTGGTAGAGAAAGTCCAAGTTTAGACAAAAATGCCGAGGTTGAGTTGGTAATAAATCCCCGACATCCGACTTCAATGGGAAATACATCTGTTATTCATCCGTTTCTGACGCATTGTTCACATATTTTTCTACATCTCATCAATACCCTGTTCTAAGTTCTAATTAGTATGATTTATCCTTATTTGCTATCCTAATTTGGCGGGAAGGTTTGAGATAACGCTATTTTTGTTAATCCTTAATCTTCTTCCATTGATGCTTATTTTAATTTGAGAATGGATTAAACCGACTGAACTCTATGCCGGTTCAGATGTTTTCCTTTATAAGTTTTATTGCCGTTCCCAACGTTGTTAATCTATTTACCTGTTTGTATTACTGTATTGTTTTCCATTGAACTTAATTCTTATTTCAAACAACAGCTTGTGTAAGCGGTTAAAATTTAATAGGATAATTCTAATTATATTTTCCTGAATAGTTTGCTCTGTATCTGTAGTTCCAAATCTATTTCATTCGGTTGTTTAATAAATTTTTCATATCGTATTATATTAGTCAGTTATGCCAATAATAACTAGCAGATTACCATGGAGATGAACTAAGAGCAAGCTTCTTTAATTTTTCAGAACTCTCCTCAGTATCTTAACTGTTTTTAGTAATGCTGTCTTCTTCTGGGTGGTTGCCATTATGCCTCAAATTTTTCTATTCTTTCAATTGTTATTCTTCTTTGTATCTAGATTTGAACGTAGCATTTACAAGAATGTATGTGCCAAGGCCTTTTTCCTATTAAGTGATTTTGGCATCGATACCCTCTTTCTTATTACACTACAAGTCAAATTTTCCGGGTAGGAAACATGGGTCATTCAGACACCTGCATACGTTTGATTCTTTAAAAAATCCCATCTAATAACTGATGTTATGCTTTGATCTTTTAATTCCTAAACATATCTACAGTTTTTGTCTTCCTCGTCTTAACCTTAGAAAACGAGTGATTATGATTTGCAAGTTTCATTCATATCTTGCTTTTGTGGACCCGACCTCAAATTTAGTTAAATTTGACTTTGAGTAGAAGTCACTGAAGCTTGACACACAATACATTTAGTCAAACATCTATATTGCAAGGGGCAAAATGTAGGACTCTGACGGCTGTATTGTTTCTTTATCGTTAATTATATTATATGTGTGGGTGTTTATCATTTTGTCATCGTATTTCTTTACAAGGAAACACAATAACAAGTTAATAAACAACCACATATATAATATAAAACAGGTTGAGTTGGGTATTGCCTTATATATATATATATATATATATATATATATATATATATAGTAAAGTTGCGAAAGTGGCCTATGGTCGGTATCAGCCGAAATGCGAAGGAATCTATTCCCTTTTCACTAGTGCTATACCAAGGAGATTGTTTTTCTTTCTTAAATGGAGCGCAACACTTACCTTCAGCTCCCCACTTTACCGCACAATTCAGATTACTTACCCGATTTCTACCCCGACTGAGCTAAACCGGCCACATCGCTCCTGCCGAGTGGTCCGCACGTCATCCAGTGTCCGCACAGATCTGATAAATGTAAGATTTTCCTAGTCGACCAACACTGGTGTGCCCTCGTTAAAACGTCACTTAGGAGTTCATCCTCCAGAATATCTTGTTCGTCTTGGATTGTTTTTGTGATAGAAGGTACATTGCTGTACAGTTCCTTTTTGTGGGGTGCTGTTCAGAATTTGTTCAAGACAGCACGTAGCATTCTTGTGTAATTCGTATCAAGCTTGTTCTTCAAGTATTTCCCTACAGTCCAAGTAGAGCAGCAATACAGTAGCACTAACACGATTACATCTTGGAATAAATCCCCTTTTATCTCATTAGATATCATTAAGATTGACGGACTGTCAATAGCAGTTCATGCTTTTCCCAATCATATATTGATATCGTTTTCTGTATTTGAGATATTACAACTTAGGTATGTGAACTGGTCGATTAATTTCAAAGTCATGACATCCAGTGTAGCGATGTCTCCATCTTGTTTAAAACACAGGAATTCCGTTTTATTTGAGTCTACATAGAGTTTACATAGAAACGACTTGCTCCATTCTATAAACCATGATGCAGTTATTTGGCTTGGACAGGTGTATTTGTGAGAAGCGCTAGATCATATCCGTTGTCTACATCTGTAGGTGTTTCTGCTGGATATAATCTGCTTCTTACCTTTAGTGTGAAACTTTCTTTCCTTTATAAGATCTAATATGGAGGCGCGTGGTCTAATGGTTAGAGTCGTAGGAAATGGACCTGTCAACACGAGTTCAATTCCTGGACGAAGCTGTTGGCATTTCACATGGCGCTAATACCCTTGGGAAAGGTATGAATCCAATTCTCCCTCCAGATATGGGTAAATATCAGGGCAGACTGGACTCTTTAACCATGGCTAGGTAACCGGTCTAGGAGAAGGAAAACTCTGAATTCAAACCTGTTAAACTCCGCTTAAGAAATGGACCTTGTGTCGCATCTTGCTTGTGCCGAGGGGTTGGTATATATATACATATATATAAGATCTAATAAAGTTTATAGAAGGTAGTCTAGGTATATTATAAATAGAAATGTTGATAATGTATCTCGTTGTAGGTCACCATCACCAATTACAACGAAATCTGTGTCACTATCAGGTGAACGAACCATTGCTTTTGTCTCTTTGTAGAGCATCATTATAGCGCTAACATATGCTAGTAATATTTGGTACAACATTCCACTGTGTATGGAGTCAAATACACTTAAGAAATCTATAAACAAATGTAATGCCTCGAGATTTTTTGCTTGTACTCCCACGATTCAATGCAGAGTCAGTATCTGAGAAGCTGTGGATCAATTTCTCTGAAATCCTTGATTTTCAAAAAAAAAAAAAATCTCTGCTCCAGGTCGAACATGATTGAGAAGGGCATCATAAACCTTAGAAGCTATGTCAATAAGAGTTATACACCTGTAGTTCTTAATGATTCCAAGGCCACCTTTCTTTAAAAAAGAAGGATGCAACCTTTCATCCATACGTTGTTTTCTTTATACACTGCCTTATATAAATGCAATAAGTATTTTGTCTGGGGCTATTTCGTGGCGGCCTACTGATTTTTCTACTTTTGATTGTATTTAGAATCCTCTGTGAAATGTCCTAGTTTGATGTCTAGTTGTGTATTAATGATTTTTTAGGTTTGTTCATCTGGGATTTTAGGAAGATGAGGAACCTTTCCTACTGCTAACTTCGTTTACTGTCTGCTTAGTTGAAATTGTCTATCTTCTTTATTTTGCCTGGGATGTATTCTAAAAAAGAAACACAACACACACACACACACACACACACACACACACACACACACATACACACACACACACACATATATATATATATATATATATGTATATATACCTATCTGTATATGTGCGTATGTTTATATACATATATATATATGCGTGGGGGAACGTGTGTGTGTGTGTGTGTGTGTGTGTGTGTTTCTAGACATTTAACTTTCACTTCTGAAATGAATATATAAGCAGAAGGAATTGTTTATGATTAATATACAAATAAGTTGTATAAATTACATAATTTGTCATCTTTAGGGACTTGATTTATGGATGTTTCTATATATATATATATATATATATTATATATTATATATATATATATATTATATATACGCGAATCGAAGACAAGCGAATAAAATCAAAATCAAAATCATAACGTGTAAATTAAGAATTAGCCTAATATTTTATAATTCATTTTTAATTATGATAAATGTGTTTGCATTAATCGCGTCGTATTCCTTAGTTAATGCCTCAATTCATATAAGTACATAATGTTTTGTTTTTTTTTGGTTTGTTTTTTCTTGCTTCACTTTCATCAATAAATGCATGATTTAATTGTCCATCATTGAATAAGGCTCGGGAGTACGTTGATGTATTTACATATTTATTTGCAAAGTTATTTCTGTTCATTTTCAGGCAGTTAGAGAATTTTAGATTCATCAAAAATTGTGACAATTCATACTTATTGGGTTTCAGACAGAGGATTAGATTAACACACAAATAAATAACAAACATGGACACACACACACACACACCCACACACACACACAACCCTACACATGGGAAAAATCTGGAATAATTATAAATCATTATTAAACAAACATATACTCACAAAAACACACACACACACACACGAAAACATTCTGAGGAATAGGACATTACCAAACAAGCATAAAACAAAATGAGCAGATTCTAGTGAGACTTCCGGGAATACCTGTTTTCAGAAATCTTCTGACGAAGGGATTTTTCCATCCCAAAATATTAAGAGAATAAGTCAAAGGTAAATGAACAACAGCATAATTACCTCCTTTTTCCCCCTGACACTTGCATTGTGGTGGTAATGATGCTGATGATGGTGATGGAGGTAATAATGACGGTGATGATGATGGTGGGATTTGTCTGCCGTTCCCAGGGATATCTGAAACATTTGATCTGGATGTTCTTAAAAGGAAACAAATAAAATTTAAATGTATAAAAGAATCACCTGATAATGTTTTTATCTTTTTAAATAAAATTAATCCGAAATGTATTTGCAGGGAGACCACGCCTACGCTTCAAATATTTCTGCAAGAGAGACCTGAAGACACTCCGCATCGACATAGACACGCGGGAGGCTTGTGCAGAAGACCGTGCAACCTGGCGCTTCCTCGTCAAAAAGGAACAAAAAGAAGTGAAGAAGAAACGAAAAAAACTGCCACAGAAAAGAGAGCTAAAAGAAAGGAGAAACAGCAGCACCCACAGCACCTACAGAAAGCATCACCTTTTGTATGCAGCCATTGCACCGGAGACTGCAATTCGAGGATCTGTCTGTTC
The DNA here is from genome assembly GCA_023376005.1 of Doryteuthis pealeii. Taxonomy (NCBI): domain Eukaryota; kingdom Metazoa; phylum Mollusca; class Cephalopoda; order Myopsida; family Loliginidae; genus Doryteuthis; species Doryteuthis pealeii. The sequence continues at coordinate 67,940,192 of CM042145.1, forward strand.
AGCCACTCACGTAGCTGTAAGTGAGAGAGAGAGAGAAAAGAAGAAAAAAACTACGCCATCGTCTAAAATAGACGGAAGGATGTCAACCATAATTTGTATGGAAATAAATGACACTGAAGAATTCTAAATGTACCAAGTCAACAAATGAACACGTAGAAGGAGCCGTACTGTGAGACATAGTGTACTTAGAAATATAAGTCGCCGTTTATATGTAGAAAATATCAGTTTATTGGGAGGTCGATTTAGCTCAGTTGTCAGAGCATCAGCACAGGAATCACTAGATTCCGGGTTCAATATTTAAATATTGATTTAATAATTTCCCACGTGCACATTGTTTGTTTTAGGTTGTGTCTTGGAATCTAGAGCCAGTTGAGAACTGTCTGTGAGGAAACCGCATCATAAGGCAATTAACTTCTCCAGAAATTTCATAACGGCATGCTATACATGCACACTGAAAGTTCCAATACAAATATTTCAGGGTGTGTGGGTGTCAATCTGGAGACTGTGTAGAGTATTCGAAAAAAAATTGATGATTACGAAGCTACAGCAGCTCGGGAGCATCACTCTGGTTGCTCTGATAATTAAGGAACTCACGAATTGTTAGTGAATTCACAATGATGATTGACAATGATCCCAGCAAGAAACTCAGGTAGATATCCAGGGACGGATTACCTGAGTTTCTGATTTGGCAGATAGTATATATATATATATATTATATATATATATATATATATATATTTACATATATAGTTTTTTTTCCGTAGTTAGGGTCTTTCCATGTGTGGTTTAACCAAGCTGATGCAGGTAGACCATAAGGAGAGCTCAATGTACCTAATACCAGTGAGTAAAGGACAGAGCAAGATATTTGTTAAATGAAGAAAAAAAAGAAAAAAAAAAGAGTCATGTTCTTGTGATTACCTGAAGATGCCGTATTAATACGGTTGAAATAAATTATTGTAATGAAGTAAGTTTAGAGTTTTTCTTCATTTACTAATATATAATATATATATATTATATATATAATATAATATGTATTATATATATATATATATATATATTTGGTATTTTTCATCCAAGATTAGAAAGGGACAGTTCTTATAGTCCGTAAAGGACAAGAGGTAAGACTTTGATGCAAACATTTTTAACAAGCCTAGAATCCTCTTCAACCAAACATGCTTTGATTTTTCACAGATTAGACGAATTTATGCCAGTATCAGATGGCAAACTCCTATGATATGATGAAAATCAAAACACCCAGTCCACACGATGTTGTTTGGGGTGCTCATGAGCAATGGTGACGTTATTCCTTCATTCAACTTCCCACATGGTGTCAGACTCAATACGGAAGCTTAGTGCCTGGATGAGATAGTCCTGCTCTGGATTGAGGGAGTAGCTGCTGGAGTCTGGCAACTAAACTCTGCGCCTTGACACACAAACAGCAGGAACCAGTCTTGGCAATGAGAAAATGACTGCGACCACATCACCCCCTAAAAAGTTGCCATCCCTTGATTATTATGTATATGGCGTAGTTGGGCAGTTGATTAACAAAGATGAACGGACAACAAAGATAACGACATCATTTGATTGCATGAGATTCGTACCATATATATATATATATATATATATATATATATATATATATATATATATATATGTCCCATGATGTTTCTGATTAAAATTGTGGCTATATAATTCATTTATACACAGACTGAACCTTCATTTCAAGATCTTTTCTTGTTAAAATACTGAATAGATTGGACTTTTTTTTTCTTCAATAAACTAGATTTTTATATATATATATTTTGATGCATTTTAGTGTAAAAAGATACTATTTTTCATCTGTACCATAAAGGTTGGTACATTTTCATGAATTTCATATGCTAAATGTAACTATTATTGGACTAATGGGGTACTGCTTTAATTTTTATATTAAAACCATATATATCGCACCATATATATATATATATATATATATATATATATATATATATATATATATATATATATTATATGATGGTAAGTCACCAGGGTTTTTGGGGTCTTACCCCACTTCAGGTGATATTGTTAAGGCATTTTAAGACCCGATTAGGTTCCTAGTTCAATACCGGTCCTCGCCAACTCAGTGTATGACTCGCACAGGGATCTGTGCGGTAAAGTAAGGAGCTGATGGTAGGTTTGGCG
>CM042145.1:67947372-67950132 GCA_023376005.1 Doryteuthis pealeii
AAACAATTGTGTAACCTATGTTCTCGATAATTTCACTTAAATTGTTCTTGATAATTCCTTATAACTTCACGTAACATACTGGAAAGTAAGTTCCTTCATACTTCCTTGGCAATAATTCTAGTTCCTCCCAACTCCAATCATCCGTTTCGTAAGTTCTTCTTCAAATAGTCCTATACATTTCCAGTGGGGTTTAATTTTGCTCTTGTTTCATAACAATTCGGGATGTGTGTGTTTAGATCATTGTCATGTTGGAACTTCCAGCTGATTGCTTCATTCGATTTTCTCCATAAATGCCAAGAGTGACACATTAATTCTAGTTTTGTCTCATCTTAACATACTCTTGTATACTCTTCTTTTTACTTACTTTCTTACTTCTATTTTTCTTCTGTTCATCTTTAGTATCTTACGTTCTTCTGTTAGCGTCTCTTCTAACGTCTCTTCTAGCGTCTGGACTTCGTCTTGGTGGTCGTTCGCACTTAATGCACTTCTTCTAGATCAGTCTTGTTGCCAAGACATTCATCAAACACAAAACCATGTTATTTTCGTAAGCTTTTATTTCTTGACTAAACATTTCATGTAACTAACATAACGCGCGTATACAGTGAGCTCCAGTTAAGGCAGTACATCTCTGCCAAACGTCCAAACTGAAACTGAGGACTCAACCAGGTCCCACGTGACTTCACGTATTTCGTGGGCTTTCTGTAATATTCCATGGAAAGTCTCGCCCGTGATATGAAAGGGGCCATCCCTTCAGAAATACAGGGAATTGACAATAATCTTATGCAACCGCATAGATTATGTAACAATACAACACAGTTCCTCTACTCACTTTCATGATCTAAATGGCTTTTACCTTAAGCGAATCTGATGCCATAAGGGAGTCTTCCTTGCACGACAATCTGGAAGACCTGCTCGATGAAAACATTTGGTGAATGTCTTGCTCAATACATTCAACCCTGTTCTAGTTGCCTTATTGACAATGTCCAATGCCATTAAGTGAGAAAATTCAATTTTCCTTTCCATTCTCGCATAAATTACCGTATTTGACGGCATATAGGACGCACTTTTTTTTCCAAAATTTTGTCTCAAAAAATTTCCCTGCGTCTTATAAATCGTAGGTGAAGTTTGAGACCTCGCGTAGGTTTAGGCTAATATTCACTATGATGCTCACTAACCCAGCTTACGCTCAGTACTTTTATCTACCCAAAACTCCAAATTCCTTTATACAGCTATGTTTCTGCTTATGTAATGCACAGCTTGATTGTTTTCAACAATATATGCTTAAATACACTAAAAAATTTTTTCCTGAATCTGACCTGCTGAAATGTCTTATATGCCCGTGCGTCTTATACGCCGTCAAATACGGTAACTGTTTCTGTCAATCTTTAATCTATTCTCAACTCAATGACAACAAAGTGTTTTATATTTATCATATTGCTTATATGCACCAAGCATCTTTATATGGAGTTTCTTAGTAGGTTCAGAAGACCTTATTATGGTTGCAAAACTAATGAATTATCGTGGTTACTTGCAAGAAATTCACGAAATCTTTTTAATTTAAATACCGAAAAAATACCTTTGCATATTTAGTGAGTACTTGCGAATATTTGCATTTATTTAGAAAATATCTAATATGAATAATTATATAACAGTAATGTTAAAAGGAAAAATTATAAAGTTACTCAATTCACAAATTTAAATTCTTTATTATCAGATAATCTAACAAGAAATTATGCAACTAAAATATATGATGTAGATGATGATGGTATTTTTCTGTTTAATAATTGTAGTACTGTATTGGCTTTATGGTATGTATGTATTGAGTAGTATTCTTTGCTACTGTTACTACTGCCGTATTAGTTTTTACATTAACGTTATAGTGTTTAGATTTTTAAAAAATCTATTTGTTTCAAAGTAACACATACACGCGCGGGCACACCTGCGCACAGAAGCACACAAACTCATAGACAGACACACAGACAGACACACAGACATACAGAGATACACACACGCACACGCACACACACATACACCACACACACACACACAACACTATATATATATATATATATATATATATATACATATTTGGAGAAAAGTAGACAAACACGAGATGTTATGAAAACTGGATATTTATTGTCGACGATGCAACGATTCGGCCATTTTGACCATCATCAGGACAAAAGCCCAGTTCTTGCTTCAAGAATGTCACACACATACACATACTCATCCATTTTGACCCATCCTCACCACCACAACATTCTGACCAAACACCTGCATCTCCACAGAAACACTCCCCATTTAGAGGGAAGAAAATCCACTACCCATCCCCCCATGCCACCCCTTGCCCCTACTGACAACCTACTGTTTTTCACCATTCTGAAAATGCCTTTCATTGAAGCAAGAACTGGGCTTTTGTCATGATGATGGTCAAAATGGCCGAAACGTTGCTTCGTCGACAATAAACATCCAGTTTCCATAACATCCCGTGTTTGTCTACTTTTCTCCACATATTGTCGGATTAGCCTCCTCACATTTCTCTCTCACACACCACACACACACCACACACACACACACACACACACACATATATATATATATATATATATATATATATATATATATATATATATATATACGTAACTTTGCACATTATTATAATTCTGTTTCTTTATAAATAGATACGTGTTGTGTGTTACTCTTCGTTTATTTCTTCTCATATGAGCGGCAGGTGTGCAACGTCAGAAAATGTTTGTTTTT
>CM042145.1:67950332-67972832 GCA_023376005.1 Doryteuthis pealeii
ATCTTCTATTATTATAAACTACGTTGAAGAAACATGTTTGTGAGTGAATTTTATTTAATGTTAATTTATTTTTTATAATTTTTTTAATTTTTATTAATACAATATTTTTTACAATATTTTTAATTACGTGATGAGTGTATGTGCGTATGTGCGTGAAAATTGTCAGTAATTATTACATTTATTATTATAATATCTATTAGATTTATTTTGTATTCCTAAATTTATGCAAAGGGGAAATATATGTGTATGAGCACGCGTAAATGTGTATTATTATTAATAACGTGATGAATGTGTGTGTGTGAAAATTATTAGTAATTATTACATTTATTATTAATAAAATATTGTTAAATTTTTTTTTTTTTATTTTGTAATTACAATATTATTAGTTTTATTTATAATTACAATATTAATTTTAGTTTGATTTATTTATTTATGTATTATTATTATTATTGTTTATATAACTTCATTTATTTATTTATCTATTTATTTTTTTATTTTTGGTGTGATGATATTTTACAAACTCTACATCATGTGAATAAAATGTGTGTGTGTGTGTGTGTGTGTGTGTGTGTGTGTGTGTGTGTGCGTGCATGTGAAATGTATTTAGGAATTATTGCATTATTGTAATAAAATATTAAATTTGTTGAGTAATTACATTTCTGTTTACACCGTGATGAATGTTTTTTACAGTATTATTTTTGCTAATGTGATAGGACGGAGTGTGTGTGTGTGTGTGTGTGTGTGTGTGTGTGTGTGTGTGTGTGTGTGTGTGTATGTGTGTGTGTGAGTGTATGTGAAATTTATTGGGTAAGTATACATTATTATTGTTAAATTAATTAATTTATTTAGTAAATACAATGTTTTTACTACGTGACGAAAAGTTTTACAAAAATCAATATTACATGATGAGTGTGTGTATGTGTACATGTGTGTGAGTGTGTGTGTGACATTTATTAATAATAATCTAGTTATAAATAAGAAAAATATCTGTCTAATATAACAAAGTGTAATATTGATCAAATATAAGGTATTATGTACTCTTTAAATATAATTTTGGAGAGGTGAAGAGACAAGATATAAAATCCTGGTCTTTGTTTAATCGTGTTAAAAATTGAGATTGCGCTAGATTCTACGATTTTTCTTTGAAGATTTGATTATTTAAAATTATAGAGATGGTTGGTTTCTTAAATAAATGCGTTGTTCAATTGACCGTTCCTAATATCCCTCTTGTGTTCTCGGATTCGTTGGTTAATATTTCTAGACGTTTCACCTATATATTATTTAATACAATCCAAAAAGTGGATGGTATATACACCATTATCAAACCCCATGTGAGTGTGTTTGTTTTTATTATTGATAATGTTTTCATATTGTTTTTGAGGAGTTTGTTACAGTTTGTATTCCAAATTTTTTTTTTTTTCAAAAATGGTTGTAGCTGAACTATTGGGTAGGATGATGTATCTATTTAGATGGTTATTGGTAGGAGTATTGTTTATGGGATTGGTGGGGAGGTGTTTACGGTTAGGAATTTTGATGGATATCTTCTTGGCAAGTTGGATGAAAACTTTTTGGGTGAAAGATTTATCTATGTATTCAAATTCTTCATTTAATTTTTTTTTTTAGTACAGATCCTAAGAGGTTTTAGATAAAAACCTATAACTAAACCACTTTTAATTTTGGAGTTGTGATGTGAGTAGAAATGTATATGATCATTTTTATTAGTGGTTTTGTGGTAGACTTTAAATTTTAAACAATTGGTGTTATTAATCAATAGTATATCTAGGAAATGTAAAGTATTATTATATTCTAACTCGTATGTAAAGTCAATAGTTGGTTCAATTTTATTTAAATGGTTTACTATTAGTGTTAAGTCGTTATTACGTGGATATATAAATAAGACGTCGTCGATATATCGGAAATAATTAGAGTCTACTGGTAAAATGTATTTGAAGGGTCCTGATTCTAGGAATTCCAGGAAAAGACATGCAAGGAGGTCGATAAGGGGTGATCCCATAGGTCAGCTGAACCTTTGTCTGTTAAACGTACCGTTATATTGGAAGAAAGAGTTTTTGGTACATAGTTTACAGATTTAGTAAAGGTAAGGTAATGTTAGTTTTCCTGATGTGATTTTCTAAGCGTGTGATGCATTTATCGACAGGAATATTGGTATATAGTGATTTAATAACAAGGATACTTAAAGATTTGTTATGCATGTTTATGTTGCTGATTTTGCTTATTAGATCGTATAGTTTTTGATGTGTGAATTGCCGATTGTACCTAAAAGGAGGGTTACTAATTTGGTTAAATATTTATCTATGTTGTTGGGAGCCATTCCAATTCCAGAGATTATTGGTCTTAGCGGACACCCAGGTTTATGTGTTTTAGGTAGACCATAGATTGTAGAGATTGTTGGGTGGTATTCGATTAGTGAGGACCAGGATTTGTCATCATTGTTTTACTAATTCTTGTAAGATTTATTATATATTATATATATATATACATATAATATATACATATGTATGATTCGTTATATATATATATATATATATATATATATATATATATATATATATATAAACTCCAACCAAGAACACAATTGCCTTTCTTTTTGGGATAGTGATTAACTTTTCTGTAAGATACTGTTATAGAAAATCTTAAATAAATCGTTAAGAAGATAAATTAAAAAATTAAATAAATCGTTCTTACCACATGAAATGTGTCTGGCCTTTATACTGTTGTTTAAAAGAGTTAAGTTTTACTTTAACCCTATCCCACAGAAAGATCAATCACCATCGAAAATCAAAGGCAATAGACTTCCTGGTTTGAGTAATAATGTTCAGTAGCCCTTTTTTTATCTATTATATATCTACTTTTTAGCACTAACAAAAACTATAAATGGTTACCTATCTGAAGGTACAAATAGAAGAATGGTGCATATTAAAAAGTAAGTAAAAGACTTCAAAGGAAAATTTGGTCATTTAACCAGAAAGCCCGTTAAAGCTTAGGAAAATAGTGCATCTGGATAAATGTGATTAGTGACCGCCAAGTACACAAAAGGCATAAAACACGGAAGATAATAACGATATATACATATGTGTATGTGTGTGTTTTTCTTTGTTTGTGTTTTACTTTGTGTGTTTGCACTTGCTTGTAATGTACACTTGGTCAAGATCTTGATATGCGAAATTATCAAATAATATATATATATTATATATATATATATATATATATATAATATATATATATATATATCAACGCATTAGTTGCATAGGTACCGTTGACATTAATGGCAGAGAGAATTCGATAAACATTCACATTCCTATATAGCAACACAGACAGAAAAATGGGTCAAAATATAGATTATTTATGGCTGTGTGAATAATTTCATCCGTGACTGCATAATATATATATATATATATATTATATATATATATATATATATATATATATATATTCATACAAACCACCAGGAAACTAAAGCTAATAAGTAAAAAATGCTCAATACCTAAGTAGAGCAAATAATAAAGATAAATCTAATGAGTCAGATAAACCTACTAAAGGTTTCGCTTAATGCTCTTCAGGGCTAATATCCGGATCATAGCCCTGAAGAGCATCAGGCGAAACTTTTAGTAGGTTTATCAGACTCATTAGATTTATCTTTATATATATATAATATATATATATATATATATATAATATATAGTCGGAACTTGATTTAATTCAATCCGTTCTAAATTCAATCTCGTATATCAAATCAATTATCCCTATCGAAATAAACGGAAATACCATTAATCCGTCTCCCCCTCACAAAGCACCATATTTTTTGTTTCATTTTTTTAAAGAAATATAGCATTGTATCGCTTAAAAATATAAATTAGAATATAATGAATTATATGCTGTAATATGTTTTAATGTTTATATTTTTATTATTAATATTTTTATTTGGTGTATGGATTTGAAAACAAAGGTTTTTGCCACGCTTATTAATATAAGCGTATCAGTCAGTCATACAAATTCAAGCTCACAACAAAAAACAAATATAACACCGAGGGACAGCTCGTAAATCGTAAATTTCGTAAATTGGGGCACTTGTTATTCAAGATACCACTAATATATATATATACTACATGGACAGACTTGAACGCCAAGCACTTAATATTTGCCGCTCTTGTGCCTTCTTCACCAGGTATATAGATGATATTCTCATCCTCACATCTTCCCGTGAAGAAGCCAACAAAATCGCATCAACATTCAACAACATAGACAACAACATACATTTCACCATAGAACATCCTGACTGCACAGGATCATTATCACTGTTGGATTTCCGACTTAAGGTATTAAACAAGGGAGAAATCCACACCGACTTCTATAGAAAATCGGCCAGCAGAGACTTGTTCGTCCACCACAAATCGGCACTCCCCCTTGGGGCAAAGACTGGATACATAAAGAACGAACTTGCCCGTATCCGAAACAAATGCAGCAAGAAGCAGGACCAGATCACACACACCAGACAATTATATCCACACTAAAAGACAATGGTTACCCCACTTCAATCACAAACGACTCAAGCAAACAGAATCCACAAAACACCATCTCACGTCCAATGCCTGTTTTTTAAGGTTACCACATTTCAACGAAAATATAACCACAGCAATACGTAGGGCGATACGGAAGGAGGGCCTGGATATACAACTTGCCCATTACGGACCATCACTCAGGAGAAAACTCTCCAAAAGCCGCCATAAGGAGGCCACTAGTTGTACACTAGCGAACTGCCCCATCCGCGACACAGGTATGTGCCACGAAGTGAATGTGGTATACCGCACAAAATGTAATATATGTAACCAATTTTACATAGGTAGCACCACAAGACCACTACACATTAGAATCAAAGAACACTTACACACACAAGCATCCACTTTCCGTAAACACTTAGTTAAATGCAACAACACAGAAAGAAATATAACAGTCATATAGAGGCTCGAGAGAGAAATTTGGGTAATCTCAGAATTAAAGAGGCCTTGCTAATCGCTAGATTACACCCAGAGATCAATAACAGGAGTGAACTCAGCGCAGAGTTCATCATACAATAAACCCACAACCAACGCACACATGTAACAGTATATGCACACACACACAAACACATACCCACATGCACAATGGAGAATTACTAATGAAACAAATCTACAACGAGAAGACTAATACGAAACACGCACTCAAATCTATAGCCCAACATCTCGCCCACACATACAAACACACAAGCCATTGCACACTAGTTGTTAAGGAAAAAAATTAAATAAATAAATTAAATATATATATATATATATATATATATATATATATATATATATATATATTATAAATATAAAAAGATAAATTGAATTAGATATAAATAAGTAAATAAGCAAATAAATGATAATATTAATAATAATAATAATATTAATAATATTAAATGATTAAATTGATGTAAAATCCAACAGGAAACGTCACAAAACACAAATACACTTTTTCATTCGCACATACCCACGTACAAAATCCCGCGCTAGGATACAGTCTTAACGTCACAGCCAACACGCATTTTCAATGTCACGCGCATTACAACATACGCACACGTACAAAAAAAAAATAAAATAAAAATAAACGCATTCACGCTCACACGGGAATACAGTTATTTCAAAAATAACGTCATTTTCAAAAAAAAAAAAAATTCATTTAGGAAGAAATGCCATAGCTGTACTGCTTCAGTTCAATTCTTTTGATAAAGAGGTATTACCTCGAAAATTCAAGAAATAATAAAAAAAAATACAGGTCAACACACACCACCATTGTTACCGTATTATTTATTTTTTATTTATTCCAAAAATTGTGTATGTATTCGCAGAAGGTAAAATCCTGTATTTTTTTATTATTTCTTGAATTTTCGAGGTAATACCTCTTTATCAAAGAATTGAACTGAAGCAGTACAGCTATGGCATTTCTTCCTAAATGAATTTTTTTTTTTTTTGAAAATGACGTTATTTTTGAAATAACTGTATTCCCGTGTGAGCGTGAATGCGTTTATTTTTATTTTTATTTTTTTTTGTACGTGTGCGTATGTTGTAATGCGCGTGACATTGAAAATGCGTGTTGGCTGTGACGTTAAGACTGTATCCTAGCGCGGGATTTTGTACGTGGGTATGTGCGAATGAAAAAGTGTATTTGTGTTTTGTGACGTTTCCTGTTGGATTTTACATCAATTTAATCATTTAATATTATTAATATTATTATTATTATTAATATTATCATATTTATTTGCTTATTTACTTATTTATATCTAATTCAATTTATCTTTTTATATTTTATAATATTTTTAAATATATATATATATATATATATATATATATATATATATATATTATTTATTTATTTTTTTTTTCCTTAACAACTAGTGTGCAATGGCTTGTGTGTTTGTATGTGTGGCGAGATGTTGGGCTATAGATTTGAGTGCGTGTTTCGTATTAGTCTTCTCGTTGTAGATTTGTTTCATTAGTAATTCTCCATTGTGCATGTGGGTATGTGTTTTGTGTGTGTGTGTGCATATACTGTTACATGTGTGCGTTGGTTGTGGGTTTATTGTATGATGAACTCTGCGCTGAGTTCACTCCTGTTATTGATCTCTGGGTGTAATCTAGCGATTAGCAAGGCCTCTTTAATTCTGAGATTACCCAAATTTCTCTCTCGAGCCTCTATATTGACTGTTATATTTCTTTCTGTGTTGTTGCATTTAACTAAGTGTTTACGGAAAGTGGATGCTTGTGTGTGTAAGTGTTCTTTGATTCTAATGTGTAGTGGTCTTGTGGTGCTACCTATGTAAAATTGGTTACATATATTACATTTTGTGCGGTATACCACATTCACTTCGTGGCACATACCTGTGTCGCGGATGGGGCAGTTCGCTAGTGTACAACTAGTGGCCTCCTTATGGCGGCTTTTGGAGAGTTTTCTCCTGAGTGATGGTCCGTAATGGGCAAGTTGTATATCCAGGCCCTCCTTCCGTATCGCCCTACGTATTGCTGTGGTTATATTTTCGTTGAAATGTGGTAACCTTAAAAAACAGGCATTGGACGTGAGATGGTGTTTTGTGGATTCTGTTTGCTTGAGTCGTTTTGTGATTGAAGTGGGGTAACCATTGTCTTTTAGTGTGGATATAATTGTCTGGTGTGTGTGATCTGGTCCTGCTTCTTGCTGCATTTGTTTCGGATACGGGCAAGTTCGTTCTTTATGTATCCAGTCTTTGCCCCAAGGGGGAGTGCCGATTTGTGGTGGACGAACAAGTCTCTGCTGGCCGATTTTCTATAGAAGTCGGTGTGGATTTCTCCCTTGTTTAATACCTTAAGTCGGAAATCCAACAGTGATAATGATCCTGTGCAGTCAGGATGTTCTATGGTGAAATGTATGTTGTTGTCTATGTTGTTGAATGTTGATGCGATTTTGTTGGCTTCTTCACGGGAAGATGTGAGGATGAGAATATCATCTATATACCTGGTGAAGAAGGCACAAGAGCGGCAAATATTAAGTGCTTGGCGTTCAAGTCTGTCCATGTAGTATATTATATATTAGTGGTATCTGAATAACAAGTGCCCCAATTTACGAAATTTACGATTTACGAGCTGTCCCTCGGTGTTATATTTGTTTTTTGTTGTGAGCTTGAATTTGTATGACTGACTGATACGCTTATATTAATAAGCGTGGCAAAAACCTTTGTTTTCAAATCCATACACCAAATAAAAAATATTAATAATAAAAATATAAACATTAAAACATATTACAGCATATAATTCATTATATTCTAATTTATATTTTTAAGCGATACAATGCTATATTTCTTTAAAAAAATGAAACAAAAAATATGGTGCTTTGTGAGGGGGAGACGGATTAATGGTATTTCCGTTTATTTCGATAGGGATAATTGATTTGATATACGAGATTGAATTTAGAACGGATTTGAATTAAATCAAGTTCCGACTATATATATATATATATATATATATATATATATATATATATAAATAAAGATAAATCTAATGAGTCTGATAAACCTACTAAAAGTTTCGCCTGATGCTCTTCAGGGCTATGATCCGGATATTAGCCCTGAAGAGCATTAAGCGAAACCTTTAGTAGGTTTATCTGACTCATTAGATTTATCTTTATTATTTGCTCTACTTAGGTATTGAGCATTTTTTACTTATTAGCTTTAGTTTCCTGGTGGTTTTGTATGAATATATATATATATATATATATATATATATATATATATATATATATATATATATATGCAGTCACGGATGAAATTATTCACACAGCCATAAATAATCTATATTTTGACCCATTTTTCTGTCTGTGTTGCTATATAGGAATGTGAATGTTTTATCGAATTCTCTCTGCCATAATGTCAACGGTACCTATGCAACTAATGCGTTGATATATATATATATATATATATATATATATATATATATATATATATATATATATATTGATAATTTCGCATATCAAGATCTTGACCAAGTGTACATTACAAGCAAGTGCAAACACACAAAGTAAAACACAAACAAAGAAAAACACACACATACACATATGTATATATCGTTATTATCTTCCGTGTTTTATGCCTTTTGTGTACTTGGCGGTCACTAATCACATTTATCCAGATGCACTATTTTCCTAAGCTTTAACGGGCTTTCTGGTTAAATGACCAAATTTTCCTTTGAAGTCTTTTACTTACTTTTTAATATGGCACCATTCTTCTATTTGTACCTTCAGATAGGTAACCATTTATAGTTTTTGTTAGTGCTAAAAAGTAGATATATATAATAGATAAAAAAAGGGCTACTGAACATTATTACTCAAACCAGGAAGTCTATTGCCTTTGATTTTTCGATGGTGATTGATCTTTCTGTGGGATAGGGTTAAAGTAAAACTTAACTCTTTTAAACAACAGTATAAAGGCCAGACACATTTCATGTGGTAAGAACGATTTATTTAATTTTTTAATTTATCTTCTTAACGATTTATTTAAGATTTTCTATAACAGTATCTTACAGAAAAGTTAATCACTATCCCAAAAAGAAAGGCAATTGTGTTCTTGGTTGGAGTTTATATATATATATATATATATATATATATATATATATATATATATAACGAATCATACATATGTATATATATATGTATATATATATATATATATATATACAATAAATCTTACAAGAAATTAGTAAACAATGATGACAAATCCTGGTCCTCACTAATCGAATACCACCCAACAATCTCTACAATCTATGGTCTACCTAAAACACATAAACCTGGGTGTCCGCTAAGACCAATAATCTCTGGAATTGGAATGGCTCCCAACAACATAGATAAATATTTAACCAAATTAGTAACCCTCCTTTTAGGTACAATCGGCAATTCACACATCAAAAACTATACCGATCTAATAAGCAAAATCAGCAACATAAACATGCATAACAAATCTTTAAGTATCCTTGTTATTAAATCACTATATACCAATATTCCTGTCGATAAATGCATCACACGCTTAGAAAATCACATCAGGAAAACTAACATTACCTTACCTTTACTAAATCTGTAAACTATGTACCAAAAACTCTTTCTTCCAATATACGGTACGTTTAACAGACAAAGGTTCAGCTGACCTATGGGATCACCCCTTATCGACCTCCTTGCATGTCTTTTTCCTGGAATTCCTAGAATCAGGACCTTCAAATACATTTTACCAGTAGACTCTAATTATTTCCGATATATCGACGACGTCTTATTTATATATCCACGTAATAACGACTTAACACTAATAGTAAACCATTTAAATAAAATTGAACCAACTATTGACTTTACATACGAGTTAGAATATAATAATACTTTACATTTCCTAGATATACTATTGATTAATAACACCAAATTGTTTAAAAATTTAAAGTCTACCACAAAACCACTAATAAAAATGATCATATACATTTCTACTCACATCACAACTCCAAAATTAAAAGTGGTTTAGTTATAGGTTTTTATCTAAAACCTCTTAGGATCTGTACTAAAAAAAAAATTAAATGAAGAATTTGAATACATAGATAAATCTTTCACCCAAAAAGTTTTCATCCAACTTGCCAAGAAGATATCCATCAAAATTCCTAACCGTAAACACTCCCCACCAATCCCATAAACAATACTCCTACCAATAACCATCTAAATAGATACATCATCCTACCCAATAGTTCAGCTACAACCATTTTTGAAAAAAAAAAAAAAATTGGAATACAAACTGTAACAAACTCCTCAAAAACAATATGAAAACATTATCAATAATAAAAACAAACACACTCACATGGGGTTTGATAATGGTGTATATACCATCCACTTTTTGGATTGTATTAAATAATATATAGGTGAAACGTCTAGAAATATTAACCAACGAATCCGAGAACACAAGAGGGATATTAGGAACGGTCAATTGAACAACGCATTTATTTAAGAAACCAACCATCTCTATAATTTTAAATAATCTTCAAAGAAAAATCGTAGAATCTAGCGCAATCTCAATTTTTAACACGATTAAACAAAGACCAGGATTTTATATCTTGTCTCTTCACCTCTCCAAAATTATATTTAAAGAGTACATAATACCTTATATTTGATCAATATTACACTTTGTTATATTAGACAGATATTTTTCTTATTTATAACTAGATTATTATTAATAAATGTCACACACACACTCACACACATGTACACATACACACACTCATCATGTAATATTGATTTTTGTAAAACTTTTCGTCACGTAGTAAAAACATTGTATTTACTAAATAAATTAATTAATTTAACAATAATAATGTATACTTACCCAATAAATTTCACATACACTCACACACACACATACACACACACACACACACACACACACACACACACACACACACACACACACACTCCGTCCTATCACATTAGCAAAAATAATACTGTAAAAAACATTCATCACGGTGTAAACAGAAATGTAATTACTCAACAAATTTAATATTTTATTACAATAATGCAATAATTCCTAAATACATTTCACATGCACGCACACACACACACACACACACACACACACACACACACACACACACATTTATTCACATGATGTAGAGTTTGTAAAAATCATCACACCAAAAATAAAAAAATAGATAAATAAATAAATGAAGTTATATAAACAATAATAATAATAATACATAAATAAATAAATCAAACTAAAATAATAATATTGTAATTATAAAATAAAACTAATAATATTGTAATTACAAAATAAAAAAATAAAAAATTTAACAATATTTTATTAATAATAAATGTAATAATTACTAATAATTTTCACACACACACATTCATCACGTTATTAATAATAATACACATTTACGCGTGCTCATACACATATATTTCCCCTTTGCATAAATTTAGGAAACAAAATAAATCTAATAGATATTATAATAATAAATGTAATAATTACTGACAATTTTCACGCACATACGCACATACACTCATCACGTAATTAAAAATATTGTAAAAAATATTGTATTAATAAAAATTAAAAAAAATTATAAAAAATAAATTAACATTAAATAAAATTCACTCACAAACATGTTTCTTCAACGTAGTTTATAATAATAGAAGATACCATTTTTTAAAAATTAAATAGGATTTTTTTTTTATATTTTATTGTAGTTGTTTTTATTATTGACAATATTTTAAAAAAATCTTTGCATAAATCCAGGAATACAAAATAAATTTAATAAATATTATTAATAATGTAATAATTACTAATGAATTTCACACACACACACACACACACACACACACACACGCGCGCGCGCAGACCTTACCTAGCGCAAGTGAATCAGCCGTTTGACCATCGTTTGTTTACATTTTTGAAATCTACGACAACCGTTCTGTTTCGGTGTCTGTTTACGTTTTAAAAATCCACGATCGCTCACGTTTTCATCAACAATTTTTAAAAAATCGACTGACCGACTATAAAACAAAAGAGTCTCGAAGATTTCTTATTTTCTGTGATACATTTATTTTTTCTTCTAAATAACGAAAGCCCTGATGAAGATCTATAGAAACAGATCGAGACACTGCAGCGTAGGCGAAATAAATATTACTCGTTTATGAACTTGTGTTTTTCAATTTTTTCATAACATTACACACACACACACACACACACACACACACACACACACGCACACATACACACACACACACACACACACACACACACACAACACACACACACACACACACACACACACACACACATATATATATATATATATATATAATTGTGAAAGATTTAAAGGTCTAACGCGGTTTTGATTGTTAGGATTTCATCAAGAACCTAATAATCTTCATACAGTGACTTCTATTTACACAGTAGCATTGCAACCAACAAAGCCTTCATCAGATGATAACTCTGGGTTCAGGCATGGTTTCGGGGCCGAAGCATCATTACCACTAACCCAGAGCGCGCCAGCAATATCTCACGATACCACCAGACTTTGTCGGTTTGATGTCACAATATAGGACTTCCATATCCATGCTGGTGCGGTTAGAGCTTTCTCCTGAATCTTTTTTACGTATTTCCTGTTGTCTGGTAGAGAAAGTCCAAGTTTAGACAAAAATGCCGAGGTTGAGTTGGTAATAAATCCCCGACATCCGACTTCAATGGGAAATACATCTGTTATTCATCCGTTTCTGACGCATTGTTCACATATTTTTCTACATCTCATCAATACCCTGTTCTAAGTTCTAATTAGTATGATTTATCCTTATTTCCTATCCTAATTTGGCGGGAAGGTTTGAGATAACGCTATTTTTGTTAATCCTTAATCTTCTTCCATTGATGCTTATTTTAATTTGAGAATGGATTAAACCGACTGAACTCTATGCCGGTTCAGATGTTTTCCTTTATAAGTTTTATTGCCGTTCCCAACGTTGTTAATCTATTTACCTGTTTTTATTACTTATTTCAAACGATAGCTTGTGTAAGCAGTTAAAATTTAATAGGATAATTCTAATTATATTTTCCTGAATAGTTTGCTCTGTATCTTTAGTTCCAACTCTATTCCATTCGGTTGTTTAATAAATTTTTCATATCGTATAATATTAGCCAGTTATGCCAATAATAACTAGCAGATTAAACTGGAGATGAACTAAGAGCAAACTTCTTTAATTTTCCAGGACTCTCCTCAGTATCTTAACTGCTTTTAGGAATGCTGTATTCTTCTGGATGGTTGCCATTATGCCTCAAATTTTTCTGTTCTTTCAATTGTTATTCTTCTTTGAATCTAGATTTGAACGTAGCATATACAAGAATGTATGTGCCAAGGCTTTTTCCTATTAAGTGATTTTGGCATCGATACCCTCTTTGTTATTACACTACAAGTCAAATTTTCCGGGTAGGAAACATGGGTCATTCAGACACCTGCATACGTTTGATTCTTTAAAAAATCCCATCTAATAACTGATGTTAAGCTTTGATCTTATAATTCCTAAACATATCTACAGTTTTTGTCTTCCTCGTCTTAACCTTAGAAAACGAATGATTATGTTCTGCAAGTTTCATTCATATCCTGCTTTTGTGGACCCCATCGAAAATTTAGTTAAATTTGACATTGAATGGATGCCACTGAAGCTTGACACACATTACATTTAGTCAAACATCTATATTGCAAGGGGCAAAATGTAGGACTCTGACGGCTGTATTGTTTCGTTATCGTTAATTATATTATATGTGTGGGTATTTATCATTTTGTCATCGTATTTCTTTACAAGGAATCACAATAACAAGTTAATAAACAACCATATATATAATATAAACCAGGATGAGTTGGGTATTGCCTTATATATATATATATATATATATATATATATATATATATATATAGTAAAGTTGCGAAAGTGGCCTATGGTCGGTATCAGCCGAAACTCGAAGGAATCTATTCCCTTTTCACTAGTGCTATACCAAGGAGATTTTTTTCTTAAATGGAGCGCAACACTTACCTTTAGCTCCCCACTTTACCGCACAATTCAGATTACTCGCCCGATTTCTACCCTGACTGAGCTAAACCGGCCACATCGCTCCGGGAGAGTGGTCCGCCCGTCATCCTGTGTTCACACAGAGCTGATAAATGTAAGATTTTGCTAGTCGGCCAACACTGGTGTGTCCACATGAAAACGTCGCTTAGGAGTTCATCCTCCAGAATATCTTGTTCGTCTTGGATTGTTTTTGTGATAGAAGGTACATTACCGTACAGTTCCTTTTTGTGGGGTGCTGTTCAGAATTTGTTCAAGACAGCACGTAGCATTTTTGTGTAATTCGTATCAAGTATTTCCCTACGGCCCAAGTAGCGCAGCAATACAGTAGCACTAACACGATTACAGCTTGGAATAAACCCCCTTTTATCACATTAGATATCATTACAATTGACGGCCTGTCAATAGCAGTTCATGCTTTTCCTAATCATATATTGATATCGTTTTCTGTATTTGAGATATTGCAACTTGGGTATGTGAACTGGTCGATTAATTTCGAAGTCATGACATCCAGTATAGCGATGTTTCCATCTTGTTTAAAACACAGGAACTCCGTTTTATTTGAGTCTACATAGAGTTTACATAAAAGCGCCTTGTTTCAAACTATAAACCATACTGCAGTTATTCGGCTTGGACAGGTGTATTTGTGAGAAGCGCTAGATCATATCCGTTGTCTACATCTGTAGGTGTTTCTGCTGGATATAATCTGCTTCTTACCTTTAGTGTGAAACTTTCTTTCCTTTATAAGATCTAATATGGAGGCGCGTGGTCTAATGGTTAGAGTCGTAGGAAATGGACGCGTCAACACGAGTTCAATTCCTGGACGAAGCTGTTGACATTTCACATGGCGCTAATACCCTTGGGAAAGGTATGGATCCTATTCTCCCTCCAGATATGGCTAAATATCAGGGCAGACTGGACTCTTTAACCATGGCTAGGTAACCGGTCTAGGAGAAGGAAAACTCTGAATTCAAACCTGTTAAACTCCGCTTAAGAAATGGACCTTGTGTCGCATCTTGCTTGTGTGGAAGGGTTGGTAAATATATATATATATAAGATCTAATAAAGTTTATAGAAGGTAGTCTAGGTATATTATAAATAGAAATGTTGATAATGTATCTCGTTGTAGGACACCCATCACCAATTACAACGAAACCTGTGTCACTATCATGTGAACGAACTATTGCTTTTGTCTCTTTGTAGAGCATCATTATAGCGCTAAAATATGCTAGTAATATTTGGTACAACATTCAACTGTGTATGGAGTCAAATACAATTGAGAAATCTATAAACAAATGTATTGCCTCGAGATTTTTTTGTTTGTACTCTCATGATTCAATGCAGAGTCAGAATCTAAGAAGCTGTGGATCAATTTCTCAGAAATCCTTGATTTTCCAAAAAAAAAAAAAATTCTCTGCTCCAGGTCGAACATGATTGAGAAGGGCATCATACACCTTAGAAGCTATGTCAATAAGAGTTATACATCTGTAGTTCTTAATTATTCCAAGGCCACCTTTCTTTAAAAAGGGATGCAACCTTTCATCCATACGTTGTTTTCTTTATACACTACCGTATATAAATGCAATAAGTATGTTGTGTGGGGATATTTCGTGGCGGCCTACTGCTTTTCCTACTTTTGATTGTTTTTAGAATCCTCTGTAAAATGTCCTAGTTTGATGTCTAGTTGTGTATTAAGGATTTCTTAGGTCTGTTCATCTGGGATTTTAGGAAGATCTCCAAGTAGATTCTTGAAGTACTCTCTCTACTTAAGAAGTCTATCTTCTTCTCTCGTAGCTTTTATCCTCGATGTTGAGGAACCTTTCCCACCGCTAACTTCGTTTACTGTCTGCTTAGTTGAAATTGTATATCTTCTTTATTTTGCTTGGGATGTATTCTAAAAAAGAAACACACACACACACACACACACACACACACACAAATACACACACACACAAACACACATACACAAACACACACATACATACACACACACACACATATATATATATATATAAGATTTTGGATGTTTGTTTTTTTAGAAGCATTGTTGGATAAAGTATTTATTATTAAAAAATAACCTGTGAATGATACTGATACGCCTCTACCATATGACAGGTTAATTTCGCAAGGATTGTTCGGTGCATATCGTAGCCGAAGAAGTATAGTCTCTGACTACGCCTGCTGAAGTCCCGGTTTCTATTTCTGTCGGAGGGAAATCGTTAGTATACATCGCTGATGAGACTTAATAAAGTTGAAACAGTCTGTACGATGTTCTACACCGCGAACAATTCTTTGTCGAGATTCACTTGGCATGATTATTTTCTATAATTATCAAATGTTATGGGATATACGCATTGTAATTGCCTTCAAGCAAAAATATAAATAATAATAATAATAATAATATATACACACACACACACACACACACATATATATATATATATATATATATATATATATATATATATATATGTATACCTATCTGTATATGTGCGTATACATACATATATATGCGCGGGCGAACGTGTGTGTGTGTGTGTTGTGTGTGTGTGTGTGTGTGTGTTTCTAGACATTTAACTTTCACTTCTGAAATGAATATATAAGCAGAAGGAATGGTTTATGATTAATATACAAATAAGTTGTATAAATTACATAATTTGTCATCTTTCGGGACTTGATTTATGGATGTTTCTATGTATATATATATATATATATATATATATATAAGCGAATCGATAGTTTAAAGACAAGCGAATAAAATCAAAATCAAAATCATAACGTGTAAATTAAGAATTAGCCTAATATTTATAATTCATTTTAATTATGATAAATGTGTTTGCATTAATCGCGTCGTATTCCTTAGTTAATGCCTCAATTCATATAAGTACATAATGTTTGGGTTTTTTTGGTTTGTTTTTTCTTGCTTCACTTTCATCAATAAATTCATGATTTAATTGTCCATCATTGAATAACGCTCGGGAGTACGTTGATGTATTTACATATTTATTTGCAAAGTTATTTCTGTTCGTTTTCAGGCAGTTAGAGAATTTCAAATTCATCAAAAATTGTGACAATTCATACTTATTGGGTTTCAGACAGAGGATTAGATTAACACACAAATAAATAACAAACATGGACACACACACACACACACACACACACACACACACACACACACACACACACAACCCTACATATGGGAAAAATCTGGAATAATTATAAATCATTATTAAACAAACATATACACACAAAAACACACATACACACACACCCACGAAAACATTCTGAGGAATAGGACATTACCAAACAAGCATAAACCAAAATGAGCAGATTCTAGTGAGACTTCCGGGAATACCTGTTTTCAGAAATCTTCTGACGAAGGGATTTTTCCATCCCAAAATATTAAGAGAATAAGTCAAAGGTAAATGAACAACAGCATAATTACCTCCTTTTTTCCCCTGACGCTTGCATTGTGGTGGTAATGATGCTGATGATGGTGATGGAGGTAATAATGACGGTGATGATGATGGTGGGAATTGTCCGCCGTTCCCAGAGATATCTGAAACATTTGATCTGGATGTTCTTAAAAGGAAACAAATAAAATTTAAATGTATAAAAGAATCACCTGATAATGTTTTTATCTTTTTAAATAAAATTAATCCGAAATGTATTTGCAGGGAGACCACGCCTACGCTTCAAATATTTCTGCAAGAGAGTCCTGAAGACATGCCGCATCGACATAGACACGTGGGAGGCTTGTGCAGAAGACCGTGCAACCTGGCGCTTCCTCGTCAAACAAGGAACAAAAAGAAGTGAAGAAGAAAGGAAAAAAGCTGCCACAGAAAAGAGAGCTAAAAGAAAGGAGAAACAGCAGCACCCACAACACCTACAGAAAGCATCACCTTTTGTTTGCAGCCATTGCACCAGAGACTGCAATTCGAGGATCTGTCTGTTCAGCCACTCACGTAGCTGTAAGTGAGAGAGAGAGAGAGAGAAGAAGAAAAAAACTACGCCATCGTCTAAAATAGACGGAAGGATGTCAACCATAATTTGTATGGAAATAAATGACGCTGTTAAGAATTCTAAATGTACCAAGTCAACAAATGAACACGTAGAAGGAGCCGTACTGTGAGACATAGTTTACTTAGAAATATAAGTCGCCGTTTATATGTAGAAAATATCAGTTTATTGGGAGGTCGATTTAGCTCAGTTGTCAGAGCATCAGCACAGGAATCACTAGATTCCGGGTTCAATATTTAAATATTGATTTGATAATTTCGCACGTGCACATTGTTTGTTTTAGGTTGTGTCTTGGAATCTAGAGCCAGTTGAGAACTGTCTGTGAGGAAACCGCATCATAAGGCAATTAACTTCTCCAGAAATTTCATAACGGCATGCTATACATGCACACTGAAAGTTCCAATACAAATATTTCAGGGTGTGTGGGTGTCAATCTGGAGACTGTGTAGAGTATTCGAAAAAAAATTGATGATTACGAAGCTACAGCAGCTCGGGAGCATCACTCTGGTTGTTCTGATAATTAAGGAACTCACGAATTGTTAGTGAATTCCCAATGACGATTGACAATGATCTCAGCAAGAAACTCAGTAATATCCAGGACGGATTACCTGAGTTTCTGATTTGGCAGATAGTATATATATATATATATAATTATATATATATATATATAGTTTTTTTTCCGTAGTTAGGGTCTTTCCATGTGTGGTTTAACCAAGCTGATGCAGGTAGACCATAAGGAGAGCTCAATGTACCTAATACCAGTGAGTAAAAGGACAGAGCAAGATATTTGTTAAATGAAGAAAAAAAAAAGAAAAAAAAAGAGTCATGTTCTTGTGATTACCTGAAGATGCCGTATTAATACGGTTGAAATAAATTATTGTAATGAAGCAAGTTTAGAGTTTTTCTTCATTTACTAAATATATATATATATATGTATATATATATATATATATATATATATATATATATATATATGTATATATATATATATATATATATATATTTGGTATTTTCATCCAAGATTAGAAAGGGGACAGTTCTTATAGTCCGTAAAGGACAAGAGGTAAGACTTTGATGCAAACATTTTCAACAAGCCTAGCATCCTCTTCAACCAAACATGCTTTGATTTTTCACAGATTAGACAAATTTATGCCAGTATCAGATGGCAAACTCCTATGATATGATGAAAATCAAAACACCCAGTCCACACGATGTTGTTTGGGGTGCTCATGAGCAATGGTGACGTTATTCCTTCATTCAACTTCCCACATGGTGTCAGACTCAATACGGAAGCTTAATGCCTAGATGAGATAGTCCTGCTCTGGATTGAGGGAGTGGCTGCTGGAGGACCCTACGTCTGGCAACTAAACTCTGCGCCTTGACACACAAACAGCAGGAACCAGTCTTAGCAATGAGAAAATGTCTGCGACCACATCACCCTCTAAAAATTGTTGCCCCTTTGATTATTATGTATATGTTGGGCGGTTGATTAACAAAGATGAACAGACGACAAAGATAACGACATCATTTTGCAATTTAAACAAGGAGATTGTCGAAAAAGCTTGCATGAGATTCGCACCATATATATATATATATATATATATATATATTAAGAAATTTGAAAAAACAAATGTTCCAAGATGAATTTATTTATCAACGCTTAAACGTTTCGGTTTCTTTAAACCTTCATCAGGATGTATTATGGGGTGAAGAAATTGATGGATGTTTTATAGATGACAGTAGATAAAAAAAAAATCTTTGAAAAAATATTTTTGAAAATATAAAGCTGAACAAATACTGTTACACAACAAAAAAAAAGTTATAAAGATTTTTTTATCTCCTGTCATCTATGAAACATCCATCAATTTCTTCACCCCATAATGCATCCTGATGAAGGTTTAAATAAACCAAAACGTTTAAGCGTCCATAAATAAATTCATCTTATTTTTGGAACACTTGCTTTTTCAAATTTCTTAATATTGTCGGATTTATTTCCATATTTACTCCCATATATATATATATATATATATATATATATATATATATATATATATATATTATATGATGGTAAGTGTTTGGAGATCTAGAGAGTGTGGCGTACCTATTCATTGCCATTACTCCTAGGTCCAATTTGTGTAAAAAATGTTAAGAGTCCATCTATGGGTCAAATATTTTTTGACAATGATCCTAGAAAGTAATTGATTTTAACGGCATGTCAACCCGTCTAGTGTTATTTTATCCGTATATGTTAGAAAATCATGTTCATTTTTAGTACATATTTACATTTTTTGTGTGGATGTTACTTTTTTTTCGCACACGGTCGTATCAAATATAACTAAATCTTGAAAAAAAAATTGACCCATAGATGGGCTCCTAACATTTTCTACACAAAGTGGACCTGGAAGAAATGGCAACGAATGGGTACTCCGGACTCTCCAGATCTCAAAAGCCTTACCATAAAGTGAAATTACGTATCATACCTAGGTTTTGGGGTCTTACCCTACTTCAGGTGATATTGTTAAGGCATTTTAAAACCCGACGGCAAGGAGTTATATATATATATATATATATATATATATATATAAGGGGCCGTGTTAGCTCAGTCGGTAGAGACTGGCTAGAAACCGCAAGGTTCTTAGTTCGATACCGGCCCTCGCCAACTCAGCGTATGAGTAGCACAGGTATCTGTGCGGTAAAGTAAGGAGCTGATGGTAGGTTTGGCGCTCCACCTCAGACGCAAAAATAATCTCCCTTGTCTAGCGCTAGTGAAAAGGGGATAGACTCCCTCGCTGATTGGCTGATACCGACATTAGGCCTCCCCGACGACTTTAATAATATATATATATCATCATCATCATGTCGCGCTGTTAGCACGGATATCCATGACAGTCTCTTTCCATCCGTCCCTATCGTTAATCATTCTCGGGAAGTCCTCTATGCAGCATCCTGTATCCGCGCAGAGCTGATCAATGTACGTCTTTGCTGGTCGGCCCACACTGGCGTGCCCATGTGCTGGCTTCCACAGGAGGACGTCGCTTATGAGTTCGTCCTTGCTTCTCCAGCAGTGTCCCGCGTGTCTTGTCCGTCTTACTCGGATGGTTTGGGTGATATGTGGCAGGTAGTCGTACAGCGGCTTTCTCGTGGGGTATATATATATATATATATATATATATATATATATATAGAGAGAAGAGAGAGAGAGACCGAGAGAGATACTATTTATGCATGCATTCATGTTTCTTAAATTTCCATTTGTTTTCTAAGTGTGTGTAAACTAGTAACATAAGTGGCAAAGATCTAAATCAAAACAAATAGATTTATAAGATAATTATTATTTTACGAGTGACGCAGTAGAGTCTTTCAAACAGAATCATTTTGTTCTCTTTCTTTTTTTCCCCCTCTATAGTGAACCCCTCGGAAGCTTGGGACTATTATAAAAAAAAAACAACTGTATTCCAGTACAAATCAATTCACGTATAAAATCAGCATGGGTCTTGCAGTGCTTACGTATATGCAGCAAATATTTACGCCAAGGAAAATAAGAAAAGATCACTGATGTACATTTACTTACAAAGTAGATGTACGTCAGTGATCTTTTTTTTCTCATCAAGTTTTTACCTCGGCATAATCGCCTCATTATCTGAATGCCTAGCTAAGAAAAGAAGGATTAGTCTAGACATTTATTAATTATTTTCTGTATTTAGAACGAGTCTCACTAAATCAGCAGACATAATATATATACACACACACATATAAATATATGTGTGTGTATGTGTGTGAGTGTATGCGTATATATATATATATATGAATGTGCATACATATACACAGACGCACACATGCATATGCGCACATACAATAATGAGTATTTAACTATTTCGTTATAGATCTAGTTCGAAAGGCAACCACTTACACACGCTTTCACATAATTGCGGGCACGCACACCCTCTTGGTACACCACATACATACACACTTAGACTCATTTAAATATATGTGTGTGGCTATGTGTGTGTGTGTGCCAGTTTATAATCGATATTCTCATGAGTTATTTATGTTTCCCTTCACTGAATAATCTTGCATCAACACAGTGAGTCAAAACTGATTAGCAATCCTATATTAAGAACCTTGCGTCTACATTAATTGAACGCTTTAGCCCTGTAATTACCAAATATAGACAATATTTACATATATATTTTATTATATGATCTCTCTATGTTTTATCTATCTATTTTTCTCTATTTAGGTGTACGGTTATACGTGTAACGTGGCGTTTTATGATGTCTAGCATGGATTTCATTCGGCTCAAACCGCTATCCGGTTTTTCTTATCTTGAGATGATGCCGATGTCTTCGG
>CM042145.1:67975332-67977832 GCA_023376005.1 Doryteuthis pealeii
ATAGAGAGAGAGAGAGAGAGAGAGAGAGAGAGAGGAGAGATATTTAAAAAAGAATTTTGGGATGAAACAAAGAAATTCGACAGTGCTCAACCACAAGTTTGTTTATATTTTATTTATTTATTCATCAATTTGTTGAATTTTTTTGTTTCATCCCAAAATATTTTTAAATATATATCTGTGGTCGCTCCTATAATGGATTAAGAACCTACAACCAGAAATAGTGAGCACTTTAGAAAGAAGGACATTTTCTGTAATAATTACATACGACAATTATAATGAAAATATGAATCTACACGAAATTGATTATTCGATAAAGAATATACCTACACTCCCTCATGAAACCTACATGAAATTACTTATAAACAACATAGAAGAGGCGTAACAAGGAGGTGAGATTGAAGGCCCTTGCATTTGATGGGTGAAGATAAAAAAAATTCAACAAATAAATAAATATTATATATATATATAAAATTGTGTAACGGTGTCTCTATATGTTTGATCTGTGAGGTGAAGTTTTGATTGTGTAAAAGCATTCATTATTAAAGAAGTCATTCCATTCCTCATTCCCACTTCACTTTTATTCACTGTTACTCTCCGTCTATTGGGTTGGATTCTATGTTACTATTCAGTATGCTCCCCTCGAGCCCTTTCTTTGATACTCCATCGAAACCTGCTTTTGGGGCAGATTATCATCTTATTTAATTGAATTATGCAAGAATATTTGCATAGGAATAAAAAGAACATCTAGGAGCAAGCACATTAAAAACACACCCGCACACCCACACACACGTAGACCCTTAATCATATATTATATTAATATATATATATTATATATTAAATTATATGATAAAATAATAATAATGATATTAATAATAATAATAATAATAATAAGTATAATAATGATCATATATACATAGATATATATATCTATATAGCAAATGTATTTCCCATTGAAGTCGGATGCCGGGGATTTATTACCAACTGAACCTTGGCATTTTTGTCTAAACTTAGACTTTCTCCACCGGACAAGAGGAAATACATAAAAAAGATCCAGGATAAAGCTCTAACCGCATCAGCGTGGATATGGCAGTCCTATATTGCGACATCAAACCGACAAAGCCTGGTGGTATCGTGAGATACTGCTGGGACGCTCTGGGTTAGTGGTAATGATGCTTCGGCCCCGAAACCATGCCTGAACCCAGAGTCATCATCTGATGAAGTTTGGTTGCAATGCTACTGTGTAAATAGCAGTCATTGTATGAAGATTATATATATATATATATATATATAAATATATATAATATATATATATTATATATATGAGTGTGTATGTGTGTGTGTAAGAGGGAAAATAGAAAAATACCAATATTACAACTTTGATTTTATGATTTGAAAACTTTCAAATTTATATAGAGATGTGAGCAGATCTGATTTACTTATTTGATTAAATGGTGATATTTAGACGTCCACTAGAAATAAACGTTGAAACCAGTCAATGATTTTTAAAAAATCATTTTTGTGCTCATCTTAGTGCAACTGCCGTATTCTTTAGTCTCGACAGACCAAGTTCCGTAGGACTGTTTCTTCTCAATGGAAATGTCATCTTAAGTAGAAGATGTGAGGAAGCCACACACATTAGAGGAAATATTATGGGCCAGCTACAAGAAAAAAGACGAATGAGTTACGGTTGTTGAAAAAGCCATTGGTATAATGAAAAATGTATTTTATTTACAGTTTCAGTCTTGATACTTTTTAAAAGGCATGTAACAACGAGTTTGCCTCAATAAACAATTGTGTAACCTATGTTCTCGATAATTTCACTTAAATTGTTCTTGATAGTTCCTTATAACTTCACGTAACATACTGGAAAGTAAGTTCCTTCATACTTCCATGGCAATAATTATAGTTCCTCCCAACTCCAATGATCCCTGTTTCGTACGTTTTTCTTTAAATAGTCCTATACATTTCCAGTGGGGTTTAATTTTGCTCTCGTTTCATAATTTTGCTCTTATTTCCTAACAATTCGTGATGTGTGTGTTTAGATCATTTTCATGTTGGAACTTCCAGCTGAGTGCTTCATTTGATTTTTTCCATAAATACCAAGAGGTCATGTGACAAATTAATTCTAGTTTTGTCTCATCTTAACATACTGTTGTATACTCTTCTTTTTACTTACTTTCTTACTTCTATTTTTCTTCTGTTCATCTTTAGTATCTTACGCTCTTCTGCTAGCGTCTCTTCTAACGTCTCTTCTAGCGTCTGGACTTCGTCTTGGTGGTCGGTTGCACTTAATGTACTTCTTCTAGATCAGTCTTGTTGCCAAAACATTCCTCAAACACAAAACCATGTTATTTTCGTAAGCTTTTATTTCTTAACTAAACATTTCATGTAACTAACATAACGTGCGTATACAGTGAGCTCCAGTTAAGGCTGTACATCTTCTCTGCCTGACGTCCAAACTGAAACTGAGGACCCAACCAGGTCCCACGTGACTTCACGT
>CM042145.1:67982832-68031013 GCA_023376005.1 Doryteuthis pealeii
GCCTGTGAAGGGGAAGAGTGTGGCGAGTGGCTACGGATATTTGAACTCGCTACCTCCTCGTAGCTGAGGTGATGTTAGTAGAGACCCATATGAAGTATATCGGAATTTACATAAACGCAGCCGAACGAGCAGAAATAAGACGGACTGTCGCTGACACAGGGAGTGAGGAAGAAAGTGTTTGGGCGGCAAGTGAAATCTGGCGAGTGAGAGTGGCTTGTTCAGTTGGGAAAGGAATTGCATTTTGTTTGCTGGAGAGACTTGCAAAGGATTGATAGTATCTTGTATTTTTGGACATTTCAAAAAGAGTTTGCTTTGATATAAATTAATTTAGTTTGCTATTAACAGATATCCAGTTTCTCTCTTTAGCTATAATTATTGTGACAAACTAGGATCCCCTTTAAGAAACACAAAAATAGCAAAGAAATAAAAACTTGGTGGGAAATAAGACCGAAGAGCAAACTTTAAAAATATCATACGGTATCAAAAGTGCACAATGAAACAAGTGAAAAAAACAACAGCATTAAAGATGGGTAATTCAACTTGAAGAAATAGAACCAATAATAATATATATACTGGCGAGAGAAAGCAGCCTTAAAAGATACACACAGAGGATCAATACTAACAACAAAACAGAACATTCCAAAAGAACTAAACAGAGTCTATTCATAAGTAAATGGCAGAGGTATATAGGAATGAGAGCAATTGAATTCAACGGATACAAAACAGTGTTAGAACAAATTGTAGGGATAAAATCAAGAACACAACACGGATACTGAATGGCTAAGTAACATGAAGTACATCCTAACAAAATCCGAAGAGGACTAGAAGCACACATATGAATTGAATCCTTTCAAAAATTCCCATGAAAGATGCAAAATAAAAGTAGCGGGCTGCTAAAAAAATGTTTGAAGTGATTTACTCAATTCATGAGATTCTTGCGTTACAAGTACGCAAATGCTTAAAGATAAAAATGTGCCAGAAGGGAAAAACCCTCATTATCATTTAAAAAAAAAACAAGCAAATACATATTCTGTTACATAATCTATGCATAGATTATTGTCAACCCCCTGTATTTCTGAAGGGGTGGACCCCTTTCATATCACGGGCGGGACTTTCCATGGAATATTACAGAAACCCGCGAAATACGTGAAGTCACATGGGACCTGGTTGGCTCTTCAGTTTCAGCTTGGGCGTCAGGCAAATAATGTCTTTCTGCCTTAGCTGAAGCTCACTGCACACGCGCGTTATGTTAGTTACATGAAATGTTTAGTTAAGTAAATAAAAGCTTACATAAATAATATGGTTTTGTGGTTGATGAATGTCTTGGCAACAAGACTGATCTAGAAGAAGAAATGAATTAAGAGCGACCGACCACCAAGACTAGGTCCAGACACTAGAAGATGAGCGTAAGATACCATAGATGAGCAGAAGAAGAATAGAAGTAAGAAAAGAAAGGGTATGCAACAATTGGTAACGTGTCGTGGCAAAATCTGACCGCTCAGGAAAGTGAACAAATCCCTTGAAAGCCACTGAAAAAAAAGCAAAACCTAAAAAAATAACTGGATCTTAGTAAAAAGTTTTCAAAGTTTTTCGAATATAAAGGTGATATTAATACTAAGCATAGCGCACGCAAAAATCCTCAACAAAAGAAAATTAGGGAACTACAAAACATGGAAAGTATTGAAGTTGTCCAGTCCACAGTACTGTAGATTACTTAGATCAGTTCTGAGGAGCTGATGAAACTTGTTTTCACTCGAACTCTAATGTTAACCATCAATTACTACGGTTGTGAAAAAAAAACTCGCAAGGATTTTGGTGAAAACGAAAGAAGACGCAGATAGACAAATGTCTATACCTTGCTTGAGAATATAAGAGTAAAAGTGATACCTCTTGTAGTTGGAGGACTTGAAACGGTCCCCAAAATCACAGAAAGATTAGATGAACTTGAAATCAGAGGAAAAAATTGAGACCATCCAGACAAAAGCATTGTTGAAATCATCTAGAATACTGAGAAGAGTCCTGAATATATGAGGAGACTTGTTGTCACTCAGACTCCAGCTTACGCCGGTGTGAAATCCCGCAAAGAGTGAAATAATAATAATAATAATAATAATAATAATAATAATAATAATAATAATTTTATGTGTTTCGTTCTTAAAACACATACAATTCTCTGGGACTTTGAAATAAAAACGAATCACCTTATCCCAGCAAGAAGACCAGACCTAGTGTTGATAAACAAAACAGAAAGAACTTGTCAACTGGTGGATTTTGCAGTTTCAGCAGATCACAGGGTAAAGCTAAAGGAAAATGAAAAAATGGACAAATATCTGGACCTTGCCAGAGAACTGAAAAAGTTATGGAATATGAAAGTGAAAGTGATACCAATTGTAGTTGGTGCACTTGGAACGGTCCCAAAAGGATTGGAAAAGGGTATGGAAAGTTTGGAAATCAGAGGAAGCATTGAAACCATTCAGAACTGCACTGCTGTAATCTGCCAGAATACTCAGAAGAGTCCTGGAGACCTGAGGAGACTTGCTGTCACTCAGACTCCAGTGAAAGACCATCAGCTAACACTGATGTGAAAACTCAAAATGAGATAATAACAAGAACGAAAATAACAAAAACAAGGACTAGAAGAAACGGGAGGATAAGGAAGAGTAGAAGGAGTAAGAAGAGTAAAGACCTCGCTGAAATAACATAAACGATTATAATAAAACCCCAAAACAAAATCAGTAAAAACCGCTACCAATTAGCAGTGAAGTAAAAATGAGAGCAACCTCAAGGGATCATCGATTTTTAGTGTAAGGTTTAATAATAAACATCTTGAAATGAATTGAATCGAATAACAACTTGAATTACACCAACTATGCAGAATGAGAATTGTACAAGAGAAAGAATAAAACAACCAATCGGACGATTTGCAATAATATTTTCACTTTTAAATAATCACCGTTATTATTGTATAGTCCAACACTACCTTAAAACGTGAGTATATTTGTAAATACACACTGACGCACACACACACACACATATATATATATATATAAATATTTTTAACAACCCCTCCGCACGAGCAGGATGCGATACAAGGTCAATTTCTCGAGCGGAGTTCAGCAGGTTTGAATTCAGAGTTTTCCTTCCCCTATACTGGTTGCCTTACCAAGGTTAAAGAGCCCAGTCTGTCCTACAATTTACCCATAGCTGGGGGGAGAGTAGGATCCATACCTTTACCAAAGATATTAGCGCTAAATGAAATCCAATTACCACGTCCAGGATTTGAACTCGGGGGGACGGGTCCATTTCCCATGACTTCAACCATTACACCACGCGCTTCCTATATATATATATGTGTGTGTGTGTGTGTGTGTGTGTGTGTGTGTGTGTGTGTGTATGTGTGTTTAACCGTGTGTATGTCTATGCTCATGTGATTAAAGTTTTATTAAAGCATAGGTAATTACTTTGACTATACACCCAACCCAAATAGTAGGGCGCACTGGGATCTTTAACCTTGGTTAGGCAACCGGTCCAGGAGAAGGAAAACTCTGAATTCAAACCTGCTGAACTCCACTTAAGAAATTGACATTGTGTCGCATCCTGCACGTGCGGTGGGGTTGGTAAATATATATGCACCCAACCCATGAAAGCACATTGCCCATGCCCCTATATTCTTGAGTGTGTGCACCTACGTGCATATAGCGTACGTGTATTAACATTTATAAATCTTCCCTTTATACGAGGGTCTTTTAAAAGTTTCAGCCTGACCAAGAAGAATTGGACATTAAGCTATGAAATGTACATGATATTCCGTATATTTATCCATTTAAATTTGACATATCCGACTTTTTTACCCTTACTAATAATCAATCAGACAAATCTAAATTCTTCCAGCGAAAATCTAAATTCTTTCAAAGAAAAATTAATTAAAAATGAATAATGAATAAACAAAAGCTAATATTTTCTACGTTGAGCCTTAAACATTTTTTACCTCCCCTCGTATGTATGCATGTGTGTACGTGTGTATGTGTTTATGTGTGCGTATCTGTACTCATGTATGCATTATGGAATTGAATTATTATTTTGTTAATTAAAATTATCATCATGATTGTTTGTGTACAGCTAAGTACATATATTTATGTATACCAGGACATATTTTATGATTTTACTAAATGATTTTAATCCTATATTTATTTCTTAAAATATGTTATTGAAAACATATAATTGTTTATAATAAACAAAACAATTTTAGATTACTCAACAAGGATTGAAATGCCCTAAAACCAACCAACCAACCAACCAACCAACCAAATGGTCTTGCTTACGGGGACTTCGCATATACAAAACTACATACAGCACTGTGTACAAATAACTACTCCCTGGTAAGACTGGCTAGTTTTTAATCCAATACTCATTCTCAAAATTAGTTCTTTGAAAAAAATTAATTAATAATATAAAAACAGTACTAGTTTATATTAATAATCAAAACTGCTTCTAGAGAGTTTTCTTAACAAAAAATAATGAACCAATATACCACAATGAGGTATAGAACCATTCAAATAGAACAGTCACTTGAATCCATATCATTTCTTGAATTACTTGAAAACAGATAATGCAGTGAAAATTATGATTATTTAAACGAAGTACTTGAAACGATATAACTGTGTACATATAAAGGTTATTGATAAATAAGAATAGTTACTTGAAATAATTGCTTGAAATACTTGAAACTCATAAAACGGTGTGCAAACATGTGATTTATATCAAATGTTAGGAATACATAATTGAAAAAGATAATCATGTATAAATTATTAGTATTGAGAAAAGTTACTTGAAACTATAATTTCTTATAAATGTTTATGAGTAGTAGTGAATTAAAAACATATAATTACTTTTAAGAAAACGTAGTTGTGCATTAAATAACGCAGCAAGTATCGATAGAACATAAAATGAACCAAGCATGAATTATTTAACATAACGTGATTCATATATAGATAGTGTATCAATATTGTGCAAATATATATTTTTTACGTTTATGTTAGAAGATAGTAAAAATGGTAGATGCCTAACTAATAAAAAGATATATAAATAAAATGAATAGCCAATCAGCCAAGTGTTTGAGGTTAACCAAAGATGAAACTGACTTCTGTTAGCCAAGAGAATGTTTGTAGTTCTGGAATTGAAACGGAGTTCTGGAATTGAAACTGAGTTCTGGAATTCGATTCGTTTTAATTCTTGGAACACTGTTCAGTCGGTATCGTTTGATGAAGAAAATGAGGAAAAGGTGAAGCTTATTTCGGTAAATTATTTTGTCCTCAAAAAACTTTTAAAAAAGCATGTTATCGCCTCTTATAAACAACAGATTTGCAATTAGATTATCACACTGCTAATTTGACTCATGATATATATCTATATGTTTGTGTTGTCTGGTGTGTCTTGTATCGTTTCCTGTGAGCGTCCAAGGGTGGTCATATCCATGGGCTTAGCTTCACGCTATTAGGCATGGCCCTCCCTTCAATAGTAGTTTAACAAAAATAAAGTTTTTTCTTTTACTTATACTTTATAACTTGTACCTACTATTGATAAATAAATTTCTTATTTCTTATTTCTTATTTCTAATCCAGGAGCATGCAGCAAACTTTGGATTCGCACTCAGAGATAGGACATAAAATGAACCAAGCATGAATTATTTAAGATAACGTGATTAATCTATAGATAAGTAAAGTAAAGTAAAGTCGACGGGGCGGCCTAAAGTCGGTATCAGCCAGTCAGCGAGGGAGTCTATCCCCTTTTCAATAGCGCTAGACCAAGGAGATTGTTTTTAGCATCTGAGGTGGAGCACCACACCTACCATCAGCTCCTTACTTTACCGCACAGATCCCTATGCTACTCATACGCTGAGTTGGCGGGGACCGGTATCGAACTAGGAACCTTGTGGTTTCTAGCCGAACGCTCTACCGACAGAGCTAGGTCCCGTGCAAAGATATTTTTGTACGTTTATGTTAGAAGATAGTAAAAATGGTAGATGCCTAACAAATAAAAGGATTAAACAAACAATTACATTCATCATACTATTTGGGACACTGTGTAACGCCTAATGGACCTTTCAAGAGCAATGGCCGATAGGGATGGATGTCGTGTGATAGTCAAGGGAATTGGTATTGTTGACATGCCTTGATGATGATGATGATGATGATGAGGATAATGATGATGATGATCCTATGATGAGTCATTCTGTGTATGAATAATCCTGCGATTTTTAAACGATATCTAATCTAATATATATATCAA
Organism: Doryteuthis pealeii; assembly: GCA_023376005.1. NCBI lineage: Eukaryota > Metazoa > Mollusca > Cephalopoda > Myopsida > Loliginidae > Doryteuthis > Doryteuthis pealeii. The sequence continues at coordinate 67,989,121 of CM042145.1, forward strand.
TACGCTTGGTATTATCTGCGTTATTCGGACTATTGTCCTCATCTTCATTGTTATCTGTACAAAGTGTACGGTGTGCCCTCCGACCTTCTTCGGGTATTTCTGGTCAGATTCAGGAACCTTCTTTTCGTAATCGGTAACCTTCTTGTCGTAATCGGGAGCCATCATGGAACTTTGAACCTAACCCGTTATTCAATCCACGGGAGTATCCTGTTCTCATTCCCGAGTCCGACAAGAAATATCTGAAGAAGGCCGGAGGGCACATCAGCCGAAACGTTGTACATATAACAATAAAGATGAGGACAATAGTCTGAATAACGCAGATAATACAAATCCTCAACCCTCATCTCAAACATTCAAAGAAATAGTATTAATACGCTTGTTCCTAAATCTTCCTTAAATCCTAAAATGAATAGCCAATCAGCCAAGCGTTTGAGGTTAACCAAAGATGAACCTGACTTCTGTTAACCAAGATAATGCTTGTAGTTTTGGAATTGAAACTGCGGTTTTTATAGGAGCATGCATCAAACTCGGGATTCGCAGTCGGAGAATAGCGCACCACATGTCCTTATGATGACAAAAAGCTTTTTACAATAACAGAAATCAAAATAAGATTTGTTTACCGAAACAAAAACAAACAGACGTGAGCAGCCAGCAATAGAGAAAGAATTTGTCTGCAAATAATAAGAAGATCAAAGACCTCGTGATCAATATATTTTCTTTGAAAAGACTCAGTTCGTGAGTTATTGCAAAAACAATTATATATATATATATATATATATATATATATATATGCGTGTCCGTGTATATGTGTGGGTGTATAAAGTGACGGAGAAATGTACAGAGGTAGATAGTGGTAGATAGAAAAATAATCATATATATACATACATATGTGTGGATGGTTGTTTGTGTATATATAATCTTTTAATAATCTACTATCTGTTCTGTTAGTTCAATTAAAATTAAACCTTCTTTCTCCTTCTCTCCATCATACACGTACATATACCTGTATATATACATGTTTATATACATGCATACACACAAACGCACAAACACACACAAACACACACACACATATATATATATATATATATATATATATATATATATATATATATATGTAAGTAGATGTTTGAAAGATTACAGATAACCAATACTTTTCTGTTAGTTCAATTAAAATTAAACATTCTTTCTTCTTCTCTCCATCATACACGTACATATACTTGTATATATACATGTTTATATACATGCATACACACACATGCACACGCGCGCACACACACACACACACACACACACACACACACAAACACACACACACACACACACACATATATATATATATATATATTAACATCAAGTAATTATTATTAATTCAAATATTTTACGGTGAAATGTCATCAAACACTCTTATCGAATTTATGCAGATCTATTTGATTCATATTTGGCATCATAACCGATACTAACACGCCGGTTTTGAGTGGACCTAGGAGTTATTTATTTGCTCTTGGATGTATTCTATTTATTCTTTTATTTGCATGTTTTAATCAATTCTTCCTGTGCTTTCTTAAGAAATGGTCAAAGAAGTAAAAGAAAGTACAAGTAAGTTATGCATCTATGCGTGTGTCTAAATCTCTCTCTCTCTCTCTCTCTCTCTCTCTCTCTCTCTCTCTATCTATCTATCTATCTGTCTATCTATCAAAAGAATATACCCAACAGGGGTATATATGAGAGAGAGAGAGAGAGAGAGAGAGAGAGAGAGAGAGAGAGAGAGAGAGAGCGCAAAGCGATAATGTTAATCTGTTTCAAGCGAACATAATAAAAATATGAAAAGAAGGAAAGAAAGAAAAAAAATGAGTGAGAGCGCCAGATCAAGATTATTATACTTTTTACATATTTAATATTCTTAAATAAACATATCAATACTGTTGAACTTGATTAGGGACCGCGATTGTTGTTTGGTGTTTGATGGGTTGAAGAGTTGAAGAAGGTTTTCTATGTTGGTATCAGTTGTGGTCTTTTTATTACGTCGTGATGCTTTTTTAATATAACTTCCTTTTTAACTGCTTTTGTCCCATCGGGGACAGTGTGTTTGGCTCTTAATTTGGTTGGTGTACACACACCTACGGCTTCTAGGTGGGTACTGATAAAGTTGTCGTATTCCTCATTTGGTGTGTACCTTGCTGGTGTCTCCTGGAGGATGTCACACCTATTCCTTACTGTTATCGAAAAGTGTATAACTGTTGACAAGTGGGAATCAGAATTATCGTACAGAATTACTGTTTTTTTCCTTTATGTCTACCTAGGCTTAGGCGTAGTTTTACTGTGATTATTTTATGATCGGAGGATATTCCTTTGAAAGAGAAGTATGCATTGAAGTTCGTTCATAGTTCTGTTTATACATGTTTTTCTTTCCATGGTAATCCTCTCTTGCGGAGGGATTGGTAAATATATATAAACTAGAAGCAGCTACCCAGCGTTGCCTGGGTAGAGAGGGGGTAAGATAAAAAGTTAGTCTCGCAGATCCAATGATTGTCTTGATCTTACATATTTGATTTATGTTTTAATCATAAATGCAACCAATGACTTTCCCTTCTCTTACTATTCAAATTCTATTTCTTAAATATCTTTCCAGATATAAATAAAATCATTATTCTTTCGCAAAAAGCAAGCTCTGGTGATAGTGTATATATATATATATATATATATATATATATATATATATATATATATATATATATATATATATTTACTTTGTCATAAATTGTTTTATTTTCATATTCATCCAACTGTTCTTTATATATGGATACAACAATTATGGGACACAAACTGTTATTTGACTCGTGAAAATGAAATTGTGGTGAGCCTGAAGTTAACACTTTGAAAGCAGAAATAAAATGACAAAAATAAGTCTGCACATATGATCTATGCAGGTAGGATGTAGTCTAGTTGTTCTTTTGGTGTAAGTCCATAGTTTGCCATTTCGTTTTTATGAATTTGGTGTTTAAGCATACAAGTCTGTTCTCGGCTAGGAGCTCACTGTTCCTATTTGGAGTGTTGTGTAAGCAAAATCTATTGTTTTCATTTCTGCCTACTCATGCATTCATGTCTCCCCTAATGATCAGGACATTGTGTTTGGGAAGGTGCTTTCATAGGGAGGACAGTTCATTGTAAAACGTTGCAATGTCCGTTTCATCGCTGACACATGTGCGGCTGTATTTCGCGGTAATTCGCTATGAACAAATCTATGATCTTGTACGCATATGATGTCTATATTTTATCGGCTGCAGACGCCGTTAACTCTGTTAGCTGGATGATAAGTCCTGATATTAAGTTAACGGGGTTTTTTTTTGTATCTAAATCGGTTTGTTTTGTGTTCAGATTCTTTAATTGCCTTTTTAGATACTGTGGCTAGAGCTATGAACTCAGTAGTCTGTGTGCCCTGTTTGTCTGCGCCGAGAGTGAAGCGGTTACTGAACTCGAACAACATCACGTTGTTCGACTTCAGTAACTGATTTTTCAAATACTGGGCCAGAGCTCTTACATTAGGGGAACGCGCCCCTTTAGTGACTGTTCGAATGGCAATGCTGCACTAATATTGAGCAGTCATCCTTCAGTCTATTTTTTTCTTTCCATCTTATTTTTCTTTCTTTCTTTTTTTTTTTTTTTGCTAACACGTGAAGATAATTTCGGCTCATCAATAAAGTTATAACCAGAAAGAGAGGCCGACTTTATGTGTTCGTTTCGAGAGACTTGTGTAAAGGCTTTGCCAAAATATTTCAATTTCTATTACATATTTTCACCGAGTTGGCATTTTACTAAAAGCAGGAAGGTTTAATTTTAGCTTTTTTTAATTACTTATTTTACTATTACATTTCTAACAGAAATCATAAATAAGGAAAGATAAGGTAATTTATGAGGAAGTGCGTCCCGGTCTCCCGCCTCAAAGACCGCTACCCGGTGACTATCAAAATAACAACCCCAGCTCGTCGTAATTCTTGTTTATTTATCGTAATTTGTCGTAATTCTTGTTTAGATATGAAGATGGATATATAGTTTTGAATAGACTGAGATAGATAGATAAACAAACAAAATAATATAGATAGATACGAACAAATAGAGATAGATAGATATTTTCGTAAAATAAATGTATTTGGGGGGTCGCTTCTTTTTTGTCGTAATTCCTGTTTATTTAAACTAAAAACAAGACATTAAACAAATATGAATAAAAAAAATCTTAGTATTTAAAGTAATATAGATAAATATGAACAAATTGAGATAGATGGATAGATAGATATGAAGATGGATAGTTTTGAATAGACTGAGCTGGGTCGTTATTTTAATAGTCAGCGGGCAGCAACTCTTGAGGCAGGAGACCGGGACGCACTTCCTCATGAATTACCAAAGATAATTATAGGTTAAAAACACGTACCTTTACAGAGATTTCTTTAAGAATTTACATTTGGTTAACACGTGGAGATAATTTCGGCTTAGTTATAGCCAGAGAGAATGGCAGATGTTATACCTTCGATTTGAGTGGCTTGTATTTAGGCTTTAAAACAACATGTCCTCAAATGCCTATAATTTCCCGCCAATTCTCCTTACATTCTTACAAACTTGTGAGCCCCCCCTCCTACAAATTTCTACTGCCACTGTTCGTTTAAACGGAACTTGTGAGCCCCTCCTACTAATTCCTACTGCTACTGCTCGTTTTAAAAGCGAGACATCGGAAACATTTCACCAGTTTCACGCGTGATGATGGCACAAGGACGTGCGGAAAGCGCTCGTGAAAGAACCTTTGCTGGATTACAACACCAATTCCACCCAGATATAAAAAATGGCCAGACAGTTAGAAAGGATCGAACAAAAACTCGTCCGACAAGAATTGTCAGTAGAGTGTAATAAAACATATATGAATATATAAACAAATGTGTCTGTATATAATCTTTCTGTGTATAGTATCCATATTTTTCAGGCAACATTTTCACAAGAATACCTGTACTATTATTAACCGAAAAAGACACACATTGATGCATTTTTCACTGTATGATTTGTTTAGATATTCAGTACCTATTTTTAGTATTAAGAATGTTTGTCATACGAATTACATGATGATTTCTACTTATATTTTAATAACTATTCGTAGTGTGAATTTTAGATAGGGAAGTCTGATTAATTATTAATACATAACACCATGCTCCTAACGCCTTTCCTTATTTGTATTGAAATGGAAGGAAGGAACGTGTTTAATTATTCACCAATTCCAACTATTCGGCGGCATTTGTCGATCTTGGTAGTTTCTCAGTGAAGATGAATATTATATAGATGGAATGTATCTCTCTCTCTCTCTCTCTCTATATATATATATATATATATATATATATATATGTGTGTGTGTGTGTGTGTGTGTGTATATAAATATATAAAATTATATGAGGGGAAAATATAGAAATAGAGAAATATGAGATTATGAGAAATAAGTATTCCAAAGGATAGAGTTATGTTTAGTTGTGAAAGATATTCGACGTGAAACGTGAAAACATTTCGTTTTTTTTTTTTTATAAAACCTTCACCGGGAAAATTCGATGAGTAGCGTGTTGACTAATCTGAATTATTTTCAAAAATAAAAACGAAAAATGAGAAAGTATTAAAGAAAATGCTATTTTCTTTTTCTATTAAATACATACACACACAGATTTTTTTTTCATTATACAACGTGTGATAGCACGTGCGATACCTTGTCCTCACCAGCCGCCAACTAGGAGTGATAACACAGTTTCGGTAGCTCAAGGCGGGACTGCTACTCCCAGCGCTACCAATCAGCTTTTGCCACCGGATAGGTTTTTTTTTTAAAAAGAGAATAAATTATAACATCCGTTCATCTTAAGAGTTTCGTTATTAGTGCAGTTTGTGATTTTTTAAAGAACGAGTTTACTTTCGGCCGTTGACGTCATTACGCGCTTGCAGAAACCGTTTGTTGATGTTACGTAATAACACGGGAATGATGATTCCGCCTGCGTATCATTCCTGCTGAAGACTTTTTATCCTCCGCCAGATCCAGCTTGATGCATATTGCACCGTGGTCTGAAGACGATGTGAGGCAATTTTCAAACAGCGGCCAGTAATTCCTATTTTTGACAGAAACGAAATGAATGAGCGTCCTAGAAATCCACCACAAACAACCTCAATAGGAATCACATGGCATGTCCAACCCTTTTCCACGCAATCGACACGCAGTGACTCGTACCGGTTCTTCTTTCGCTCGTGTGCCTTCTCCTGGTTTTCTTCCCACGGTACAGTTAATTCAATGAGGACACTCTTCTTTGTGTCGGACCCCGCTACAATGTCTGGCCGCTTATCAGTTTGAATCATGTGAACTGGAAATTGTAGGGATGTATTGAGATCCGCTGAAATTGTCCAGTCACCAGCTCCATTTAGCAGCTTCATGTTTGGATTTTTTTTGTTCTTCACGGGGCATTTACCTTCCTTGTGAAACTGAATTTTGGATTCCCTGTCTCTGACAGGCTGTTCATTTGCTGCCTCACACTGAGTTCTAATCAACTCCGTGACACCTCCGAAACCTTGTTATGTCGCCACGTGTACATCTGGAGCGATTGTGGACATGCAGATAGCACATGCCACAGGGTACCTCGATCACGTTTGAACGAAAAGCACAGGTCCGAAACGTTATATCCCCATAATTTCAGGTTGGTTGCATTTGGTAGGAAATCATATGTAAATCGAAGAAGGAATGATATCGCCAGTGGTTCCATTGAAATAAAAATAAAATAATCCAAGAATGCTTGACAAGCCCTAAAAATCAACCAACCATTAAAACATTACGTGCCCCCGACCTAGAACCACTACTAAAAATCCCACTGGTCCTGCTCTGTCACTCTATATCTATAGAACTAGTAAATGACGATTTATTTATATCAGATTTTATTCACAGCCAATAATGTACATCATCATAAGTTCTTTCTATACTTCTATACGGAATGGAATTTGAAGCTTGACTGATAACGTTGATGGTATTTCTTTTGTTTCCCAACACTTTAAGTACGATCTTCTCTTCTAGTTGTATCTGGCTGTCAATCAATACTCTAAAATTACAATGATTTGTTAATGGATATTCAGTTAATCTAGTTCGATTATCCAGCCGGGTTTTTCCTCTCTCGTTTCTCTTTTTGTTAGTAGTAGGTCAGGTTTTTCTTACAATTACTTATCTGCTACTTGTCAAAGATGTTCACGTAAAGTAACGTTTGTTTCTCGATCGTTAATTGGTTTCCGTCTTCATGACACTTTCTTTTTAGTTTTGAATCATATGAGATAAACATTAATTGTTTAGATCATACATGTACATAAGAATGTCTGTGTAGAACCGAAACAATATATAAAAACCCAAGAAGAGTTAGTTTGGAGAATCCGAAGTATATTAGTGCACTATTCTTCTGCTATCTTATCCAAAAAGTGTGACTGGCTCTACACAGACCATCGCCGTATGAAATGAAAACGGTGACCCGAGTTCAAATCTTGGACAAAGGACGATCAGTGTGTGACATAATTCTAAGCAGTGAAAAGATTATTTTAAATTAACAAATTTCAAAAGCTTTTTGAGATTGAATCATAAATTCGTTTTTAATTTCAAAATTACTTTTGAGGCTGTGTGTGGAGCTTTTTTTTCATTTCATGCTAATATTCTTTGGAAATATAGGAAGATATCTGTTATTATCCCCAGCTATGAGTAAATAGTAGGACATGTCCGGTTATTTAGCCTTGGTTAAGAAACTAGTCGCTATAAGAGAAGGGATGCTGAATTCAAACTAGCTTTACCCGGCTTAGAATGATGTCACGCACGGTTATACACTGAAATAGTGAACATTCTGAATGTTGCATTCCATGTTCTTCAGTGTTGTGATGCCGAACTTTCTAATTGGTAGAATTACGGTTTATTAGTTTTTAACTAGGGGCCGGGTTTGCTCAGTCGGTAGAGCGTTCGGTTAGAAACCACAAGGTTCCTAGTTCGATACCGGTCCTCGCCAACTCAGCGTATGAGTAGCACAGGGATCTGTGTGGTAAAGTAAGGAGCTGATTTTAGGTGTGGCGCTCCACCTCAGACGCTAAAATAATTTCCTTGGTCTAGCGCAAGTGAAAAGGGGATAGACTCCCTCGCTGATTGGCTGATATCGACTTTAGGCCGCCCCCGACGACTTAGTTGTTAACAAGCATCTGGTCAATAATGCGACCGAATTAGAAAATACATCATCGCATTACTGAAAAAAAGTTAGCGATAATTAGATTTCCAGATAAGAAAAAGCTTCTTAACGGCAAAAAAAAAAAAAAAGTTCTAGGGAAGCGTAAACATAAAGACCATTATTCACTAATGTATTATTTAGAATAACCTGTTCTCTTAAAATAATAATTACCAGCTACAACTATACATATTTACCAAAATACATTAATTCTAAGATTAAATAAATAATTTCTCACACAAATACACATAGATAAAGATAGAAAGGAAGGGAATAAGGAAAATGGAGAAGGGAATTGAAGTAGGAATAGAAGATGACAGTGTGAATTACAAATCATTTTGGTCTGACTGAAGAGGACGTATACATACACAAGTTTTTACTTAAAAGAAAATGAGTAGACTTAGAAGGTAAAATTTATGCAAAATAATTAAAAGGCAGAAAGAGTAATCAAAGGAATTCCAAACTATACTAATTGGCATGCAGATATGTATATATAAAATGTAGCAACTAGCATTTTTAGCTCTCTTGAAGAAGGTGTACCTTGAACACCGAAACCGTGGTTGAAAGGAAGAACTCTCTCTCTCTCTCTCTCTCTCTCTCTCTCTCTCTCTCTCATATATATATATATATTAATGATTTGAAGGCAATTACAATGCGTATAAAAAATAAAAACAAAAAGATGTTATTTTTGTCTTATCGATTTTGAAGTAGAAACTTCATCTTCAATTTCTGATATACACCTCTGAAGATGAAGTTTCTACTTCGAAATCGATAAGACAAAAATAACATCTTTTTGTTTTTATTTTTTATACGCATTGCAATTGCCTTCAAAGCATTAATATATTATAACATACTTAACAATGCTTCAAGCAAATTACCAATTACTTATATATATATATATATTAAACTGACGCTTGAGAAAGAGGCTGTGGGATCTTACCCGACCTCCAATATATATATATATATATATATATATATATATATATATATATATATATATATATATATATATATATATATATATATATATATATATATATATATATATATATATATATATATATATATATTGGAGGTCGGGTAAGATCCCACAGCCTCTTTCTCAAGCGTCAGTTAATTCTGTTCAATAAAAAATGTTAGAAAATTACTCTCCTAGAACCATTATTAATGAGTACCGAGTTCGATCCTTGATGAATACCCCAAACTTGAACACTTTTGTCACATTGTACCCGTGGCGAATTCGGTAAATACTAACTTGGTTAGATCATTTGATAGTTAAAATTTCATCTCCATGTCCATAAATTCCTGATCTTTGAGACCAGAAGTTTGTAAACTATGTGTCCGACTCTTCAGTGCGTTGCGAAATAAATGATTTGGTTTGAAAAATAGAAGTGAGTTGTGAAAATGAATAAGGAAATAAGAATAAGTGCATTATAATATAGGCTTGATTATTTTAATGGTTATTTCAATTATGATAAGGTTGTTTAATGTGGACCAAATGGGACCGATAAACTGATAAAATTTCCAAATTTTGGGGAGCCTCAGGCACAGGAAAATAAACCCAAACCTACCCCTTTTAGGCAATTGGCAGGTTTTACCGGGGGGGGGGCTCCTGGAATGAAGTGAGAAATATCGTACCCGTAGCGAACACTACGAAAAAAACTCACCCGTAAATCAATTTTGGCAAGTACGGTATTATTACACCAGCTATATTCACGTATCACATATTCCATGGACTAAATTTGAATATTAATCGATTTGTGGTACTCATCGCAAATCAACTGCTCCTGCAAGCATTAAGCTTTGCCTGATTGCTGCTTATAGTAACAACTATTCAAAACGGAGGCTACTACTATTACTTCAAACTGACTATCCGAAAATAGTAAACATTGCTCTATTTCTTCACTAAAAACATTTTGCCTTTTTTTTTTAGTCGTAGCTCTTAATATTATATTGTTAATATTTAGTTTCAATAAGTCCACGGAATTGTCAGCTTAATTTTTGCAATCAAGTAGATTTATTGTTTCATTCATATCGGGTAAAAAAGAAAGTAAATTAAACTAATACATTTTCTAACATTCGTTCGCCACGGCTAGTATAAGACGCAAAGTCATAAGGCATCCAGCGAGGATCGACCTCACTATTCAGTAATAATGCATTTGCAAGACTAACTTGCTACCACTTACACTACGATGGGATGTCCTTATTCTTCACGCAATCCGTTCGCCATGCGTAAGATATGGCACAAGGTTGCAAGTATGGGGAATCCAGCGAGGATCAAATTCGTTATTCAGTCGTAATGGATCGGCGAAACTATCTTGCTTGCCATCACACCTCAATAATACGCTCTTTTCAAACCTGTCCGTCACGTGTATGTCGTGACAAAAGTTCGCAAGCATAAAAAGATAACCATTACACCACGACGGGACACCATCATTATTTACCCAACCCGTTCAGCAGGAATAGGATGTGACAGAAAGTCGCAGTTATGTGTCATACAGCGTAGATCGAACTCGCTATGCGGTAGTAATGGATATGCAAGACTAGCTTGCTGATTGTTTCACCACAATGGCATGCAATCCTTATTTGCCCGAGTCGTTCACCACGGGTAGGATGTGACAAACGTTCGCAAGTGTGAAGCATCCAGCGAGATTAGTAATGGATCTATGAAACTAGATTGCTAAATTTTACACCACGGTGGGAGGCCTCTGACATTTTGAATGTAAAAAAAAATCTTTAAATAAATAATCAAATAAAACATTGTAATATATGAATTCTTAGCGATTTTCTTTAATTTGATGAGAATTGGCTAAATTATGTTCCTCTCTTACTCATCCTTTCCTCTTTTCTCTCTCACTTACTGGTGTTCTTAAAATCATATTACTGCGGTCATCGACCGGGTACGCATGCTAGTTTAATATATATAATATATATATATATATATATATATATATATATATATGTGTGTGTGTGTGTGTTAATGTATGAGTATTAGCTTACCGGTGGGTACGAGTACGATCGTTGGAAGCACACATTATCCAGGGGTTAAGACTGAGAAATATATATATATATATATATATATATATATATATATATATATATATATATATTATATATGGAAGATGGTGGCTAAGGCACTTGGGCAGAGTTTTTTTTTCTATCATACAGCCTGAACGGTGGAAGAGACCAGATATACGCCGTTGTCCTGAGATACTCCCCCGATATGCACATGTGAGATTTCACCGTTATACACAGGCAAGCAGAGGATAGGACCTGGCAACTTCGAGATTTTTTGCTCCCTTCGTGATAAATCCAATGTGATTCAGATAATTTATTCTCGATTAATTTAACCCTGCTAATTTTCTTCCCAGTCACGCATATGTTCTATTAATTCATTGCGGGTAAATGTCCTCTCTTTCAGTATCCTTATTATCTATATGCGTTTTTCTCCCAAGTCCACCATTTTGGTTTTGATGTTGGTAATTAATTCTCATCTTTGTTATCATCTTTTGTTAATTTAGATATCATTATTATTTGTTTCATGATCATTATTCAAATGCAAGGCTTCTCTTCATTTGCCTTCTTCATCCCCGTCTCTGTCTGTCTGTCTGTATGTATGTATGTCTCTCTCTCTCTCTCTCCCAACATCTTTATTCGTTTTTTTCTTCTTCTTCTTCACTTAATTCATTCTTTACTGCCACTCAGATGATAACTCTGATCGATGAATTATCTCTCTGTCTCTGTCTCTGTCTCTCTCTCTCTCTGTCTCTCTCTCTGTCTCTCTCTCTGAGTCTGTTATTCTGTATTTATTAATTGATGTATTCTTGTTGTAGTGCCGTGCGTCTTCCGTTATTTTTCCTCCTATCCCTTACTTCCGTTTCATTCGTTCGTTGTAGGTCTTCCGGTATTATTATCATTGCAATTGTGGTTGCAATTTGCTCCTCCTCATCATCATCATCCTTCTTCTTCTTCTTCTTCTTCTTCTTCTTCTTCTTCTTCTTCTTCTTCAACTTTCATATCCTTCCAATTATTATTCGTATGATTCATATTATTATTATTATTATTATTATTATTATTATTATTATTATTATTATTATTATTATTATTTCACTACATGTGAGTTTTTCGCTGTAGCTTTAGCTGCTAGTTATTCTATGGAGTCTGAGTAACAGCAAGTCTTCTTAGGTCTGCAGGACTCTCCTCGGTATTGTTGCTTTTGTCTGGTTTGTTTTGATTCTTCCTCTAATTTCCATTTCCTCCGGTCTTATTTCCGAACCCTTCTGATCCTGGATGTGGTAATTGCATTTCACTTAGCGCTAATATCCTTGGTAAAGGTATGAATCCTACTCTCCTCCAGCTATGGATAAATAGGAAGGCAGACTGGGCTCTTTAACCTTGGTTAGGCAACCGGTCTAGGAGAAAGAACACTCTGAATTCAAACCTGTTGAACTCCGCTTAAGAAATAGACCTTGTGTCATATCCAGCTCGTGCGGAGGGGTTGGTAAATATATATTTCCAAACACTTCGGGACCATCCCAAGAGCACCAACTACAATTAATATCCACTCTGTCGCCATGTTCCACAGAACTTTCAGTTCTCTTGGAAGGTTCAAGTATTTATTTATCTATTCTTTTTCTTTCATGTTCAGTCCGTGGTCACCCGGAACGGCAAAATCCACTAGATAAGAAATTCTCCTCTTCTTGTAAATTAATAGCAGATCTAGTATTCTAGACGGGATTTGGTGATCTATGTATCTGAACGCCCCACAGAATTATATGCGTCTCATTCTGTAGGACAGATTCCAATTTGTGCATATATAATTTCGTAACATGATCAAAATTTAATTTCTTTCACAATTGCCAGTGATCACCTTTCCCATACAGGCATGCCTAGTCTTTTACTGTCTTTGTGCTAGTTTGCTGCATTCGCTTATTATATGATTAACTGTTTTCTCTCTGTCTCCTACACTTGCTATTCTGTTCCATTCTATCTATTTTCGCTTTTATATAGTTTGTTCATATAGCATTCTCTTGAGAGATTCAGTTTCTCTGTTAAGGTTTCCCGTTATTCTTCATCTTAATAATAATATTCGTACACGTTATATATTTTCTATTCTTCGACTTTATAGACTTCTTCTTCTTCTTCTTCTTCTTCTTCTTCTTCTTCTTCTTCTTAATAATATTATTCGTACACGTTATATATTTCCTATTCTTCGACTTTATAGTCTTCTTCTTCTTCTTCTTCTTCTTCTTCTTCTTCATAATAATAATAATAATAATAATAATAATAATAATAATAATAATAATATCATTCGTACACGTTATATATTTCCTATTCTTCGACTTTATAGTCTTCTTCTTCTTCTTCTTCTTCTTCTTCTTCTTCTTCTTCTTCTTCTTCTTCATTCATTTACCTTTACAATTACTCTCACTGCAATATCCCTCCAGACCGTCTCTTGAAATTACTCGTTAATGCATATTTCTACCCAGCGTCCAGTATATTTTTGGCCTTCTTTTCTCTTTGTCTTTTTGTCTGTTTTACCCCATTTCTAAACATAATTACCTGTCTTCGTTCTTTCTTTCATCGTGGCATTACCTGCTTTGCTTTATGCTGTTAACGTATGTGAAATGGAGCATAAATATATAACCCACCGCATTTTCCACTTCCTAAAATTAAAACAAAATTAAAAGAACAAAGAAAGCAATAATAACAAAAAAAAAACTACACAATGCTCAAGTATTTCGGTCTTCCAATCCATCAAGAGTCTTTCGGTTTTCCCGCCTTCCGTAATCCTTCATTACTGATATGAAAGGAAACCAAATCGGAAAGACAGGGGAGTAAGAGGCAACATTTCTCAAGGAAGATGAAATCTGAAAAGAAGAAATTGACCTTTGGTAAACAGCAATAACAACAATAAAAAAAAAGAATAAAAAACAAAGAGGAACTTTCATCGAGAGAGTGAAGGAAAATATTTCAGGAAAATATAACAGAATAAAGAATACGCAAAGCACAAAAGGATAATGAAATGCTCAGGAAAGCCAAGGAACCCAAATGGGGAATAACTATGAAACATAAAAATAAAAAAAACAGGTCAGTCGGTAAATGATGCTAAATGAGAAGACGCGTGGACGTAGATGAAGATGAAGAGGAAGCGATGAACAATCAAGGGGGACTGCTCCAGTGATAAGTTGATGAAGAATAAAAATATATAAGAAAACGTTTTAAAAATGATCTGCAATTGTAGAAACAGATATAAAAAGCCAATAAGCTACTCCAACTAGTATGCTGAATAAGTAAACATTTAGAGGTATGTATAGATGCACCGAAAAATATGACTAACAAAATTGCATATATTATATATATATATATTATATATATATATATATATTATATATACGTCGTCTAACACTCCATTTAACAGATAATAGCTCCATTTCATAACAACTAAAATTACATTAATGCCCCCACTCTAATTACCGAAATATTCTAACGGAAAATACACACATTCTGCACAAAGAAAAAAGTAAACAAAAACTCCAAATACTAGAAGCTCTGTTATAGGCATTTTAAAATGTGTGTACTGCATTGAAAATTAATTTTGTTTAAGGATGGTTTGTATTGTTTTATGTATATAAAACAATACAAACCATCCTTAAACAAAATTAATTTTCAATGCAGTACACACATTTTAAAATGCCTATAACACCTTTCTCACCAATTCTTCTCCTTCCAGCCCCCACATTAATATAATTACCCCCCCAAAAAAAAAAAACAAAAAAAAACTGGAACACATCACCCCTGATGATGGCACTTCGAAGTGCCGAAAGTCCTCGGGGCCTGAACTTTGGTGGACTTATCCACGAATTCCAGCCAAATATTAACAAGTTGGCCAGAAAACTCGAAAATACCAAAAATAAAATTGATAAACAGGAGATGTGTATTTTGTTTAATTCTACATGTATAAATAAAAGAATGCTGCCCAAATGCACACATATATATGCATATATTTCAAATATAAAAAAAAAACAATATATAAAATAAGGATAAAACCCCACAGCCTAGACTGTTACGCTTTCGACTCTCATGTGATTTCGCACGTCTGAGGATCCAAAGCGTGAATCTGAGTTGTAAGATTTTATATTTATATTTATATTTTAGTTTAGTTTTTATACTTTATATATGTATAATAGATAAACACACACACACACACACACACACACACACATATATATATATATGTGTGTGTGTGTGTATGTGTGTGTGTGTATGTGTGTGATACAAGAAACATGCATTTAAAAGTGTTCGATACTACTATAGTAGAGCAAGCTTAAAAACGAAAATATTAAAATGGTGAACTCATAAAATCTCTTACTTGAAGGATCATATGGTTTACATAATCTTCAGACAAACATCAGAGAAAAACTCGCTGGTGTTCATGGCGTAAGATATTTGTCACGTGGCAAGATGTTTGTACACGTGACACTCACCGAAAAAATCTGCTCAATCCAGATCCATAGGAATATTTTATTAGTCACTTGATAATTGTTAGAGGATATGTTTTTCAATATCTACACTTGTATATCAATTCACATTTTAACAATTTATTTTCGGAATATTCCACGATATATATGTTTTTTCCAGACATAAGAAGGTATTATCACCTGTATGTGTTTCATAATATCCAACTTTATGTCGAGGGATTTGCCGTTTTCGTCTCTTATCTGTCAGGTATATAGATTGTACTATTGGTGTATTTTCTGCTAGTAAAGACGAGATTATGTTTGATTAATTTATTATTTCAATTTAGTTCAGTGGCGACGTATTATAGTCTTTCATCGAGATTGCCAACTTCTTCCTCTCTGAAAGTAGCCTTATATAGTATTGAAGTAAGTAAGTCAGTCAGTCAGTCAACAATTGGTTTGAGCAATGTGACTGGCCAAGCACAACTGAACCAGTGTCAAGACAACTGGTACTTATGTGAATTCAGAACAGTCCACTCATGCATTTGGGTGATTCCATTCCCTGAGTCCTGATTGGCTGCTTGGTTAGTATGAACCTCTGAGGCTCCATAAATCCTGCCACTTTGTAGTGGTTCTTACAGCCTGTAAGAATCGTATTGAGTTACGACTGCTTGCTGTCTTGTCTTGACAATTCGACGGTAATTGGACTTATTATTCTATATATAGCATATTTTGGATATAAGCTCATGTTGTATAGCCGCTTGACTACCGGCTAGTGGACTTCAATAAACAACAGATACATATATACAAAAATAAGACCCGTCTTTATTTTCTTCGGTGTGTGGGTAGTGAGGGCGTAGAGCTTCACAATGAAATGCCCGATCTGTTGGCAAGTGCGGCGACGAGTGTTCACAATGGAAATGTCCGAGGATTGACGGAAGACGCGAGGTGATGCTACCGGCTGTTCGCTGGGGTCTCTGTCTGTCGGCTCGAATCCTCTGGCATCTTTATCTTTTGATCTGGTCTTTACATCCGCTAATATGCCTACGCATTTTTATCTTTTGATCTGATAACGGATATTTGTTATATATTTATTTATCTTCTCCCTGCATCCTCGACCGGAAAACCTCTCTTCCGCTTTCCCTTTCTTTTTAAATATACATTTTTATCCGTATTATCTTTTTGTGCTTTGCGTATTCTCCTTGTCCCTCTGCCGGAAGCTTCCTCTTCCGGGCGAGGATAATACAACACTAAGAGGGAATTTCCCCATTGCCTCAAATTAAACTTGATTGGTATTATTCTGAAGACTTGGGTCTTGGTAAAAAATGAAAAATATCATTCTATTGTAAATATAATGTTATAATACATAAAAATGTTTAATTGTGGTAAAGTACAGTTCCCATTGTGAGCAATATGTTGCTCAGTGGTGCTATTGAAATTAACATATTTTTGCAGTAATTTCATTTTTTTCATCTATAGATTTTAAAAGGTATGATGAGATTTTGGGATAGAATGATCATAACCCTACGAATC
Source organism: Doryteuthis pealeii (assembly GCA_023376005.1). Taxonomy (NCBI): domain Eukaryota; kingdom Metazoa; phylum Mollusca; class Cephalopoda; order Myopsida; family Loliginidae; genus Doryteuthis; species Doryteuthis pealeii. The sequence goes on from CM042145.1 coordinate 68,006,363, forward strand.
GATACCAAATGTACTTAAATAAGACAATCCAAAGAGAATTTATTCGCCTTAAGGCTTTCTCTTCCACCAAATTCAGATTTACACTTTTCATTTAGGTGTGTAGTCTAGGATGTTAGGAATTAGTTTAGGGCTGAAAATTATTTTTTTTCTCCCACAATACATAGGGCTACAAAGAATACAAATGATGTATAACTTGATTGGTAAATGATAATGCACTTTACTTTTAAGCCATAACATAATTATTCATCAAAGAAAATGCATGATTTATCTCTCTTTTGTTCTCTCTCTGTCTATTTCAGTATTTTACATACACACTCTCTCTCTGTCTCACTTTCTCTTTCTCTCTTTAAATCCGTCTGTCTGTGTGTATGTCTGTCTGTCTTTCTCTCTCTCTCTCTCTCTCTCTCTATATATATATATATATATATATATATATATATATATATATATAAAAAGAATGTACATATATATATATATATATATATATATATTATATATATATAATATATATATATATGAAAAGTGAATCCGACAGTATGAAAATATTTTTAGAAAAAAAACTAAAAAAAACATTATAACATATTTTAACATTATAAAAAAAAAACATATTTAACATTAAAAAACATATTATAAACATTAAAACATTATAAATTAAAAAAAAAACATTATGACATATTATAACATTATTTATAATTTTCATTATAACATATTATAATAATTTATTTGTTTTTTCTAAACATATTTATTTCATATATATATATATATATATATATATAATATTATTATATATATATATATATTGGTAATTTTTCCGAGATGAAATAAAGGAAAATAAAGTGCTCAATTACAAATGTAAGAGCTGTATTTATTAAATATAACTGTTTATACAAAGGTTTTAGTAAGCATCTACCTAAGGTTTCAGCCTTTTGCCTTCGTCAGGATACCATTTAATCCCTCTGGTGTGTCTGCATATATATATATATATGACAGAGAAAGAACCATGTAAAATATGTCTACATCTTGATAGATAGATATAAAAACAGTTCGGTCTTTTGTGCTCATCTTATCTGCTCTTGCTGCTACCTGTATCTTCATTTAGATCAATTCCACAGCCTCTTTTAGGTGTGCAATATGAATAAATACAGGTGGAATGTCTTCATTTCTCGATCATGGAAATCAGAAAAAGGGTATCATACAGAAATAAAAAGTCAAATTCAAAAATGGTTTTAGCACAGTGATGCTATATTCATTGAAACAACACATTACACAAGGAATTATATATTTATCATAATTATTTTCTATCTTAGATTTAACTTACTATACAAAATATGGGTATAACTTCTTGATATACAGTGTGTTATTAAACAGGACCTGTTCCCATTTTGGTGGAGTCAATGTATAATACTATTTATGTAAGTAAGTAAAGTCGACGGGGCGGCCTAAAGTCGGTATCAGCGAGGGAGTCTATCTCCTTTTCACTAGCGCTAGACTAAGGAGATTGTTTTTTAGCATCCGAGGTGGAGCGCCACGCCTACCATCAGCTCCTTACTTTACCGCATAGATCTCTGTGCTACTCATACGCCGAGTTGGCGGGGACCAGTATCGAACTAGGAACCTTGTGGTTTCTAGCAGAACGCTCTACCGACTGAGCTAGACACATTATATGATAGTTTGCGTTAAATTTGAATTAAATTCATTTATCTTGAGACATATTTGGTTATTTCATTATTAGAGAAAACTAGCAGATAATTTTCAACTTGCACATGATAATCGATACATTCTGACTGCTCCTATGCTGATTTATTAAATAGACCATTAATGCATGTTAAACTCAGCTCATTTTACACGATATACATATATATATATATATATATATATATATATATATATATATATATTCTGTGTGTGTGTGTGTGTGTGTGTGTGTGAATGTATTTTGTAGGTTCCCTAACTTCAACGCATAAAATACCATTTAAATCAATAAATCAATCATAAAAAAAATTTTTTTAAATGTCTAGGAAATAAATTTACATATGATTGAATTTTAAGTATACTGAATATTTTTTGCTTAATTTTGTTTAATTATTGTATGTCTGTTGAACTCATTTAACCTTCGACCTCTTGACCTGATTAGACTTCTTTTGTACAGCCTACTTAAGCGCCACTTAACCACGGCAGTAAAACGAACAAAGACTTCTGTTAGCAATTGGTTGTCAAGGATACATTACGCTCTCTTTAAACTTCAAACTTATTGGCGGCAGAGTGATTACCTAAAAGAATCGAACTTATATGAGACCAATAACTACCAATTAAGCATAAACAGTTACTTTCTATACTTTTATCATTGCACATTGGTTCTTTTTTCTTTGTTTTCTTTCTTTATTTCAACTTTTTGACTGTTCTGAAGAAATCAATATATCCTCATTACAATACCTGAGAAAGTAAGAAAACACAAATGCAATTTCATATAATAATGTTAGTAAATGTGTTCTGTGATCTCTAAGAGTCAAGAGCTGAATCTAGTTCACATTTGTGATGCTGCTTTGATTTAATAGCAAATGGATTTTCATGTTGCCAAGGGCTATCTCTAAATTGAAAACTAGAGCGCGTTCTTCTCCTAGACCGAATGTATTATCGAGGCTAAGGAGCTCATCTTCATCATCATCGTACTGATAGCACGGTTTCCCTTGACTCTCTCTCTCTCTCTCTCTATCTATCTATCTATCTATCTATCTCTTTCTCTTTCTCTTTCTCTCTCTCTCTCTCTCTTTTTTTTTCTCTGTCCCTGTCTCTGTCCCTGTCTCTGTCTCTCTCCCCCTATATATCTATCTATCGTTTTCTGTGTGTTTCTATCTCCCGCCATCATCGCTTTTTGCAAGTCCACTAGATGTGTTTGTACAGATATGATGAATGTAGACGTCAGCAGAACGTCGCTTATGAGTTCATCCTTATATCTTCAGCAGTACCAACTCATCTTACTCGTCTTACTTTGATAGTTTATGAGATGGTAAATAAGCGGTAATACAGCTGCCGTTTTGTGGATGCTGCATCCAGGATGTTTTCAAAAACGCACGTAGCACTCATGTGTAGTTCCCATCTAGCTTTTTTATTGAAGCGTTTCATTAAAGACCAGCTTTGACAACCATACAGCAGTACTGACACACCTACAGTTTGAAAGAATCCCCGTATTATTTTTATTAGAGAGGTCAGATAAGCCGTTTGGAGGAGAGAAAAAGGAACTGATGCCTTTTCCATGATCATTAGCGTAAAAGTTTGATTCAATATTTGGACTTGTCTTGTCCAGTTCCTTTCCTCGTGGGATAACCGTTACCCAACGTATCCCCCGATACAATATTATATACGGATGGAAGCGCGTGGTGTAATGGTTAAAATCATGGGAAATGGACTCGTCGCCCCGAGTTCAAATCCTGGATGTGGTAATTGCATTTCACTTAGCGCTAATACCCTTGGGAAAGGTATGAACCCTACTCTCCCTCCAGCTATGGATAAATAGTAGGGCAGACTGGGCTCTTTAACCTTGGTTAGGCAACCGGTCTAGGAGAAGGAAAACTCTGAATTCAAACCTGCTGAACTTCGCTTAAGAAATTGACCTTGTGTCGCATCCTGTTCGTGCGGAGGGGTTGGGAAATATATATATACGGATGTAATAGTTTGTCCTCTAGACAGTTGGGGATTCCAGAAAGGGAGAGGCCTATGCTTAAGTGAAGGTAATGGCTATTCGGGAAAAATAACAGACTCATTTGCTGGATGATACTCGACACACATCCTTAGAATCTTCTTAGTGTCTGCTTCAGTCATTTTCAAGAGACTTGTTAATTAAAAGGCTTCATCCTCGTGCAGAATTCCTGGATTGAGGAAACACGTCAGTCTACAACCTGAGGGGCACTCGGTTCACTGTAATGAGGACCTCTTTATCCGAAGTGGATAGTCCTTACACCTGGGCCTTGATATTATCTTCATCTGCCATCGGCTGTACTGGAGATCAAAGAAACATGCTACACCGTTAGTGCATGTCGTCACACATCAGAACTCTTCCTGTGCGATGGGAAAAGATACCAGAATCGATTGTAAAGGAACTAGAATCTGAAAATACCATTTTTTTGGAGGAATTATTGATCATGAATTATTTCTGCTATTTATAATGAGTATTTTGTTTTCGGCATTGAACAATACTATTTTTAATTTCGATATTAAAAATAACGCTTCTTTGTCATCATCCTCTCCAGTCTTTCTGGCAAATCCCTAAATAATATATCTCAGATATTTTAACCCTTAGGCATTATTTTTCTGTATTTCAAGTATTCAAAATATTATGTTGAGTCAAACGTTTTACAATATTTTGGTACGTACTAGTTTTAGGCGCGTATATCACATGAGCGGTTCATTCTAGCAGTGGTAGTTACCCATTAGTAATATCGTGGTAGTTGGTGTGCTAATACGTTATGCATTGCCTCACTGTATGTGATTTTGAAATCGAACAGATGAACGTGCAATGTAATTCGTGAATATTCTTTAAGAGATCGATGCGCGGAAGCAACCAAAAACATTGGATGTGTGAAGCCTGAAGGCGCAGTTGATTCAAGAAATTTCAACCGGGTTACAATAATTTCAAGGATCAGACAAGGTTAGCCAGGCCTAAAACAGTGGATTTTGAGCCTGTTCCCCAAGCCATAGAGGCAAATCCAGTGAGTAGCATTCAAAGATCATCAGGCGAGATCAGAATTTCATAGTACAGTGTGGTTTATCATATTAAAAGACTCGACAAAAACAATCGGACTTAACGAATCCCGTTATCAAATTATTGCAAAAATGTTGACGTCTTTGTATTATCATTAATAAAATTATGTAAAGAGAAACATGTCTGATAAATTGAAGTTGCAATATCTACATGGGTGAACACTTCCCAACAAAATTATAGCAATATTTTTCTTGGTCGCCATATAAACGCCATATAAACGCGCAGTCCTGTTCTCACCTTGTGAAATATTGTGCTTTTTGTTAAATAATCCCAAGCTGCATTTTCGAATCAATCGTTTGCATTTCCGGATTTGAATTTAGGACGCTGTTTGTTTCCCGCTATATTACACAATATATATTTTTGTGAATGGAAGCACAATGTGATATTTTATTTCTCCTTAATATTTATGCAAATTTTATCGGCCGTCAAAATTCATTAAAAAAAAATAAAAGATCAAAGTTGTTTTGCTTAAGTAATAAATCTCACACAATAAAATACGTATTATGAATTTTTCTCGTAATGTATATTGTTGTAGCATATTTTAGATTGTCCTAACTAATATTGTTATATAATCTATGCGGTTACATAAGATTATTGTCAATCCCCTGTATTTCTAAAAGGATGGCCCTTTTCATATCACGAGCGGGACTTTCCATGGAATAGTACAGAAAGCCCGCGAAATACGTGAAGTCAAGTGGGACCTGGTTGGGTCCCCAGTTTTCAGTTGGACGTCAGTGAAGATGTCCTGCCTTAACTGTAACTCACTGCATACGCGCGCTATGTTAGTCAGATATTTAGTTACATGAAATGTTTAGTTAAGTAAATAAAAAGCTTATGAAAATAACACAGTTTTGTGGTTGGTGAATGTCTTGGTAACAAGACTGATATAGAAGAAGAAATGAGTTAAGTGCAACCGACCACCAAGACGAAGAAGAGACGCTAGAAGAGAACTTAAGATGTCAAAGACGCTAGAAGAACAGAAGGCGAATAGAAGAAAGTAAAAAGTAAAGAAAAGGGTATACAACAATATATTAACTACAATAATTTATTTGACTTCTTTGAATGTGAGAACTATATACCCAGACATGAGGGTTGCCTTCCGGGACAGTGCTTTGACGGTTTAGGTGGAGTCTAGTATGCGCCTGATATGCCCACTCTTGATACACATTGGGCAGCTATAATGGCTTTGCAACTGTACCAGTACAGTTTCTGATATCGTAGGTTCTATATCAGAATGGGCTCATAGAGAGTAATCCTACAAATGTATAGGCTCTGTATCTGTGAATGTTTGTACGCTAGACTGGCTTTGATTCTACAAAAGGGATTAATCCACCGTTTCACAAGTCTTGGTTTTTGTCCTGGATTTCTCACCACTAGAAAGCCTGAGTAGCAGTATCGTCTGTAGATTGCCGGTTCTGCCAGTTAAATGATCTCAGTCCCACTTTATAAGCCCCAGGTTGGCTCCACAAAGAGGAAAAAAGACGAAACAAGCCACATAATCTTTTGTTTATCCTGAGAAAAGCGCGTAACTTTCGGACAGAATAAAAAGTCTATTTCTGGTTTCTGAGATTGAATCTTATTTTGATCAGCTCTGGTCGACGATTGGTGGAGGAGGGACAACCCAACCGCCACTCATCTGGGACACCACTACTCTGTTGTGCTTGTGACTGCTTCCATGAATATAAGGATTCCTAACATCGTATTTCTCACATTATCCCCCGAACTAAAGTACCTTATAAATGGTATCCTTGTCTACTGAAAACTGACCAAAAACAATTCTGTTTATTAAGGACATTAAAAACTATCATTTTCATCCCGATCGAGAAATCCTTCTGTTTATTTTATTATCCATTACAATCTGCAGACCCCAATAACTTGCTTAGATATCCATTTGAAACAACTGTGGCCACACACGACATATATACAAAAATAAACACTACGCCTATGCCGACACAAACGCATAGTGATATGCTCGCACCCATCTGAAATATGTGCACATATAAATAAGTAATCTTGCTTATTATTTTTCGTCTTTTAGTGTCATATATATATATATTATATTATATATATATATATATATATATATATATATATATAATTGGCTATGCAACTCTTGAGAGTTAGTCTGATGATCGCATAGGTGAGAATCTATCACTAACCAGGTCCATGCTACCTTAAATCAAATATATATATATATATATATATATATATATATATATATATATATATATATATATTGGTTAGGAGGCTATCACAATGCATATGGAAAAAAATAATACGGTAACAATGGTGTTGTGTGTTGACCTGTATTTTAAGAATAAAATACAGGTCAACACACAACACCATTGTTACCGTATTATTTTTTTTTTTTACATCTGCATTGTAATAGCCTTCTAAATCAACCTCCTAACCAATATATACACAATGCTTCAAGTAAATTATAAAACATTCTTATATATATATATATATATATATATATATATATATATATATATATGTATATATATATATATATATATGTATATATTGAGAATAAATACCATAGGTATCGTGGTTATGGACCATTTATATTATATATATATATATATATATATATATATATATATATATATATATATATATATTAGAATCATGACCTTTCTTCAAATGCAAGTTCTTTAACACTATTTAAAAGGAGTAAAACTTCCCCATGAAAAGCAAAGACTAACGAAGAAAAACATATTTTAACTAATCTACTATTATTTCCCCTTGACTTTTGCAACTGTATCTATTTCATTTCCCAATATCTAACTTTTCTTTCAAATATTTATACATACCCACGGCCTACTAATATTAGTATCATACGGCCCCATCTGATACAGTAAGAGGCAAAAAATAACAGGCCGATTATATTTTAACTCATTCTGGGTCGCTTATAAACTTGACGCAGAAAGGATGGTAACTTTAAAAATTTAACAGAAAATAATAAAATAATACCGCTAGAATTTATTAGTCATTATTTTAATTTAATTTTAATTCTTTTCAAAATTAAAATACGTTATTTATGCTTTGTCTTTCACTAATCTACGAATTATAAACGGCTGTGATTTACCTTGTTTTTATGATTTTTTATCACGTATACGGTCTGTTTTGTCTAAGACGTTAGTTTGGTAAAATTACTAACGCATAACTTTTTGCATTTAAATATTGATTTTTAAAAGTTTTCCGCAATAATTTGTTTACAAAAATGGTTAATCTTTTCATATTACATTTCTGAAGAAAAAAAAGAAAACATTTTGTGTATTTTTGTATACTTTTAACATTTTCCAGCCTAAACCTACAGATTGACTATCAGGCCAATCGGCCTGTTATTTTTTGCCTCTTAATGTATCATGTGGGGCCGTATAATATTAGTAGGCCGTGACATACCATACATATATCTAACTAACCATTTAAAGCTGTGGATGTAATGAAAATAACATACCTCGAAACTCAAAGCGTGCGCGGACGAGTCTGGCTTGCAGGGTCATCGCGGGAAAGAATTATGGCTGTTGTAAGCACTATATTTAACGATGGGCGATCTCGAACCAGCGAGAATGGGATTGCACGTATGCAAATTCTCTCGAGATCGGGCGTGCATATAAGCATACGTCGACGGCTAGAGGGAGGGTCACACGATTACGTACGACGACTACAAAAACAGCTAGCAGTAGTATTTTGACTCTTGCGACGGGTGGACAAGGCATTTCGAGATAAGTATTCGAGATTTTGATTGTTGGTGAGCAGGGTGCAGCAGAGTTGGGAGAAAATTATTACTAGAGTAAGTATTTACTTTACCCGTTCGCCAGGGGTAAGATGTTACACAAATTAGCAATTATATGGCATTCAGCACAGATAAAACTCCCTATTCAGAAGTAAAGGATCTGTCAGACTAGTTTGCTAACCATTATATCACGATGAAACACGTAATAATTTGAAACTGTCTTAGACAAGACAAACATGAACAATCAATTTCAAAATCGTTCCGTTGGTTTTCAAGTTTTCCATTCGTCGAAATATCTCTGAAACTTCTCTTTTGATATTTTAATCTTGTCCGCGTCTTAAATGATTTGCCTTGAGATGTATTTTTCTTCAGACGAGTTTTTAGTTATATGAAGAAGGAAGAAGAAGAAGAAAGAATAGAAGAAGAAGAAGAAGAAGAAAGAAGAAGAAGAAGAAGAAGAAGAGAAGAAAAGAATATAGTAAAGAGAAAGAAAGACGAAATAGTATAGATGAAAGAAGAAGAAAAGAAAATGGAAAGAAGAAAGAGTAATAGTGGAAGAAAAAGAAGAAGAAGAAGACTACAGGAAGAAGAAGAAGAAAGAAAAGAAGAGAAGAAAGAAGAAAGAAAGTAGAAGAAAGAAAGAGAAGAATAAGAATAAGAATATAAGAGGACCTACATTTGGTGTGTATGTAAGAAGAAGAAGAAGAGAAGAAGAGAGAAGAAGAAGAAGAAGAAGATACAGGAAGAAGAAGAAGAAAGAAAGAGAAGAAAGTAAGAAGAAGAAGAAGAAGAAGAAGAAGAAGAAGAAGAAGAAGACCTACATTGTGGTGTGTATGTACGGTGCTAAACCCTGCAATCCTGTGTTTTGTTAAGAATATTTAGTTAAAAAAATATTGAGATTGGCTGTATGATGTTTTTTTTCATTGTCCCTGATTCGTTCATTCGATATCGTGACAACAGTATTTTAAGTAGAACTTTGTCAAAAATAGTAATAAGAAAACATTCATAAAATGTGCTTACTGCTATTATAAAAGAACGGGTCTAGAATCTTAGATATAAAAATATATCTTTCTTTTTATGTGGTGTCCTCAGGCATCAGCCGATCGGAGGGGAAAAATGGCTAGGCAATCATATTTTAAGGAATGAGAATTTTGTCACGTGACACAAACACACGCAAACATACACATACACAAATATAGTCCAAAATACGAAGGAATATCGGGAAAGTACTAATGATATCAATGAGGTAGTGATACAAAATAATTGTTAACATGTCTTACACTTAAAAGTTATTATCCTTTTTTTTATTCAACAATTTATTATGTTCAGTGATTCGAATATCCACATTTTCTTTGCTGTCATTATCTGCAATTATTATAACCTCCTTGATACGCTGGGAAATTTTCAAATATTTCTTTTTCTTTGCCATAAATATTTTGATAATAACTTCTGATAGCGTAATTTGTTAGTGAAACCAAAGTTGGAAAAAAACATTCTATTTTCCCAATGTAATTTTCGAACATCGATGTAAATCTTTTATCGTTATGATTATCACGGTAAACTTTTATATATGATATTGTCATTCAAGCAGTTGCCATTCATAGTACTCGCATCCTAACGCTATGGATTTTAACTTTTTCATTTGATGAATTTTATTGATAATTGTTTTAACATTATCCCGTGAACTATAACTTATTTTAAGATTATTCTGTTAAACTGTATTGCAGAATGAAAATAATCACTTCATTCATCACGTTTGTTCTAAAGTAAACCCTGGGTGCTGAACCATATTATATGTCTATTTCTAATGTGTTTAATTTCGTTTTATTATTTTTTTGATATAGGTTCTTTGATATACTGCTATTTCTTTGAAGCTGTTTCATATTCTATTTTAAACTTGATTAAATATATTTGCGTTCCTGAAAGTAGTGGCTATAGATATAGACACGCAAACGAACGCGTAACAGAGATACACTCACTACACGCGCTAGCACACACACACATTTATTTCCAATAGCTTTGAAGTTGTTTTTTCTGCAAACATTACTTGCCTTTTTAAGAAGGCATATTAACTAAGAACTGTGAAATCGATTTTCGAAAGAAAGTTGAGAATACATTTCAAACTATGATTTAAACAATATCAAACTCATGAATAGCGAAATATCTAAACCGTCAGTTTTTAATTTTAATATGATGGTTCCAACATTTATATTGAAATATATGTCAAATTAAAACTAGATTGTCTGTCCTTTGAGAATATTAAACTGACTATCTATTTATGGTATAATTCGTAATAATTTAGTGTTTCTAAAAACAAGAACAGTAAATACTCCTTAAACTGAAGTTCTAATGCGAAGTTTCATCAAAGACCTACAATTTGACTATACAAAACAAATATCTAGCAACCAAAGATATACATACCATATATATTTGAAAGATTTAAAATAAAATCCACGAGGATGAAGAAAAAAAAAAAAAGAAAATAAGCAAATTAATTTAGCGATAAGAATGTTTTCATACAAAATAAAATTCTATTTTCCAAAACCAAAGTCTACTCATGATAAGGTGAAAAGAGGGGGTCCACTACTAAGAAAAAAAATATCTAGTATCAATTAAATTTTGTACCTTATTACTGAGAAATGCGTTTGTTTTATTTTATTGTTGTTCATGTATTCTCCTATCCATATTACAATCTATATTAACATCTACATGAAGTGAATGTGGTATACCGCACACAATGCGAAAAATTCAAACAATTCTACATAAGCAGCACCACCAGACCACTATACATTAGGATCAAAGAACACACAAGAATCCACATTCCGCAAACACTTAATTAAATGCAACAACAAGGAGATAAGCATTACAGTCAAAATAGAGGCCGGGGAAAGGAAATCTGGGTGACCTCCAAATTAAAGAGGCATTACTAATAGCTAAACTGCGCCCAGGGATCAATAGCATAACCGAACTCAGCGCATACTTCATAATACAATACATCCACAACCAACGTGCGCACGTACATGTATATGCACACACACACGCAACATACACCCACATACACAATAGAGAATTCATAACGCAACAAATCTACAATGAGAAGAACAAATGCAAAACACGCACCCACATCCACAGACCAGCACACCACACACGCACACACACACACACACACACCCCACACACCACACACACACACACACACCACACGAGCCAATGCACTAAGTTTTACAAAATAGGATTTACTCTAATTATTGATGAATTTGACTAAAATAATTAACCTTACATTAATAATATGAATTTCCCTTGCTAATCTCTTAATAATTAATTCATGTGACCAGGCTGTGGATAAACATATATATAATATATGTATAATAATAATATAAAAAAATAGAAATAAAAAACATAAAAGCAAATTCACAGTATTAACCTACTTTTTACCTTAACCCCTAAAAACAAATCAGCAGAATCTATAATTATAGTTCTTGATAGATATTAGTTTTATTCTAACCTTTTAAAATCCAACACACACTGGATATACATTGATGTGAGCAAGGCAAATAAGAAATTAGAAAAAAATAAATAAATAAAAGAAGATGAATATAATATTAAAAAGCAAAACAAAATAGAATCTAGCAGGATCTATGATTAAAATTTTTAATAAAATTGATTTCATTCTAAGCCCCTAACTCAAACACACACTTTAACGTATATGAACAAGGCACGCACGCAAACAGAACACACACACCCGACAAATAACACACACACACACACACACACACACACACACACACGGTGTTGAGACTTAATAACAAATACACGCACAATCACATAAAAACAGGACAACAGGTGATTTTGATAGACAGTAAATTTACACACCTATTTACATAAACAATCACGAATATCCGGAATGTTAATCTCAGAACATATTAAAATAAAAAAGAGATCAGTAGTCCTGTTAGTAAAAACAAAAAAAAAAAACAGGCTTAGAGGGCAAGCCAAATCTGGAATAAATAATTATCAAAAAAAAATGGAATGGACAGAAACATAATGCGGAACACACACACACTTACACACACACACAAAACACACTAAAAAGCCACCCCCCCCCGACACACACAACAGATTTGGAGACAATGAGATAGAACAAATGAACAGCTACTAAGCAACAACTTCAGCTCTAGTAATCTCCTGTAGATAGGATTTTCATCTCGAAATATTGAGAATAACACAGGTTAACAAACAACACCAAGTTAGCTTCTTCTTTCTTTACATTTGCATTGTGATAGCCTTCAAAACCAACCAGAAAACGATAATAATATATAATAATATATATATATATATATATTATATCTAATCCTAGATTAAACCGGTTATATCACCTCCTGATGTTGAATCAATTACTTAAAGTTTCATCTGTTTAACCAAATGAAACATACGAATTTATCCTGGTCTTCTAACAAGTATTTGAGCACTTTTTAAACGATTTGTTCATTCAGATAAAGATATTATATATATATATATATATGTGTGTGTGTGTGTGTGTGTGTGTGTGTGTGTGTGTGTGGTTATATATATATATGTGTGTGTGTATATATTGTGTGTGGTGTGTGTGTGTGTAGAAAGGTAGACAAACACGGGATGTTTAGGAAACTGGATGTTTATTGTCGACGATGAAAGGTTCGGTCTATTAGAACTTCTTCAGGACTCGAATATACTTATATGTGTATGTGTTGTGTGTCTGGGTTTTTTTTTTTATATATGTGTGTTGGTGAACATATATAAAAAAATTAAAACGACACAACACACATACACATACGTATTTATCTGAACGCAATCCTTAACATCCAACATTCTGGACAACACCTGCATTACCATTCACCCAATTCCCATCTAGAGAGAAGAACAATCCACTACCCACCCCAACCCACCCTGCCCCTACTGACAAAACCTATGGTTTTCACCATTTTGAGAATGTCCCATGGCATTGAAGCAAAAACTATATTCAAAGTCCTGAAGAAGGTCTATAGACGAAACGTTGCATCGTCGACAATAAACATCCAGTTTTCCATAAACATCCGTGTTTTGGTCTACTTTTTCCACATATTGTCCGGATTAACCTTCTCAAATTTCTCCCATATTACATATATATATATATTGTAGGTTTGTGTGTATGCATTACAGACAGACAGAAAAGTGTTGCGCAACGTGTATTTATAAGAAGCAACCCAGAAAAATATGAAAATTGATTTTTGTCTGTTGCAAAAAAATAAATAGTATTTATTCACTTTGATTTTTTGTTAGTGGGGCAATGTCCTGTTACTATGCCTGTTGTTTTTCCTTTCCTCCTTTCTGTTAATTGTTGTCGTTGTTATAAATTTCATGGAAAAATATTTGTTTTAATTTACTGTTTAAATATTTTTTCCTTTACGGTGGCTAACAATCACATAACCTCAATGCTTCCAATTAGCAAAACCATTCTCCTTTTTCTCTGAAGAGTACACATGGTCAGCTTCACCCCAGCCAAGATTTTTCACACCAATTGGTATCTTACATACAGTAATTCAATAGACTCAGAAATTCACACTCACCAGGCAAGCAAGCATACCCCGGAAAAAAAGGTACAGGAACACCCCTATCAACAAAGATGGTCATATTATCGAGACCCTCCCCTTCTCCCCCTCTCTCTCTCATTTTCTATCTCTCGAAAATCGATAAGCAGATGTATTGGCGGTAAGAAATTGAGTGTGGGCGGAGGGCTGGGTTTTGTGAGGGTGGGCAAGTGCGAAGGATGATAATGCCGGTGTTGGTTTGAGAGCAGCCATAATGATCTGCTTGGGTGTCATGTGACTCGAGATGCGTCATCACTTGCAAGGATGATGCTACTGCTGCAGCTGTTGTTTGTTGTTGGATGAATGATGTTGAATGTTGTGTTGTTTTAACACTAGCCTTGATGAAGATGTCAATGATTGCTGATAACAATGATGTGATTGCTGTCCAGCATGGACGGTGAATTTAGTCATAGGTAGATAAGTGGAATACTGAATTTAATTAATGTTATAAGGTTTGGTGTATTTTAAAAAATAAGTCTTGTTTATGGGCTTTCAGTATAAAAATTAACACAGAATAATCTATGCAGACCCCAGAAATAGACAAATTCGCTGTGGGGTGGCATAACAATCAAAAAATATTAAAATAGAATCAATCCCGATTATCAAATGATCCAAATTTCATACAAATTCTTTTGCAACGTTAGTGGTATCATTATTCTATCTAATGCTAATAATTTCAGAAACATTATTTGGACTCCGAAATGGGATAGTTATCCGTTTATAACCACTCCGGCTGACACGTCGAGGTGAGTGTGATGACAACAGATCTGGAGCTGATAACAAGGACATCTATCTAGTACAAAGTTGTTCTTCTGAACCCCATTTCCATTCTGCATACACAAACACACACACGCATTTATGTATATTATATAAATATAATATATATATATTATATATATATATATATATTTGTGAATAAAAGGCTTTAAATACCTTGGTATCGTGGTTATTGACCCTTTCCACTCGTAGTATGCCCACAGCCTTCCTTCAGACCACTGAATCTTTTTTTAGCTTTATTTAATTAAATAAAAGATATCAGTGGTCTGAAGAAAGCTCGTGGGCATACTCACGAGTAAGAAATGGTCCATAACCACGATACCCATGGTTTTTTAAGTCCTTTTATTCCACAAATAACTTTGCTCTGTTTACAATAATTAAACATTTTAGGCTCTCAAACGAACCTGAAACTCCTACAACAAACTACTGGTAGAAAATTAGGACCAGCCTAGAATCACCTTGTACCAAGAAACCTGGTACGCAGCCAAAGTATATATATACTATACATATAATATATATAATATATATAAATATATATATGTGTGTGTGTGTGTGTTGTGTGTGAATGGCACAGAGATATGTAACTATCTCTCTGGCCTATCATCTATCATCTAATAGATATAGGGTATGGGAAGGAAAGAAACAGGTAAGCTTAACAGTATTAGTGAATCGGTAAATTTGAGAGTGTGGATCTGTACATTGAATGACTCTTAAAATAGGTCAGACCAAAAACGTCTAATCAGTGGTTCCCCTAACAATATATATATAAATATATATTTTATATGTACATATACATACATATTTATGTACACAAACCACATATATATGTGTTGTGTGTGTGATTTCGAAGATGTGCTAACTGTAATATGTATTCAATAAATAATAATATGTATATAGGATGACGCCTTATCTTAACAAGGAATACCATAATTACATAACCAGATTACATTTAATCTTTAATATAAATTTGCAACAGGAACCTAACACATCCACCCATACTTACTCGATGCAACACATACTTATACATAATTATAGATACGTATGTTCAGTTTGAAACATTCTTTCTGATATATTTAACTTAATTCACATTTCACTCAATTGCACCATCAGGGAAATGTTTTTTTCTCATAATCAGAGAATGTTTTATGATTTATTCTTTTTCATTAATTTTTCATTAATCAGAGTTGTTTTCACAATGTCATTTTGAACATCATCATTCGAAAACGATGAAAAAACCAAAATGAACGATTTGAAAATGAAGCAATAGAAATAATGAAAATCAAATAAATAGATATGTTTGATTTCATTGAAATATTTTAATATCGATTCATGTTGCAACTGATTTGGACTTGATTTTATTCCTGGTTTGGAGTATATAATTTTGGTAGAATGGTCTAACTTTAATCTCTAACAGAATTTCTCATTAGATCACCTCTTCAATCCAGTCCGTGTTTAGTATTGTACTCCTTTTATTGCTAATTTTGTTCTGTTCCGCTATTATGTGATTAAGTGCTTCATCGCTGAACCTACACTTACTACTGTTGCGTATGATCAGTTTTTAACTTTTTATTCAATTTGTTACACACATACTAATTTACTAATATAAAGAAAACAGGATAACGAGGCTCCTAGAGGCAACTGTATTATAGGACATCCATTGTATTATGCTACGAAATTCCCATTGTAGGGGACATCCAAATGGTAGCACCGGTACTAATTCGGGTGACTGTGACCATTTTAAACAAAAATTTAATAAACGGTTGACGTGAATTGCTTTATAAATCTCCAGACGGTGCTAATCTACCAGTCTACGCTGATTTTGGCTGTATATTTTAAAATAATCTAAAACCAGAATACAGGAAAGATGATAATCTTTGAAAGATTAAAATAAATTAAATATGTCCTTCCATATTTTTATGTAGTGTTTCAATTTCTGGTGATATTTCATTTGCATTTCAATAACTGATTTTACGATTGAAATATAATCAGATCTGTCCGCTTTAATGTTCTGCGACTCTCAGATTGACTAGAGAACAGCTTGAATAATCGATCCTTTTACAGGATATTCCTAGGAAGGTGTTCTCTGTAGAGGTTACCTTTATGTTCTCTTGATCTGAATGCTGACAGCGTGTTACACACCATGCGGGGGTATTCTTGCCGATTGTGTTGACATTTTCTTCTGTATATCAATCAAAGTTCAAGATAACACGTAGGAAGCCCGTGGTGTAATGGTTAAAGTCATGGGAAATGGACTCGTCGCCCCGAGTTCAAATCCTGGACGTGTAACTGCATTTCACTTTGGGCTAATACCCTTGGAAAGGTATGAATCCTACTCTCCCTCCAGCTATGGGTAAATAGCAAGGACAGACTGGGTTTCTTTAACCATGGCTAGGTAAACCAGTCTAGGAGAAGAAAACTCTGAATTCCAAAACCTGTTAAACTCCGCTTAAGAAATTGACCTTGTGTCGTATCCTGCTCATGTGGAGGAGTTGGTAAAATATATTATAATATATATATATATATATATATATATATATATTATATATATATATATATTCGTACCTTCATTTAAAAAAAAATGTGATATATGGGTCAAGCACTTCCAAAATCCGTTGATTTAGGCCGAGGAATCTTATAAAAAAGGGCACATCAATCAACTCTATACAAATTAATTTCCTCTGGTAATAAATATTTGTTTGTTTGTTTTGTTCTACGGCATATCAACCTCAGTGGGGTCATTTAATGCCGATAACGTTTTGAAATAAATCAATTCTTAATGGATAATACAATTTTTTAAAAAATACATTTTTCTATTTAACCATAGATGGGACCCTAACAGGTACTACCACTCCGGGTCAGGTGGACCAGGGAAGCAATGGTGACGAGGGGAGCTCCACATTCCCCCAACCTCCACAACCTGAACCTCACCACAGCTAGAGTTTAACGTCATTCCCGGACATGTAGACCCGCAGCCACCGCCTTCTAGCATCCATATGATAAAAAGGGGTTGGGGCTCGCTATAAGGGCAATAGGGTTGGAAAATCATAAAATAGGTGCTAGGGGCTCTGACGTGACCAGACTGATTGATCGAGGGGGCCTCTCCGACCGCCCGTCTAGCCCAAGATAGAAGCCAAAGTGGAGTATTGCATGTCCACCTGGGCTTTCTATCCTTGAGCATCACGGGTGCCAGCCACAGCAACAGGTGGCCCCATTGGGGGAGTTTTTACCCCTCTGCAGAGGTGCAGTTGGTGCATTCTAACGCCCCAGCCGACAGGGCGTCTGGTAAATGAACACTTTTCTGAACTGAAATGGTTTTGCAGAATAGTCTTTTTAGGTGTTTTGACAAACTCACCTTGAGTAGAATGGGTTCAAGAGTGGTTAATAAAAGAAATTTGCAATTCAAATTTATTTCTAAATGAAAAACTAATTCAAATCAGACTGTATGTCGATTTTCATCCAGCCTAACACATACATTAGCTAGCCACCAAATTGAATGCGATGAATACCATGAAATGACCATTTTTTACTGGAATTCTACTACAAATGATATCTGTGCATTATATGTTTTAGTTAGGAAAGAGGGGACACTGAGTCAATCCCACGCACAAAGCTTCATTAACCTACTGAAATGTAAGACTGACCTGTCGGCAAGACTTAGAATACTCGGTAAGGACCTCTAAAATGGGATGTCTTAAGTTTAATACGAAACAGCATCTTATGATTAGACTCCAGTTATTGCGAAATGGGAGTGTGAAGTACCATTTATTGTCATTTCAACCAGGTCCACTCTGGCCAGGTATGGTAGAACCTGTTAAGGTTAAACTGTGGTTTAAATAGATCTATTTAAAAATCATTCCTATTCGATAGGAATACTTGATGCCATATAACTATAAATTGGTACTTTAAGTTACAATTGTTTACTAAGGATTATTATTAGTAACTTGAAACCAAACAACTTTGTGTAAGGAAGTGACTATTATTAAATAGAAATAACTACTTCAAACTATATTATTATATTGATAGGAATACGTAAAACCGTACAATAATCTAATAACCCCGTGCAAGTTAATCTCATCCTCAAAAACAATATTTTACACAGAATTAAAAAAATATAAACAAACACTATCAAAAATGGATTCCCCAATTACTTAATTGATGATGAAATCAGACACGTCATCAAACTACAATCAACAAAAAAATAAAAAACAACATAATCCACCAACTAAACACCTGTATAAATTTATATTTTTTGTAATCAGAACGCCACAATATTTTGTAAAATAGATGAACTTATAATAAAACATTAGTTCAAATAAATATACTCCCATTGACCCTAGAAGAAAAATTAAACTTATTGTGGTACTATAAAAAATTGTAAAACCTACAAACTTAATTTCATCAAATAATTCCTCCCTCAAATTTAACCGTTACAAAAACCAATGTAATATATCTATTTATGTCCATTGGGAGAATGTATCACACCAATAACAATACATACATCGGTGGTAACGATAATTACCCCTTTCTAGGCGTCTTACGTATGCACCTTCAGACACTAGATCAAAGCCGAACATTTAAAAACACACTCTTGTCCCAATACTAAAGTTCTGAAAAATACTCAACGGTAACACCACCATTATAGAAAACAAATAATGTAAACAACGACTAAAGAATTTTAGAAAGCACTGCATAATTAGACACAACCATCCAAACTAAAACAAATAAATTTTGATAATAGCACCAATGTTTCTAAATGCCTATAATCACATTAACAATTTTGAATATAATAATATTAAAGATAATAAAACAATAATAATAACACTAATATAAAAACAACACTAAAATAACAAAACCTATAATAAATAGGAGATGGAACAACCAATGTTTGTACAGTTTCAAAATTACCCTGAAGATGGCCCACGATAGGGCAGAAAGTACTAGTCACATCAACTATGGCAAATACATCAGTCAATTTTCGTCAGATATTATAATACCCGGCAATGTGAAAGGATAACAGAAAGAAAAAATTGCAGACAAAAAAAGGCTGATATATATATATAATATATATATATATATATATTATATATATAATATATATATATATGAAGAGTACACAAACAGTTTTGAGGATGGCGATAGCCGACTAATTTTGGGAGATGTAACTAATTGAAGTCTACCTAATTATTGAAAAATTAATTATTGATAAATTAATTGAATTAGGCGAATATAGTTGTTCAAATGTAGGCGTAAAAACAACGAGAAAAAGTCGATTTCTGTATGTACATTTCAGCCATGTATGCCTCATCCAGCCAGAAGTTACTATCTATCTATTCTATCTATATATATATATATATATATATATATATATATATTATATATATTCGAATTCATTTTTCCTTCATTCATTCAATTTTTTTTCATTATAATTTCATCGTTTTCGCTCTATAAATCTTTTTTTTGTGTTTGTCTTATAGCAAATTCCTCTTTTGTACATAAACGGAAATGGTACAAAAATCGCGTTAGGATGATATTTATACCAATTTCAAAATAAGAGAAAATTTATTTTGGGGATGATTTTATTTGGAATTTCATTTTTCTTAAATTTTTTCTTTATTCTACAACTGCCATCAAATATACACCTTATAATTTCATCGTTTCGTTCAATCTTTTTTTGTGTTTGTCTTAATAGCAAAGTTCCTCTTTTGTACATAAATGGAAGGTAAAAATCACGTTAGGAATGAATTTATACCAATTTTCAAAATAGAAGAAAAATTAATTCTGATCCATGAAAACAGCATAGAAAATATTGTAATTTTAACTGGAAGTGGCGGCATTTTTATCCTTTAGCACAATTTTAGTGCGTGAGGACAAAATCAGTGTGTTGGTAGATCTTTTGAAATCCATTTACAGAGATTTACAAAGTGTTTACAGAAAGAAAAAAAACAGCTTGTTCACAAGACATTAGAAGCAACTTTTTGTGAAACAAGCGTCCATTTTCCCATGGAAACTAAATAACTAAACCAGGCACAAACGTGTAACGTTGGTTTTGTGCAATGGCAGTGCAATATACCACTGCCCACCCTCAATTCAGATGTACCCGTTCAAGGTGGTTAATGGTATATAAGTGTTTAGATTCTAGCAATATGTGTTATTATTCTGAACTTTGGCCTCATTGTCGCCGAAAGCTGCCTTACAGAAAGCGAGAAATCAAGATATGAAATAATATCATACTGTAATGCACATGATACTTTATGATTACTTGGAACAATCTATTTGCCCATTTTGCTTGTTCTCTTCATATATTTTTGTCATTGGTATACCTTTAACAAAAATATGTCTATTGCATCTACTGGGGTGGCGATGGGTAAATTGTCGCCATTTTTTGATTCGAAAGGCTTCAAGAGATTCAGAAATATCCTGAAGGTCAATGGTTGAGCCAACAGTGATTTAAAAAAATGTAGATCTATGGTATTCAGATATTTTCATATTATTTTTGTCAATATATATCTGAAATAAAGTGAAATCAGAATGTTATTGCGTTCAGGATCAGTCGTGTTTGGCATAATCAACAACAATTTGTACAGAGCCCTCATTGGCGAGCGGTCTGTGGTTAGTATAACATAATGTGATACAAATGAAAATAGATAGGAAGATATTCTGTATTGTTTATTCTTTCAATGCTGTAATAATCACTGTAAACAGCATATAATGATTATAGCACTCCTAAACACGACTATACGATAGCCATTCCGATAGGCTGACCAGACTTATTGAAGATACCACATGTGGAACATAACATATTTTGGGTGTCTCTTCATCGGGAGGGTATTAAGCCTAGGTAATCATATTCATTTTTTGGAAGTTCGATTTTCAACAGGTTATGCCCATAATTCTGGACTCTTGCTCAACGAAGATAAGCTTTGGACATGACAATAACACTGCATATCCTTAAAAACACACATGGTTCTTGAGAAGTTAGCCATGAATATTCAAGGATTAAAGGGAGAAATTATTTTAACACTCAAGCAACAGAAAACGTACAGACGAAATAATTTCCTGAAGATATAATATCTACATCAACTGTGTAAGCGGAGGAGATTTCGTAAGACCATGCCACCCGTGACTTACCTCGGGTTGAAACGGGAATATATTTTCCGGGAAAACTACTAGCCGTTAGGCAGTTCAGATCTTAAATTAATTGAACATTTATGAGATCACTGGAGCACACGTTAGCTCCGCAAAATATCCATCATCGACACTTGGAGAAAATTATAGACATCTTATCAATATCCCTGGCCACCAGTTCACTTAAGAACATAATCAAAAGGTCAAGTCGAGTTTCATAACTGATTGGAGAGTAACTTTTGAGCCAACAAGTAATTAGAACAAACACTTATATCATATTACTATTATATAATATTTATATATATATATTATATAATATATATATATTCTTTTGAGCCAACAAAAGTATAACCAACGAATTATATATATTATATATATTATATATATATATTATATGTGTGTGTGTGTGTGTGGTGTGTGTGTGTGTATAAAGATATCAATGAGTCAGACGGAACCTACTAAAGTTTCACTTAATGCTCTTCAATGGCTGAGACTGCTCTCTTTTAATCTCTTAATATCCTTAAAGTTATCTCTGCTGTTATTTTATTATGGATTTTTTTAATTAAAAAAATTGAGTCAGATCTCAGCCCTGAAGAAGCATAAGATAAGGTTTTGTCTGACTCATTAGATTATCTTTATTATTGCTCTACTTAAGTATGAGCACTTTTACTTATTAGCTTTAGTCCTACTGGGTGGTTTTATAATGAATATATAATATCATATATATAATTATATTATTATATTAATATATATATTATATAATATATATTATATATATGCTTTATAAATTGTTTTTATTTTCGCCAAAATATTGTACTCTAGATATTTATTGGTAGCATTATTTGGCCTTTTTCTTTTTCAAAATTTTTGGTTGATATTTAGTATATTTTTTTAACAATCAAACTATTTGCTGTTCTTTTTTTTCCTCACCGCGAGGATTTACCAACAAGTTTGGTAATTTAAATTAATTATATATATATATATATATATTATATATATTAGATTAGATAGATAGATAGATAGAATAGATAGATAGATTATAGTTCTAATATACCAAACTTGTTGGTAACCCTCGCGGTGAGAAAAAAAACAGAAAAAATAGTTGATTGTAAAATATATACCAAACATCACCTGGGAAGAAAAAAATTTTTGGAAAAAAGAAAAGACCAAGATAATTTGTACCAAACCAAAAATAAATCCATTGATATAATATTTTGCCAGAAAGAAAAAACACTTCATATGTATATATATATATATATAAGAAATATATATTCATACAACACGCTAGGATATAACTAAGCATATCCAGTAAAAGAGTGCTCAATACCTAAGTAGAGCAAATAATAAAGATAAACCTAATGAAGTCAGATTAAAACTAATTAAAGTATCGCTTAGTTGCTCTTCAGGGCTAGATCCGACTAAGGAGAGTTATCAACAAGTTTGGTATATTAAATTTTAGCATCTAGTTTTAACTATTTGAACACCTTCTAAACTCATCTGTAAATGGAAGCAAAGCAAACATAAATTAATTTGTACAAAAAATCCCGATACCGATAATCATAAATATAAGTTACTGTTTCTGAGAAAAATAGAAACTTTCATCTCAAATATGAGATGGATGGCTATGTTATTCCTTATTTCTACACAAATAACCAAGAAAATCGTGAGTTTTAGAACCAATAAGCACCTCCCCAAATTAAAGAGTTAAATAATATAATAACTAGATTTAAACGGTGTTCCCTTGGAAAAGGGTATGGAAGGTTGGAAATCAGAGGAAGCATTGGAAGCCATTCAGAACACGCACTGCTGCAATCTGCCAGAATACTCAGAAGAGTCTGGAACCTGAGAGCTGCGTCACCAGACTCCAGTGAAAGACCATCACTAACACTGAGTGAAAACCAAAGGAATATAACAAGAACAAGACAAGAATGAAAATAACAAAAACAGGACTAGAAGACGGGAGATAAGGGAAGAGTAGAAGGAGTAAGAAGAGGAAGACCTCGCTGAAATAACATAAACGATTATAATAAAACCCCAAAACAAAATCAGTAAAACGCTACCAATTAGCAGTGAGTAAAAATGAGAGCAACCTCAAGGGACATCGATTTTAGTGTAAGGTTAAAATAAAACATCTTCAAGTGAATGAATCGAATAACAACTTGAATACACCAACATGCGAGAATGAAAATGTACAAGAGAAAGAAATAAACAACCAATCGGACATGCAATAATATTTCACTTTAATAATCACCGTTAATTGTAGAGTCCAACATCCTTGAAACGGGAGTATAGTTGTAATCCACACGACGCACACACACGCACACACACACACACACACACTAACACCACACACACCATACACACATACACAACACACACACACATATATATATAGTAGATATATGTTAACAACCCTCCGCACGAGCAGGATCGATACAATCAATTTCTCGAGCGAGTTCAACAGGTTGAATTCAGAGTTCTTCCCCTAGACTGGTTGCCTTACCAAGGTAAAGAGCCCAGTCCGTCCTAGCAATTTACCCATAGCTGGAGGGAGAGTAGGATCCATACCTTAGTCCAAAGATATAGCGCTAAAGAAATCCATACAGCACGTCTAGGATTGAACTGCGGGGCGACGAGCCATT
>CM042145.1:68031023-68088642 GCA_023376005.1 Doryteuthis pealeii
CATTTCCCATGACTTTAACCATTACACACGCGCTTCCATATATATATGTGAGTGTGTGAGTGTGTGTGTGTGTGTGTGTGTGTGTATGTGTGTTTAACCGTGTGTATGTCTATGCTCATGTGATTAAAGTTTTATTAAAGCATAGGTAATTACATTGACTATACACGCAACCCAAATAGTAGGACAGACTGGGCTCTTTAACCTTGGTTAGGCAACCGGTCTAGGAGAAGGAAAACTCTGAATTCAAACCTGCTGAACTCCGCATAAGAAATTGACCTTGTGTCGCATCCTGCTTGTGCGGAGAGGTTGGTAAATATATATACACCCAACCCATGAAAGCACATTGCCCATGCCCCTATATCCTTGAGTGTGTGCACCTACGTGCATATAGCGTGCGTGTATTAACATTTATAAATCTTCTCTTTATACGAGGGTCTTTTGAAAGTTTTCGGCCTGACCAAGAAGGATAGGACATTAAGCTATGAAATGTACATGATATTCCGTATATTTATCCATTTAAACTTGGCATATCCGACTTTTTTTTACCCTTACTAATAATCAATCAAACAAATCTAAATTCTTCCAGCGAAAATCTAAATTCTTTAAAAGAAAATTTAATTAAAAATGAATAATGAATAATGAATAAACAAAAGCTAATATTTTCTACGTTGAGCCTTAAACATTTGTACCTCCCCTCGTATGTATGCATGTGTGTATGTGTTTATGTGTGCGTATCTGTACTGGAATTTAATTATTATTATGTTAATTAAAATTATCATCATGTCTGTTTGTGTACAGCCAAGTACATACATTTATGTATACCAGGACATATTTTATGATTTTACTAAATGATTTTAATCCTATATTTATTTCTTGAAATATGTTATTGAAAGCATATAATTGTTTATAATAAACAAAACAATTTTAGATTACTCAACAAGGATTGAAATGCCCTAAAACCAACCAACTAGCCACCCAACCAACCAAATGGTCTTGCTTACGGGGACTTCGTATATACAAAACTATATACACCACTGTGCACAAATAACTACTCCATGGTAAGACTGGCTAGTTTGTAATCCAATACTCATTCTCAAAATTAGTTCTTTGAAAAGATTAATTAATATAAAAACAGTACCAGTTTATGTTAATAATCAAAACTGCTTCTAGAGAGTTTTCTTAACAAAAAATAATGAACCAATATACCACAATAAGGTATAGAATCCATTCAAATAGAACAGTCACTTGAATCCATATCATTTCTTGAATTACTTGAAAACAGATAATGCAGT
Organism: Doryteuthis pealeii; assembly: GCA_023376005.1. Lineage (NCBI taxonomy): Eukaryota > Metazoa > Mollusca > Cephalopoda > Myopsida > Loliginidae > Doryteuthis > Doryteuthis pealeii. Next base: position 68,032,316 of record CM042145.1, read on the forward strand.
GAAAATTATGATTATTTAAACGGAATACTTGAAACGATATAACTGTGTACATATAAAGGTTATTGATAAATAAGAATAGTTACTTGAAATAATTGCTTGAAATACTTGAAACTCATAAAACGGTGTGCAAACATGTGATTCATATCAAATGTTAGGAATACATAATTGAAAAAGATAATCATGTATAAATTATTAGTATTGACAAAAGTTACTTGAAACTATAATTTCTTATAAATGTTTATGGGTAGTAGTGAATTAAAAACATATAATTACTTTTAAGAAGACGTAGTTGTGCATTAAATAACGCAGCAAGTATCGATAGAACATAAAATGAACCAAGCATGAATTATTTAACATAACGTGATTAATCTATAGATAAGTAAAGTAAAGTCGACGGGGTGGCCTAAAGTCGGTATCAGCCAGTCAGCGAGGGAGTCTATCCCCTTTTAAATAGCGCTAGACCAAGGAGATTGTTTTTAGCATCTGAGGTGGAGCACCACACCTACCATCAGCTCCTTACTTTAGCGCACAGATCCCTATGCTACTCATACGCTGAGTTGGCGGGGACCGGTATCGAACTAGGAACCTTGTGGTTTCTAGCTGAACGCTCTACCAACAGAGCTAGGTCCCGTGCAAAGATATTTTTGTATGTTTATGTTAGAAGATAGTAAAAATGGTAGATGCCTAACAATAAAAGGATTAAACAAACAATTACATTCATCATACTATTTGGGACACTGTGTAACGCCTAATGGACCTTCCAAGAGCAATGGCCGATAGGGATGGATGTCGTGTGATAGTCAAGGAATTGGTATTGTTGACATGCCTTGATGATGATGATGATGATGTGAGGATAATGATGATGATGATCCTATGATGAGTCATCTGTGTATGAATAATCCTGCGATTTTTAAAACGAAATCTAATCTAATATATATATCAATAAGCTTGGTATTATCTGCGTTATTCGGACTATTGTCCTCATCTTCATTGTCATCTGTACAAAGTGTACGGTGTGCCCTCCGACCTTCTTCAGGTATTTCTGGTCAGATTCGGAACCTCTTTTCGTAATCGGGAACCTTCTTGTCGTAATCGGGAGCCATCACGGAACTTTGAACCTAACCCGTTATTCAATCCACGGGAGTATCCTGTTCTCATTCCCGAGTCCGACAAAAATATCTGAAGAAGGCCGGAGGGCACATCAGCCGAAACGTTGTACATATAACAATAAAGATGAGGACAATAGTCTGAATAACGCAGATAATACAAATCCTCAACCCTCATCTCAAACATTCAAAGAAATAGTATTAATACGCTTGTTCCTAAATCTTCCTTAAATCCTAAAATGAATAGCCAATCAGCCAAGCGTTTGAGGTTAACCAAAGATGAACCTGACTTCTGTTAACCAAGATAATGCTTAGTTTTTGGAATTGAAACTGCGGTTTTTATAGGAGCATGCATCAAACTCGGGATTCGCAGTCGGAGAATAGCGCACCACATGTCCTTATGATGACAAAAAGCTTTTTACAATAACAGAAATCAAAATAAGATTTGTTTACCGAAAACAAAACAAACAGACGTGAGCAGCCAGCAATAGAGAAATTGTCTGCAAATAATAAGAAGATCAAAGACCTCGTGATCAATATATTTTCTTTGAAAAGACTCAGTTCGTGAGTTATTGCAAAAACAATTATATATATATAATATATATATATATTATATATATATATATAAATGCGTGTCCGTGTATATATGTGGTGTAAAAGTGACGGAGAAATGTACAGAGGTAGATAGTGGTAGATAGAAAAATAATCATATATATACATACATATGTGTGGATGGTTGTTTGTGTATATATATCTTTTTATAATCTACTATCTGTTCTGTTAGTTCAATTAAAATTAAACCTTCTTTCTCCTTCTCTCCATCATACACGTACATATACCTGTATATATACATGTTTATATACATGCATACACACAAACGCACAAACACACACAACACACACACACATATATAATATATATATTATATATATATATATATATATATATATATGTAAGTAGATGTTTGAAGATTACAGATAACCAATACTTTTCTGTTAGTTCAATTAAAATTAAACATTCTTTCTTCTTCTCTCCATCATACACGTACATATACTTGTATATATACATGTTTATATACATGCATACACACACATGCACACGCGCGCACACACACAACACACACACACACACACACACAAACACACACACACACACACACACATATATATATATATATATTAACATCAAGTAATTATTATTAATTCAAATATTTTACGGTGAAATGTCATCAAACACTCTTATCGAATTTATGCAGATCTATTTGATTCATATTTGGCATCATAACCGATACTAACACGCCGGTTTTGAGTGGACCTAGAGTTATTTATTTGCTCTTGGATGTATTCTATTTATCTTTTATTTGCATGTTTTAATCAATTCTTCTGTGCTTTCTTAAGAAATGGTCAAAGAAGTAAAAGAAAGTACAAGTAAGTTATGCATCTATGCGTGTGTCTAAATCTCTCTCTCTCTCTCTCTCTCTCTCTCTCTCTCTATCTATCTATCTATCTGTCTATCTATCAAAAGAATATACCCAACAGGGGTATATATGAGAGAGAGAAGAGAGAGAGAGAGAGAGAGAGAGAGAGAGAGAGAGAGAGAGAGAGAAAGTGCGCAAAGCGATAATGTAATCTGTTTCAAGCGAACATAATAAAGATATGAAAAGAAGGAAAGAAAGAAAAAATGAGTGAGAGCGCCAGATCAAGATTATATACTTTTTACATATTTAATATTCTTAAATAACATATCAATACTGTTGAACTTGATTAGATCTCTGTAGGGACCGCGATGTTGTTTGTGTTTGATGGGTTTGAAGAGTTGAAGAAGGTTTTCTATGTTGGTATCAGTTGTGGTCTTTTTATTACGTCGTGATGCTTTTTTAATATAACTTCCTTTTTAACTGCTTTGTCCCATCGGGACAGTGTGTTTGGCTCTTAATTTGGTTGGTGTACACACACCTGCTGCTTCTAGGTGGGTACTGATAAAGTTGTCGTATTCTTCATTTGGTGTGTACCTTGCTGGTGTCTCCTGGAGGATGTCACACGTATTCCTGTTATCGAAAAGTGTATAACTGTTGACAAGTGGGAATCAGAATTATCGTACAGAATTACTGTTTTTTTCCTTTATGTCTACCTAGGCTTAGGCGTAGTTTTACTGTGATTATTTTATGATCGGAGGATATTCCTCTGAAAGAGAAGTATGTATTGAAGTTCGTTCATAGTTCTGTTTATCCATGTTTTTCTTTACATGGTAATCCTCTCTTGCGGAGGGATTGGTAAATATATATAAACTAGAAGCAGCTACCCAGCGTTGCCTGGGTAGAGAGGGGTAAGATAAAAAGTTAGTCTCGCAGATCCAATGATTGTCGTGATCTTACATATTTGATTTATGTTTTAATCATAAATGCAACCAATGACTTTCCTTCTCTTACTATTCAAATCTATTTCTTAAATATCTTTCCAGATATAATAAAATCATTATTCTTTAGCAAAAGCAAGCTCTGGTGATAGTGTATGTATGTTGTATATATATATAATATATATATATATATATATATATATTATATATATATATATATATATATTTACTTTGTCATAAAATTGTTATTTTCATATCATCAACTGATCTTTATATATGGACACAACAATTATAGGACAAACTGTTTATTGACTTGTGAAAATGAAATTGTGGTGAGCCTGACGTTAACACTTTGAAAGCAGAAATAAAATGACAAAAATAAGTCTGCACATAGGATCTATGCAGGTAGGATGTAGTCTAGTTGTTCTTTTGGTGTAAGTCCATAGTTTGCCATTTCGTTTTTATGAATTTGGTGTTTAAGCATACAAGTCTCGGCTAGGAGCACACTGTTTCTATTTGGAGTGTTGTGTAAGCATAATCTCTTTTTTTCATTTCTGCCTACTCATGCATTCATGTCTCCCATAATTATCAGGACATTGTGTTTGGGAAGGTGCTTGCATAGGGAAGACAGTTCATTGTAAAACGTTGCAATGTCCGTTTCATCGCTGACACATGTGCGGCTGTATTTCGCGGTAATTCGCTATGAACAAATCTATGATCTTGTACGCATATGATGTCTATATTTTATCGGCTGCAGACGCCGTTAACTCTGTTAGCTGGATGATAAGTCTTAGTGTCCTGATATTAAGTTAACGGGGTTTTTTTTTGTATCTAAATCGGTTTGTTTTGTGTTCAGATTCTTTAATTGCCTTTTTAGATACTGTGGCTAGAGCTATGAACTCAGTAGTCTGTGTGCCTTGTTTGTCTGCGCCGAGAGTGAAGCGGTTACTGAAGTCGAACAACATCACGTTGTTCGACTTCAGTAACTGATTTTTCAAATACTGGACCAGAGCTCTTACATTAGGGGAACGCGCCCCTTTAGTGACTGTTCGAATGGCAATGCTGCACTAATATTGAGCAGTCATCCTTCAGTCTATTTTTTCTTTCCATCTTATTTTTCTTTCTTTTTTTTTTTTTTTTGCTAACACGTGAAGATAATTTCGGCTCATCAATAAAGTTATAACCAGAAAGAGAGGCCGACTTTTAGTGTTCGTTTCGAGAGACTCGTGTATTTCAATTTCTATTACATATTTTCACCAGTTGGCATTTTACTAAAAGCAGGAAGGTTTAATTTTAGCTTTTTTTTATTACTTATTTTACTATTACATTTCTAACAGAAATCATAAATAAGGAAATATAAGGTAATTTATGAGGAAGTGCGTCCCGGTCTCCCGCCTCAAAGACCGCTACCCGGTGACTATCAAAATAACAACCACAGCTCGTCGTAATTCTTGTTTATTTATCGTAATTTGTCGTAATTCTTGTTTAGATATGAAGATGGATATATAGTTTTGAATAGACTGAGATAGATAGATAAACAAACAAAATAATATAGATAGATATGAACAAATAGAGATAGATATTTTTGTAAAATAAATGTATTTGGGGGGTCGCTTCTTTTTTGTCGTAATTCCTGTTTATTTAAACTAAAAACAAGACATTAAACAAACATGAATAAAAAAAATCTTAGTATTTAAAGTAATATAGATAAATATGAACAAATTGAGATAGATAGATAGATATGAAGATGGATAGTTTTGAATAGACTGAGCTGGGTCGTTATTTTAATAGTCAGCGGGTAGCAACTCTTGAGGCAGGAGACCGGAACGCACTTCCTCATGAATTACCAAAGATAATTATAGGTTAAAAACACGTACCTTTACAGAGATTTCTTTAAGAATTTACATTTGGTTAACACGTGGAGATAATTTCGGCTTAGTTATGGCCAGAGAGAATGGCAGATGTTATACCTTCAATTCGAGTGGCTTGTATTTTAGGCTTTAAAACAACATGTCCTCAAATGCCTATAATTTCCCGCCAATCCTCCTTACATTCTTACAAACTTGTGAGCCCCCTTCTACAAATTTTTACTGCCACTGTTCGTTTAAACGGAACTTGTGAGCCCCTCCTACTAATTCCTACTGCTACTGCTCGTTTTAAAAGCGAGACAAAGGAAACAGGCCACCAGTTTCACACCTGATGATGGCACAAAGACATGTGGAAAGTGCTCGTGAAAGAACCTTTGATGGATTGCTACACCAATTCCACCCAGATATAAAAAAAGATGGCCAAGACAGTTAGAAAGGATCGAACAAACACTCGACCGACAAGAATTGTCATTAGAGTTTAACAAAACATATATTAATATATAAACAAATGTGTCTGTATATAATCTTTCTGTGTATAGTATCCATATTTTTCAGGCAACATTTTCACAAGAATACCAGTACGATTATTAACCGAAAAGACACGCATTCATGCATTTTTCACTGTATGATTTGTTTAGATATTCAGTACCTATTTTTAGTATTAAGAATGTTTGTCATACGAATTACATGATTATTTCTACTTATATTTTAATAACTATTCGTAGTGTGAATTTTAGATAGGGAAGTCTGATTAATTATTAATACATAACACCATGCTCCTAACGCCTTTCCTTATTTGTATTGAAATGGAAGGAAGGAACGTGTTTAATTATTCACCAATTCCAACTATTCGGCGGCATTTGTCGATCTTGGTAGTTTCTCAGTGAAGATGAATATTATATAGATGGAATGTCTCTCTCTCTCTCTCTCTCTCTCTCTCTATATATATATATATATATATATATATATATATATATATATATATATATATGTGTGTGTGTGTGTGTGTGTGTATAAATATATAAAATTATATGGGGGGAAAATATAGAAATAGAGAAATATGAGATTATGAGAAACAAGTATTCCAAAGGATAGAGTTATGTTTAGTTGTGAAAGATATTCGACGTGAAACGTGAAAACATTTCGTTTTTTTTTATAAAACCTTCACCGGGAAAATTCGATGAGTAGTGTGTTGACTAATCTGAATTATTCTCAAAAATAAAAACGAAAAATGAGAAAGTATTAAAGAAAATGCTATTTTCTTTTTCTATTAAATACATACACACACAGATTTTTTTTTTCATTATACAACGTGTGATTGCACGTGCGATACCTTGTCCTCACCAGCCGCCAACTAGGAGTGATAACACAGTTTCGGTAGCTCAAGGCGGGACTGCTGCGCTACCAATCAGCTTTTACCACCGGATAGGTTTTTTTTTTAAAAAGAGAAGAAATTTTAACATCCGTTCATCTTAAGAGTTTCGTTATTAGTGCAGTTTTTATTAGTGATTTTTTAAAGAACGAGTTTACTTTCGGCCGTTGACGTCATTACGCGCTTGCAGAAACCGTTTGTTGATGTTACGTAATAACACGGGAATGATGATTCCGCCTGCGTATCATTCCTGCTGAAGACTTTTTATCCTCCACCAGATCCAGCTTGATGCATATTGCACCGTGGTCTGAAGACGATGTGAGGCAATTTTCAAACAGCGGCCAGTAATTCCTATTTTTGACAGAAACGAAATGAATGAGTGTCCTAGAAATCCACCACAACCAACCTCAATAGGAATCACATGGCATGTCCAACCCTTTTCCACGCAATCGACACGCAGTGACTCGTACCGGTTCTTCTTTCGCTCGTGTGCCTTCTCCTGGTTTTCTTCCCACGGTACAGTTAATTCAATGAGGACACTCTTGTTTGTGTCGGACCCCGCTACAATGTCTGGCCGCTTATCAGTTTGAATTATATGAACTGAAAATTGTAGGGACGTCTTGAGATCCGCTGACATCGTCCAGTCACCAGCTCCATTTAGCAGCTTCATGTTTAGATTTTTTTTGTTCTTCACGGGGCATTTACCTTCCTTGTGAAACTGAATTTTGGATTCCCTGTCTCTGGCAGGCTGTTCGTTTGCTACCTCACACTGAGTTCTAATCAACTCCGTGACACCTCCGAAACATTGTTATGTCGCCAGGTGTACATCTGGAGCGATTGTGGACATGTAGATCGCACATGCCACAGGGTACCTCGATCACGTTTGAACAAAAAGCACAGGTCCGAAACGTTATATCCCCATAATTTCAGGTTGGTTGCATTTGGCAGGAAATCATATGTAGATCGAAGAAGGAATGCTATCACCAGTGATTCCATTGAAATAAAATAAAATAATCCAAGAATGCTTGACAAGCCCTAAAAATCAACCAACCATTAAAACATTACGTGCCCCCGACCTAGAACCACTACTAAAAATCCTACTAATCCTGCTCTGTCACTCTATATCTATAGAACTAGTAAATGACGATTTATTTATATCAGATTTTATTCACAACCAATAATGTGCGTCATCATAAGTTCTTTCTATACTTCTATACGGAATGGAATTTGAAGCTTGACTGATAACTTTGATGGTATTTCTTTTGTTTCCCAACACTTTAAGTACGATCTTCTCTTCTAGTTGTATCTGGCTGTCAATCAATACTCTAAAATTACAATGATTTGTTAATGGATATTCAGTTAATCTAGTTCGATTATCCAGCCGGGTTTTTCCTCTCTTGTTTCTCTTTTTGTTAGTAGTAGGTCAGGTTTTTCTTACAATTACTTATCTGCTACTTGTCAAAGATGTTCACGTAAAGTAACGTATGTTTCTCGATCGTTAATTGGTTTCCATCTTCATGACACTTTCTTTTTAGTTTTGAATCATATGAGATAAACATTAATTGTTTAAATCATACATGTACATAAGAATGTCTGTGTAGAACCGAAACAATATATAAAAACCCAAGAAGGGTTATTTGTGAGAATCCGAAGTATATTGGTGCACTATTCCTCTGCTATCTTATTCGAAAAGTGTGACTGGCTCTACACAGACCATCGCCGTATGAAATGAAAACGGTGACCCGAGTTCAAATCTTGGACAAAGGACGATCAGTGTGTGACATAATTCTAAGCAGTGAAAAGATTATTTTAAATTAACAAATTTCAAAAGCTTTTTGAGATTGAATCATAAATTCGTTTTGAATTTTAAAATTATTTTTGAGGCTGTGCGTGTATTTTTTTTTTATTTCATGCTAATATTCTTTGGAAATATACGAAACTATCTGTTATCCTCCCCAGCTATGAGTAAATAGTAGGACATGTCCGGTTATTTAGCCTTGGTTAAGAAACGAGTCCCTCTAAGAGAAGGGATGCTGAATTCAAACTAGCTTTACCCTGCTTAGAATGATGTCACACACGGTTATACATTGAAATAGTGAACATTGTGAATGCTGCATTCCATGTTCTTCAATGTTGTGATGCTGAACTTTCTAATTGGTAGAATTACGAGTTGTTAACTAGGGGCCGGGTTAGCTCAGTCGGTAGAGCGTTCGGCTAGAAACCACAAGGTTCCTAGTTCGATACCGGTCCTCGCCAACTCAGCGTATGAGTAGCACAGGGATTTGTGCGGTAAAGTAAGGAGCTGATGGTAGGTGTGGCGCTCCACCTCAGACGCTAAAATAATCTCCTTGGTCTAGCGCAAGTGAAAAGGGGATAGACCTTTAGGCCGCCCCCGACGACTTAGTTGTTAACAAGCATCTGGTCAATAATGCGACCGAATTAGAAAATACATCATCGCATGACTGAAAAAAATTTGGTGATAATTAGATTCCCAGATAAGAAAAATCTTCTTAACGGCAAAAAATAATTTCTAGGGAAGCGTAAACATAAAGACCATTATTCACTAATGTATTATTTAGAATAACCCCTTCTCTTAAAATAATAAGTACCAGCTACAACTACACATATTTACCAAAATACATTAATTCTAAAATTAAATAAATAAATTATCACACAAATACACACAGATAAAGATAGAAAGGAAGGGAATAAGGGAAAAGGAGAAGGGAATTGAAGTAGGAATAGAAGATGACAGTGTGAATTACAAATTATTTTGGTCTGACTGAAGAGAACGTATACATACACAAGTCTTTACTTCAAAGAAAATGAGTAGACTTAGAAAGTAAAGTTTATGCAAAATAATTAAAAGACAGAAAGAGTAATCAAAGGAATTCCAAACTATACTAATTGGCATGCAGATATGTATATATATATAAAATGTAGCAACTAGCATTTTTAGCTCTCCTGAAGAAGGTGGACCTTGAACACCGAAACTGTGGTTGAAAGGAAGAACTCTCTCTCTCTCTCTCTCTCTCTCTCTCTCTCTCTCTCTCATATATATATATATATATATAATATATATATATATATATATATATATAATAATATATTAATGATTTGAAGGCAATTACAATGCGTATAAAAAATAAAAACAAAAATATGTTATTTTTGTCTTATCGATTTCGAAGTAGAAACTTCATGTTCAATTTCTGATATACACCTCTGAAGATGAAGTTTCTACTTCGAAATCGATAAGACAAAAATAACATCTTTTTGTTTTTATTTTTATACGCATTGCAATTGCCTTCAAAGCATTAATATATTATAACATACTTAACAATGCTTCAAGCAAATTACCAATTACTTATATATAATATATATATATATATATATATATATATATATATATATATATATATATATATATATATATATATATATATATATTGGAGGTCGGGTAAGAACCCACAGCCTCTTTCTCAAGCGTCAGTTAATTCTGTTCAATAAAAAATGTTAGAAAATTACTCTCCTAGAACCATTATTAATGAGTACCGAGTTCGATCCTTGATGAATACCCCAAACGAACACTTTTGTCACATTGTACCCGTGGCGAATTCGGTAAATACTAACTTGGTTAGATCATTTGATAGTTAAAATTTCATCTCAATGTCCATAAATTTATGATCTTTGAGACCAGAAGTTTGTAAACTATGTGTCCGACTCTTCAGTGCGTTGCGAAATAAATGATTTGGTTTGAAAAATAGAAGTGAGTTGTGAAAATGAATAAGGAAATAAGAATAAGTACATTATAATATAGGCTTGATTATTTTAATGGTTATTTCAATTATGATAAGGTTGTTTAATGTGGGCCAAATGGGACCGATAAACTGATAAAATATCCAAATTTTGGGGAGCCTCAGGCACAGGAAAATAAACCCAAACCTACCCCTTTTAGGCAAGTGGCAGGTGTTACCGGGGGGGGGAGCTCCTGGAATGAAGTGAGAAATATCGTACCCGTAGCGAAAACTCACCCGTAAATCAATTTTGGCAAGTACGGTATTATTACACCAGCTATATTCACGTATCACATATTCCATGGACTAAATTTGAATATTAATCGATTTGTGGTACTCATCGCAAATCAACTGCTCCTGCAAGCATTAAGCTTTGCCTGATTGCTGCTTATAGTAACAACTATTCAAAACGGAGGCTACTACTATTACTTCAAACTGACTATCCGAAAATAGTAAACATTGCTCTATTTCTTCACTAAAAACATTTTGCCTTTTTTTTAGTCGTAGCTCTTAATATTATATTGTTAATATTTAGTTTCAATAAGTCCACGGAATTGTCAGCTTAATTTTTGCAATCAAGTAGATTTATTGTTTCATTCATATCGGGTAAAAAAGAAAGTAAATTAAACTAATACATTTTCTAACATTCGTTCGCCACGGCTAGTATAAGACGCAAAGTCATAAGGCATCCAGCGAGGATCGACCTCACTATTCAGTAATAATGCATTTGCAAGACTAACTTGCTACCACTTACACTACGATGGGATGTCCTTATTCTTCACGCAATCCGTTCGCCATGCGTAAGATATGGCACAAGGTTGCAAGTATGGGGAATCCAGCGAGGATCAAATTCGTTATTCAGTCGTAATGGATCGGCGAAACTATCTTGCTTGCCATCACACCTCAATAATACGCTCTTTTCAAACCTGTCCGTCACGTGTATGTCGTGACAAAAGTTCGCAAGCATAAAAAGATAACCATTACACCACGACGGGACACCATCATTATTTACCCAAAACCGTTCAGCAGGAATAGGATGTGACAGAAAGTCGCAGTTATGTGTCATACAGCGTAGATCGAACTCGCTATGCGGTAGTAATGGATATGCAAGACTAGCTTGCTGATTGTTTCACCACAATGGCATGCAATCCTTATTTGCCCGAGTCGTTCACCACGGGTAGGATGTGACAAACGTTCGCAAGTGTGAAGCATCCAGCGAGATTAGTAATGGATCTATGAAACTAGATTGCTAAATTTTACACCACGGTGGGAGGCCTCTGACATTTTGAATGTAAAAAAAAATCTTTAAATAAATAATCAAATAAAACATTGTAATATATGAATTCTTAGCGATTTTCTTTAATTTGATGAGAATTGGCTAAATTATGTTCCTCTCTTACTCATCCTTTCCTCTTTTCTCTCTCACTTACTGGTGTCTTAAAATCATTTTACTGCGGTCATCGACCGGGTACGCATGCTAGTTTATATATATATATATATATATATATATATATATATATATATATATATGTGTGTGTGTGTGTGTGTTAATGTATGAGTATTAGCTTACCGGTGGGTACGAGTACGATCGTTGGAAGCACACATTATCCAGGGGTTAAGACTGAGAAATATATATATATATATATATATATATATATATATATATATATATATATATATGGAAGATGGTGGCTAAGGCACTTGGGCAGAGTTTTTTTTTCTATCATACAGCCTGAACGGTGGAAGAGACCAGATATACGCCGTTGTCCTGAGATACTCCCCCCGATATGCACATGTGAGATTTCACCGTTATACACAGGCAAGCAGAGGATAGGACCTGGCAACTTCGAGATTTTTTGCTCCCTTCGTGATAAATCCAATGTGATTCAGATAATTTATTCTCGATTAATTTAACCCTGCTAATTTTCTTCCCAGTCACGCATATGTTCTATTAATTCATTGCGGGTAAATGTCCTCTCTTTCAGTATCCTTATTATCTATATGCGTTTTTCTCCCAAGTCCACCATTTTGGTTTTGATGTTGGTAATTAATTCTCATCTTTGTTATCATCTTTTGTTAATTTAGATATCATTATTATTTGTTTCATGATCATTATTCAAATGCAAGGCTTCTCTTCATTTGCCTTCTTCATCCCCGTCTCTGTCTGTCTGTCTGTATGTATGTATGTCTCTCTCTCTCTCTCTCCCAACATCTTTATTCGTTTTTTCTTCTTCTTCTTCACTTAATTCATTCTTTACTGCCACTCAGATGATAACTCTGATCGATGAATTATCTCTCTGTCTCTCTCTCTCTCTGTCTCTGTCTCTCTCTCTCTGTCTCTCTCTCTGAGTCTGTTATTCTGTATTTATTAATTGATGTATTCTTGTTGTAGTGCCGTGCGTCTTCCGTTATTTTTCCTCCTATCCCTTACTTCCGTTTCATTCGTTCGTTGTAGGTCTTCCGGTATTATTATCATTGCAATTGTGGTTGCAATTTGCTCCTCCTCATCATCATCATCCTTCTTCTTCTTCTTCTTCTTCTTCTTCTTCTTCTTCTTCTTCTTCTTCTTCAACTTTCATATCCTTCCAATTATTATTCGTATGATTCATATTATTATTATTATTATTATTATTATTATTATTATTATTATTATTATTATTATTATTATTATTATTATTATTTCACTACATGTGAGTTTTTCGCTGTAGCTTTAGCTGCTAGTTATTCTATGGAGTCTGAGTAACAGCAAGTCTTCTTAGGTCTGCAGGACTCTTCTGGGTATTGTTGCTTTTGTCTGGTTTGTTTTGATTCTTCCTCTAATTTCCATTTCCTCCGGTCTTATTTCCGAACCCTTCTAATCCTGGATGTGGTAATTGGATTTCACTTAGCGCTAATACCCTTGGGAAAAGTATGAATCCTACTCTTCCTCCAGCTATGGGTAAATAGTAAGGCAGACTGGGCTCTTTAACCTTGGTTAGGTAACCGGTCTAGGAGAAAGAACACTCTGAATTCAAACCTGTTGAACTCCGCTTAAGAAATAGACCTTGTGTCATATCCAGCTCGTGCGGAGGGGTTGGTAAATATATATTTCCAAACCCTTCGGGACCATCCCAAGAGCACCATCTACAATTAATATCCTCTCTGCCGTCATGTTCCACAGATCTTTCAGTTCTCTTGGAAGGTTCAAGTATTTATTTATCTATTCTTTTTCTTTCATGTTCAGTCCGTGGTCACCCGGAACGGCAAAATCCACTAGATAAGAAATTCTCCTCTTCTTGTAAATTAATAGCAGATCTAGTATTCTAGACGGGATTTGGTGATCTATGTATCTGAACGCCTCACAGAATTATATGCGTCTCATTCTGTAGGACAGATTCCGATTTGTGCATATATAATTTCGTAACATGATAAAAATTTAATTTCTTTCACAATTGCCAGTGATCACCTTTCAGAATACAGGCATGTCTATTCTTTTACTGTCTTTGTGCTAGTTTGCTGCATTCGCTTATTATATGATTAACTGTTTTCTCTCTGTCTCCTACACTTGCTATTCTGTTCCATTCTATCTATTGTCGCTTTTATATAGTTTGTTCATATAGCATTGTCTTGAGAGATTCAGTTTCTCTGTTAAGGTTTCCCGTTATTCTTCATCTTAATAATATTATTCATACACGTTATATATTTTCTATTCTTCGACTTTATAGACTTCTTCTTCTTCTTCTTCTTCTTCTTCTTCTTCTTCTTCTTCTTCTTCTTCTTCTTCTTCTTCTTCATAATAATAATAATAATAATAATAATAATAATAATATCATTCGTACACGTTTATATATCTCCTATTCTTCGACTTTATAGTCTTCTTCTTCTTCTTCTTCTTCTTCTTCTTCTTCTTCTTCTTTCTTCTTCTTCTTCTTCTTCTTCTTCTTCTTCTTCTTTTTAATAATATCGTTCGTACACGTTATATATTTCCTATCTTCGACTTTATAGTCTTCTTCTTCTTCTTCTTCTTCTTCTTCTTCTTTCTTCTTCTTCTTCTTCTTCTTCTTCTTCTTCTTCTTCTTAATAATAATAATAATAATAATAATAATAATAATATCATTCGTACACGTTATATATTTCCTATTCTTCGACTTTATATTCTTCTTCTTCTTCTTCTTCTTCTTCTTCTTCTTCTTCTTCTTCTTCTTCTTCTTCTTCTTCTTCATTCATTCATTTACCTTTACAATTACTCTCACTGCAATATCCCTCCAGACCGTCTCTTGAAATTATCTCGTTAATGTATATTTCTACCCAGCGTCCAGTATATTTTTGGCCTTCTTTTCTCTTTGTCTTTTTGTCTGTTTTACCCCATTTCTAAACATAATTACCTGTCTTCGTTCTTTCTTTCATCGTGGCATTACCTGCTTTGCTTTATGCTGTTAACGTATGTGAAAATGGAGCATAAATATATAACCCACCGCATTTTCCACTTCCTAAAATTAAAACAAAATTAAAAGAACAAAGAAAGCAATAATAACAAAAAAAAAAACTACACAATGCTCAAGTATTTCGGTCTTCCAATCCATCAAGAGTCTTTCGGTTTTCCCGCCTTCCGTAATCCTTCATTACTGATATGAAAGGAAACCAAATCGGAAAGACAGGGGAGTAAGAGGCAACATTTCTCAAAGAAGATGAAATCTGAAAAGAAGAAATTGACCTTTGGTAAACAGCAATAACAACAATAAAAAAAAGAATAAAAAACAATGAGGAACTTTCATCGAGAGAGTGAAGGAAAATATTTCAGGAAAATATAACAAAATAAAGAATACGCAAAGCACAAAAGGATAATGAAATGCTCAGGAAAGCCAAGGAACCCAAATGGGGAATAACTATGAAACATAAAAATAAAAAAACAGGTCAGTCGGTAAATGATGGTAAATGAGAAGACACGTGGACGCAGATGAAGATGAAGAGGAAGTGATGAACAATCAAGGGGGACTGCTCCAGTGATAAGTTGATGAAGAATAAAAATATGTAAGAAAACGTTTTAAAAATGATCTGCAATTGTAGAAACAGATATAAAAAGCTAATAAGTTACTCCAACTAGTATGCTGAATAAGTAAACATTTAGAAGTATGTATAGATGCACCGAAAATATGACTAACAAAATTGCATATATATATATATATATATATATATATATATATATATATATATATATATAATATATATATATATATATATATACGTCGTCTAACACTCCATTAACAGATAATAGCTCCATTTCATAACAACTAAATTACATTAATGCCCCCACTCTAATTACCGAAATATTCTAACGGAAAAAATACACACATTCTGCACAAAGAAAAAGTAAACAAAAACTCCAAATACTAGAAGCTCTATACATAAAACAATACAAACCATCCTTAAACAAAATTAATTTCCAATGCAGTACACACATTTTAAAATGCCTATAACACCTTTATCATCAATTCTTCTCCTTCCAGCCCCCACATTAATATAATTACCCCCCCCCCAAAAAAAAAAAAAAAAAACTGGAACACATCACCCCCTGATGATGGCAATTCGAAGTGCTGAAAGTCCTCGGGACCTGAACTTTGGTGGACTTATCCACGAATTCCAGCCAAATATTAAAAAGTTGGCCAGAAAAATCGAAAATACCAAAAATAAAATTGATAAACAGGAGATGTGTATTTTGTTTAATTCTACATGTATAAATGAAATAATGCTGCCCAAATGCACATATATATATATGCATATATTTCAAATATAAAAAAACAATATATAAAATAAGGATAAAACCCCACAGCCTAGACTGTTACGCTTTCGACTCTCATGTGATTTCGCACGTCTGAGGATCCAAAGCGTGAATCTGAGTTGTAAGATTTTATATCTATATTTATATTTTAGTTTAGTTTTTATACTTTATATATGTATAATAGATAAACACACGCACACACACACACACACACACACACACATATATATATATATATATATATATATATATATATATATATATGTGTGGGTGGGTGTGTGTGTGTATGTGTGATACAAGAAACATGCATTTAAAAGTGTTCGATACTACTATAGTAGAGCAAGCATAAAAACGAAAATATTAAAATGGTGAACTCATAAAATCTCTTACTTGAAGGATCATATGGTTTACATAATCTTCAGACAAACATAAGAGAAAAACTCGCTGGTGTTCATGGCGTAAGATATTTGTCACGTGGCAAGATGTTTGTACACGTGACACTCACCGAAAAAATCTGCTCAATCCAGATCCATAGGAATATTTTATTAGTCTCTTGCTAATTGTTAGAGGATATATTTTTCAATATCTACACTTGTATATCAATTCACATTTTAACAATTTATTTTCGGAATATTCCACGATATATATGTTTTTTCCAGACATAAGAAGGTATTATCACCTTTATGTGTTTCATAATATCCAACTTTATGTTGAGGGATTTGCCGTTTTCGTCTCTTATCTGTCACGTATATAGATTGTACTATTGGTGTATTTTCTGCTGGTAAAGATGAGATTATGTTTGATTAATTCATTGTTTCAATTTAGTTCAGTGGCGACGTATTATAGTCTTTCATCCAAATTGCCAACTTCTTCCTCTCTGAAAGTAGCCTTATATAGTATTGAAGTAAGTAAGTCAGTCAGTCAACAATTGATTTGAGCAATGTGACTGGCCAAGCACAACTGAACCAGTGTCAAGACAACTGGTACTTATGGGAATTCAGAACAGTCCACTCATGCATTTGGGTGATTCCATTCCCTGAGTCCTGATTGGCTGCTTGGTTAGTATGAACCTCTGAGACTCCATAAATCCTGCCACTTTGCAGTGGTCCTTACAGCCTGTCAGAATCGTATTGAGTTACGACTGCTTGCTGTCTTGTCTTGACAATTCGACGGTAATTGGACTTATTATTCTATATATAGCATATTTTGGATATAAGCTAATGTTGTATAGCCGCTTGACTACCGGCTAGTGGACTTCAATAAACAACAGATACGTATATACAAAAATAAGACCCGTCTTTATTTTCTTCGGTGTGTGGGTAGTGAGGGCGTAGAGCTTCACAATGAAATGCCCGATCTGTTGGCGAGTGCGGCGACGAGTGTTCACAATGGAAATGCCCGAGGGTTGACGGAAGACGCGAGGTGATGCTACCGGCTGTTCGCTGGGGTCTCTGTCTGTCGACTCGAATCCTCTGGCATCTTTATCTTTTGATCTGGTCTTTACATCCGCTAATATGCCTACGCATTTTTATCTTTTGATCTGATAACGGATATTTGTTATATATTTATTTATCTTCTCCCTGCATCCTCGACCGGAAAACCTCTCTTCCGCTTTCCCTTTCTTTTTAAATATACATTTTTATCCTTCTCCTTGTCCCTCTGCCGGAAGCTTCCTCTTCCGGGCGAGGACAATACAACACTGAGAGGGAATTTCCCCTATTGCCTCAAATTAAACTTGATTGGTATTATTCTGAAGACTTGGGTCTTGGTAAAAAATGAAAAATATCATTCTATTGTAAATATAATGTTATAATAGATAAAATGTTTAATTGTGGTAAAGTACAGTTCCCATTGTGAGCAATATGTTGCTCAGTGGTGCTATTGAAATTAACATATTTTTGCAGTAATTTCATTTTTTCATCTATAGATTTTAAAAGGTATGATGAGATTTTGGGATAGAATGATCCTACCCCTACGAATCGATACCAAATGTACTTAAATAAGACAATCCAAAGAGAATTTATTCGCCTTAAGGCTTTCTCTTCCACCAAATTCAGATTTACACTTTTCATTTAGGTGTGTAGTCGAGGATGTTAGGAATTAGTTTAGGGCTGAAAATTATTTTTTTGCTGCCACAATACATAGGGCTACAAAGAATACAAATGATGTATAACTTGATTGGTAAATGATAATGAACTTTACTTTTAAGCCATAACATAATTATTCATCAAACAAAATGCATAATTTCTCTCTCTTTTGTTCTCTCTCTGTCTATTTCAGTATTTTACATACACACTCTCTCTCTCTGTCTCACTTTCTCTTTCTCTCTTTAAATCCGTCTGTCTGTGTGTATGTCTGTCTGTCTGTCTTTCTCTCTCTCTCTCTCTTATATATATATATATAATATATTAAAAATATTATATATATATATATATATAATATATATATATATATATATATATATATATGAAAAGTGAATCCGACAGTAGGAAATAAATATTTTTAGAAAAAAACAAACAAAAAAACATTATAACATATTTTAACATTATAAAAAAAAAACATATTATAACATTAAAAAACATATTATAAACATTAAAAAATATTATAACATTAAAAAAAAACAAAACATATGACATATTATAACATTATTTATAATTTTCATTATAACATATTATAACATAATTTATTTGTTTTTTCTAAACATATATTTATTCATATATATATATATATAAATATATATATATATTATATATATATTATATACACACACACACACACACATAATATATATATATATATATATATATATATATATATATATATATATATATATATATATATTAATTGGTAATTTTTCCGAGATGAAATAAAGGAAAATAAAATGCTCAATTACAAATGTAAGAGCTGTATTTATTAAATATAACTGTTTATACAAAGGTTTTAGTAAGCATCTACCTAAGGTTTCAGCCTTTTGCCTTCGTCAGGATACCATTTAATCCCTCTGGTGTGTCTGCATATATATATATATGACAGAGAAAGAACCATGTAAAATATGTCTACATCTTGATAGATAGATACAAAAATAGTTCGGTCTTTTGTGCTCATCTTATCTGCTCTTGCTGCTACCTGTATCTTCATATAGATCAATTCCACAGCCTCTTTTAGGTGTGCAATATGAATAAATACAGGTGGAATGTCTTCATTTCTCTATCATGGAAATCAGAAAAAGGGTATCATACAGAAATAAAAAGTCAAATTCAAAAATGGTTTTAGCACAGTGATGCTATATTCATTGAAACAACACATTACACAAGGAATTATATATTTATCATAATTATTTTTCTATCTTAGATTTAACTTACTATACAAAATATGGGTATAACTTCTTGATATACAGTGTGTTATTAAACAGGACCTGTTCCCATTTTGGTGGAGTCAATGTATAATACTATTTATGTAAGTAAGTAAAGTCGACGGGGCGGCCTAAAGTCGGTATCAGCGAGGGAGTCTATCTCCTTTTCACTAGCGCTAGACTAAGGAGATTGTTTTTTAGCATCCGAGGTGGAGCGCCACGCCTACCATCAGCTCCTTACTTTACCGCATAGATCTCTGTGCTACTCATACGCCGAGTTGGCGGGGACCAGTATCGAACTAGGAACCTTGTGGTTTCTAGCAGAACGCTCTACCGACTGAGCTAGACACATTATATGATAGTTTGCGTTAAATTTGAATTAAATTCATTTATCTTGAGACATATTTGTTATTTCATTATTAGAGAAAACTAGCAGATAATTTTCAACTTGCACATGATAATCGATACATTCTGACTGCTCCTATGCTGATTTATTAAATAGACCATTAATGCATGTTAAACTCGCCTCATTTTACACGATATATATATATATATATATATATATATATATTATATTATATAATATAATATATACTGTGTGTGTGTGTTGTGTGTGGTGGTGAATTTTATTTAGGTTCCCTAACTTCAACGCATAAAATACCATTTAATCATAAATCAATCATAAAAAAATGTCTAGGAAATAAATTACAATGATTGAATTTTAAGTATACTGAATATTTTTGCTTAATTTGTTTAATGATTGTATGTCTGTTGAACTCATTTAACCTTCGACCTCTTGACCTGATTAGACTTCTTTGTACAGCCTACTTAAGCGCCACTTAACCACGGCAGTAAAACGAACAAAGACTTCTGTTAGCAATTGGTTGTCAAGATACATTACGCTCTCTTTAAACTTCAAACTTATTGGCGGCAGAGTCATTACCTAAAAGAATCGAACTTATATGAGACCAATAACTACCAATTAAGCATAAAACAGTACTTTCTATACTTTTATCATTGCACATTGGTTCTTTTTCTTTGTTTTCTTTTTTATTTCAACTTTTGACTGTTCTGAAGAAAATCAATATATCCTCATTACAATACCTGAGAAAGTAAGAAAACACAAATGCAATTTCATATAATAATGTTAGTAAATGTGTTCTGTGATCTCTAAGAGTCAAGAGCTGAATCTAGTTCACATTTGTGATGCTGCTTTGATTTAATAGCAAATGGATTTTTATGTTGCCAAGGGCTATCTCTAAATTGAAAACTAGAGCGCGTTCTTCTCCTAGACCGAATGTATTATCGAGGCTAAGGAGTTCATCTTCATCATCATCGTACTGATAGCACGGTTTCCCTTGACTCTCTCTCTCTCTCTCTCTCTCTCTCTTTTTTCTCTGTCCCTGTCTCTGTCCCTGTCTCTGTCTCTCTCCCCCTATCTATCTATCTATCTATCTATCTATCTATCTATCGTTTTCTGTATGTTTCTATCTCCCGCCATCATCGCTTTTTGCAAGTCCACTAGATGTGTTTGTACAGAGATGATGAATGTAGACGTCAGCAGAAGAACATCGCTTATGAGTTCATCCTTATATCTTCAGCAGTACCAACACGTCTTACTCGTCTTACTTTGATAGTTTATGAGATGGTAATGAAGCGGTAATACAGCTGCCGTTTTGTGCGATTCTGCATCCAGGATGTTTTCAAAAAAGCACGTAGCACTCATGTGTAGTTCCCATCTAGCTTTTTTATTGAAGCGTTTCATTAAAGACCAGCTTTGACAACCATACAGCAGTACTGACACACCTACAGTTTGAAAGAATCCCCGTATTATTTTTATTAGAGAGGTCAGATAAGCCGTTTGGAGGAGAGAAAAAGGAACTGATGCCTTTTCCACGATCATTAGCGTAAAAGTTTGATTCAATATTGGACTTGTCTTGTCCAGTTCCTTTCCTCGTGGGATAACCGTTACCCAACGTATCCCCCGATACAATATTATATACGGATGGAAGTGCTGGTGTAATGGTAAAAATCATGGAAATGGACTCGTCGCCCCGAGTTCAAATCCTGGATGTGGTAATTGCATTTAACTTAGCGCTAATACCCTTGGGAAAGGTATGAACCCTACTCTCCCTCCAGCTATGGATAAATAGTAGGCAGACTGGGCTCTTTAACCTTGGTTAGGCAACCGGTCTAGGAGAAGGAAAACTCTGAATTCAAACCTGCTGAACTTCGCTTAAGAAATTGACCTGTGTCGCATCCTGTTTCGTGCGGAGGGGTTGGTAAATATATATATACGGATGTAATAGTTTGTCCTCTAGACAGTTGGGGATTCCAGAAAGGGAGAGGCCTATGCTTAAGTGAAGGTAATGGCTATTCGGGAAAAATAACAGACTCATTTGCTGGATGATACTCGACACACATCCTTAGAATCTTCTTAGTGTCTGCTTCAGTCATTTCAAGAGACTTAATTAAAAGGCTTCATCCTCGTGCAGAATTCCTGGATTGAGGAAACACGTCAGTCTACAACCTGAGGGCACTCGGTTCACTGTAATGAGGACCTCTTTATCCGAAGTGGATAGTCCTTACACCTGGGCCTTGATATTATCTTCATCTGCCATCGGCTGTACTGGAGATCAAAGAAACATGCTACACCGTTAGTGCATGTCGTCACACATCAGAACTCTTCCTGTGCGATGGGAAAAGATACCAGAATCGATTGTAAAGGAACTAGAATCTGAAAATACCATTTTTTTGGAGGAATTATTGATCATGAATTATTTCTGCTATTTATAATGAGTATTTTGTTTTCGGCATTGAACAATACTATTTTTAATTTCGATATTAAAAATAACGCTTCTTTGTCATCATCCTCTCCAGTCTTTCTGGCAAATCCATAAATAATATATCTCAGATATTTTAACCCTTAGGCTTTATTTTTCTGTATTTCAGGTATTCAAAATATTAGGTTGAGTCAAACGTTTTACAATATTTTGGTACGTACTAGTTTTAGGCGCGTATATCATGTGAGCGGTTCATTCTAGCAGTGGTAGTTACCCATTAGTAATATAGTGGTAGTTGGTGCGCTGATACGTTATGCATTGCCTCGCTGTATGTGATTTTGAAATCGAACAGATGAACGTGCAATGTAATTCGTAAATATTCTTTAAGAGATCGATGCGGGCCATAAGACCGCGGTAGCAACCAAAAACATTGGCTGTGAGAAGCCTGAAGGCGCAGTTGATAGCAGTACAATTATCAGATGATTCAAGAAATTTCAACCGGGTTACAATAATGTCAAGGATCAGACAAGGTTAGCCAGGCATAAAACAGTGGATTTCGAGCCTGTTCCCCAAGCCATAGAGGCAAATCTAGTGAGTAGCATTCAGAGATCATCAGGCGAGATCATCATTTCATAGTGCAATGTGGTTTATCATATTAAAAAACTCGACAAAAACAATCGGAATTAACGAATCCCGTTATCAAATTATTGCAAAAATGTTGACGTCTTTGTATTATCATTAATAAAATTATGTAAAGAGAAAAATGTCTGATAAATTGAAGTTGCAATATCTACATGGGTGACCAATTCCCAACAAAATTATAGCAATATTTTTCCTGGTCGCCATAGAGACACGCAGTCTTGTTCTCGCCTTGTGAAATATTGTGCTTTTTGTTAAATAATTCCAAGCTGCATTTTTGAACCAATCGTTTGCATTTCTGGATTTGAATTTAGGACGATTTTTGTTTCCCGCTATATTACACAATATATATTTTTGTGAATGGAAGCGCAATGTGATATTTTATTTCTCCTTAATATTTATGCAAATTTTATCGGCCGTCAAAATTCATTTAAAAAAAACCATTAATGTTGTTTTGCTTAAGTAATAAATCTCACACAATAAAATACGTCTTATGGATTTTTCTCGTAATGTATATTGTTGTAGCATATTTTAGATTGTCCTAACTAATATTGTTACATAATCTATGCGGTTGCATAAGATTATTGTCAATCCCCTGTATTTCTAAAGGGATGGCTCTTTTCATATCACGGGCGAGACTTTCCATGGAATAGTACAGAAAGCCCGCGAAATACGTGAAGTCACGTGGGACCTGGTTGGATCCTCAGTTTTCAGTTGGACGTCAGGCAGTGAAGATGTCCTGCCTTAACTGTAACTCACTCTGCATACGCGCGCTATGTTAGTCAGATATTTAGTTACATGAAATGTTTAGTTAAGTAAATAAAAAGCTTAGGAAAATAACACAGTTTTGTGGTTGGTGAATGTCTTGGTAACAAGACTGATATAGAAGAAGAAATGATTTAAGTGCAACCGACAACTAAGACGAAGAAGAGACACTAGAAGAGAACTTAAGATGTCAAATACGCTAGAAGAACAGAATAGAAGAAATAGTAAGAAGTAAAGAAAATGGTATACAACAATATATTAACTACAATAATTTATTTGAATTCTTTGAATGTGAGAACTATATACCCAGACATGAGGGTTGTCTTCCGGGACAGTGCTTTGAGGGTTTAGGTGGAGTCTAGTATGCGC
Source organism: Doryteuthis pealeii (assembly GCA_023376005.1). Classification (NCBI taxonomy): domain Eukaryota; kingdom Metazoa; phylum Mollusca; class Cephalopoda; order Myopsida; family Loliginidae; genus Doryteuthis; species Doryteuthis pealeii. The sequence goes on from CM042145.1 coordinate 68,056,477, forward strand.
ATGATATGCCCCAATCTTGATACACATTGGGTAACTATAATGGCTTTGCAACTGTACCAGTATAGTTTCTGATGTCGTAGGTTCTATATCAGAATGGGCTCATAGAGAGTTATCCTACAAATGTATAGGCTCTGTGTCTGTGAATGTTTGTGTTGAGAATTTTGATAATTTTGGTAAATGCCCACGTCTACTTATAGACTCGCCGATAACCATGTGACCAACCTATTGACAAACCACTGGCAGTGCTCTGCTGCTGATATTGTATTTATATCGACTGTTCTGATATTAGCTACTCACAATGCTTTGAACCTTCGTGGACGACGGAATATAGGATTATATCACTGGACCTTTGACACTACGTAGGATTCCAAAACTTAGGACTTATTCACTTACCAAAGGATTCTATAACTCAGGACTTACTTACTTACTTACTTTAAGTCCTTTACAACTGGCCAAGGATGGCGGTCAGAAACTTAACAGTTTGTACGCTAGACTGGCTTTGATTCTACAAAAGGGATTAATCCACCGTTTCACAGGTCTTGGTTTTTGTCCTGGATTTCTCACCACTAGAAAGCCTGAGTAGCAGTACCGTCAGCAGCTTACCGGTTCTGCCAGGTAAATGATCTCAGTCCCACTTTATAAGCCCCAGGTTAGCTCCACAAAGAGGAAAAAAGAGGAAACAAGCTACATAATCTTTTGTTTATTCTGAGAAAAGCGTGTAACACTTCACTCTTTCGGACAGAATAAAAAGTCTATATTTCTGGTTTCTGAGATTGAATCTTGTTTTGATCAGCTCTGGTCGATGACAGGTGGAGGAGGGACAACCCAACCGCATATCATCTGGGACGCCCCTACTCTGTTGTGCTTGTGACTGCTTCCATGAATATAAGGATTCCTAACATCGTATTTCTCACCTTATCCCCCGAACTAAAGTAACTTATAAATGGTATCCTTGTCTAATGAAAACTGACCATACTAGCTCAAAAACAATTCTGTTTATTAAGGACATTAAAAAAACTATGCTTTTCACCCCCATCAAGAAATCCTTCTCTTTATTTTATTATCCATTACAATCTGTAGACCCCGCCTAACTTGCTTAGATATCCCTTTGAAACAACCGTGCCCACATACGACGTATATACAAAAATACACACTTCGCCTATGCCGACACAAACGCATAGTGATATGCTCGCACCCATCATGTACACATATAAATAAGTAATCTTGCTTATTGTTTTCTTCCTTTAGTGTCATATATATATATATATATATATATATATATATATATATATATATATATATATACTTTTATATATATATATATATATATATAATTGGATATGCAATCATTAGACCAACTCTTGAAAGTCTGATGATCGCATAGGCGAGAATCTGTCACTAACCAGGTCCATGCTACCTTAAATGAAATATATATATATATATATATATATATATATATATATATATATATATATATATATATATATTTGGACGAGGAATAATGTGTAAAATCCGCAGATGTGGAATTAATATATATATATATATATATATATATATATATATATATATATTACGTGGCAAATTATTGTTGGAGGAGTAGTTGTTGGATCCGAATAACAGTAAATTGAAGGATTGTTTTTGTATACAGAGTTCAGGACGGAATTTGCTGATCAATAATGATTCAAGATATATATATATATATATATATATATATATATATATATATATATATATATATTTTGAGAATAAAAAGGCCTTAAATACCATAGGTATCGTGGTTATGGACCATTTATATATATATATATATATAATATATATATATATATATATATATATATATATATATATATATATATATATATAGTTAAAAAAATATTGAGATTGGCTGTATGATGTTTTTAAAATTGTCCCTGTTTCGTTCATTCGATATCGTGACAACAGTATTTTAAGTAGAACATTGTCAAAAATAGTAATAAGAAAACATCCATAAAATGTGCTTACTGCTATTATAAAAGAACGGGTCTTAATAAATCTTAGATATAAAAATATGTCTTTCTTTTTATGTGGTGTCCACAGGCATCAGCCGATAGGAGGAGAAAAATGGCTAGGCAATCATATCTTAAAGAATGAGAATTTTGTCACGTGACACAAACACACGCAAACATACACATACACAAATATAGTCCAAAATACGAAGGAATATCGGGAAAGTACTAATGATATCAATGAGGTAGTGATACAAAATAATTGTTAACATGTCTACACTTAAAAGTTATTATCCTTTTTACTTTTATTCAACAATTTATTATGTTCAGTGATTTCGAATATCCATTTTTCTTGCTGTCATTATCTGCAATTATTATAACCTCCTTGATACGCTGGGAAATTTTCAAAATATTTCCTTTTCTTTGCCATAAATATTTTGATAATATACTTCTGATAGCGTAATTTGGTTAGTGAAAACAAAGTTGGAAAAAACATTCTATTTTTCCAATGTAATTTTCGAACATCGATGTATATCTTTTATCGTTATGATTATCACTGTAAACCTATATATGATATTGTCATTCAAGCAGTTGCCATTCATAGTACTCGCATCTAACGCTATGGATTTTAACTTTTTCATTTGATAAATGTTATTGATAATTGTTTTATCATTATCCCTGTAACTATAACTTATTTTAAGATTATTCTGTTAAACTGTATTGCAGAATGAAAATAATCACTTCATTCATCACGTTGTTCTAACAGTAAACCCTGGATGCTGAACCATATTATATGTCTATTTCTAATGTGTTTAATTTCGTTTTTATTATTTTGGATATAAGTTTCTTTGATATACTGCTATTTCTTTGAAGCTGTTTCATACTCTATTTTAACTTGATTAAATATATTTGCGTTCCTGAAAGTAGTGGCTAAACTGTGTGATATAGACACGCAAACGAACGCGTACAGAGATACACTCACACACGCGCTCGCACACACACACATTTATTCTCCAATAGCTTTTGAAGTTATTTTTTCTGCAAAACATTACTTGCTTTTTAAGAGGCATATTAACTAAGAACTGTGAAATCGATTTTCAAAAGAAAGTTGAGAATATATTTCAAACATATGATTAAAAAATACCTAACTCATGAAATAGCGAATATCTAAACAGTCATTTTTTAATTAATATGAGTGGTTGCAACATTTATATTGAAATATATGTCTAATTAAAACTAGATTGTCTGTCCTTTTATAATATTAAACTGTCTATCTATTTGTGGTAAAATTCGTAATAATTTAGTGTTCCTAAAAACAAGAACAGTAAAATACTCCTTAAACTGAAGTTGTAATGCAAAGTTTCATCAAAGACCTACCATTTGACTATACAAAACAAACATCTAGCAAACAAAGATATACATACCATATATATTTGAATGATTTGAAATAAAATCCATGAGGATGAGAAAAGGAAGAAAATACAGCAAATTAACTAGCCATTTCAGTTGATATGCGGTTCTGCAGAAGTTCGTTTCAAGGTCGAGTAGTCATTGATTTTTTTTTAGCATAAACTTGGGTCCTAGACTAAGTAGCTCTTTTTATTCACTAGTTGCTAATCTCTTAATAATTAATTCATGTGGCCAGGCTGTGGGTAAAACATATATATGATATATGTATAATTATAGTATAAAAATTAAAAAAATAAAAATAAAAGGAAATTCACAGTATTAACCTACCTTTTAACTTAACCCCTAAAAACAAATCAGCAGAATCTATAATGATAGTTCTTGATAGATATTAGTTTTATTCTAACCTTTTAAAATCCAGCACACACTGGATATACATTGATATGAGCAAGGCAAACAAGAAATTTGAAATAAATAAATAAATAAAATAAGATAAATATAATATTAAAAAGCAAAACAAAATAGAATTAGCAGACTCTATGATTACAATTTTTAATAAAATAAATTTCATTCTAAGCTCCTAACTCAAATACACACATATTAACGTATATAAAACAAGGAACGCAGGCAAACAGAACACATACACACTACAAATAACACACGCACGCACACACACACACACACACACACACACACACACACACACACACACACACACGGTGTTGGGACTTAATAACAAATACACCGCACACAGACACAACAGGACAACAGGTGATTTTGATAGACATTAAATTTACACACCCGCACCCATAAACAATCAAACGATATCTGGAATGTTAATCTCAGACACATATTAATAAAAAAGAGATCAGGTGGTCCTGTTTGTAAACAAAAAAGACAGGCTTAGAGGGCAAGCCAAATCTGGAATAATAATTAACAAAAAAAAAGGGAATGGACAGAAACATAAATGCGCGCACACACACACACACTTACACACCACACATACACACACATAAACAAGCACCCCCCCACACACACACACACAGAATTTGGAAGACATGAGATAGAACAAATGAACAGCCACTAGCAACAACTTCAGCTCTAGTAATCTCCTGTAGATAGGATTTTCATCTCGAAATATTGAGAATAAACCACAGGTTAACAAACAACACCACAGTTAGCTTCTTCTTTCTTTACATTTGCATTGTGATAGCCTTCAAATCCAACCAGCAAACGAATAATATATATATATATATATATATATATATATATATATATATATATATATCCTAGATTAAACGGTTATATCACCTCCTGATGTTGAATCAATTACTTAAAGTTTCATCTGTTTAACCAAAAATGAAACATACGAATTTATCCTGGTCTTCTAACAAGTATTTGAGCACTTTTTAAACGATTTGTTCATTCAGATAAAGATATATATATATATATATATATATATATATATATTATATATATATATATATATGTGTGTGTGTGTGTGTGTGTGTGTGTGTATATATATATATAGTGTGTTATATATGTGTGTGTGTGTGTGTGTGTGTAGAAAGGTAGACAAACACGGGATGTTATGGAAACTGGATGTTTATTGTCGACGATGAAAGGTTTCGGTCTATTAGAACTTCTTCAGGACTCGAATATACTTATATGTGTATGTGTGTGTGTCTGGGTTTTTTTTTTATATATGTGTGTTGGTGAACATATATAAAAAAATTAAAACAGACACACACACATACGCATACATATTTATCTTGACCAATCCTTACAATCCAACATTCTGGACTAACACCTGCATTACCATTCTAACACTCCCCATCTAGAGAGAAGAAAATCCACTACCCACCCCCAACCACTCCTACCCCTACTGACAACCTACTGTTTCACCATTTTGAGAATGTCCATCATTGAACTATATTCAAGTCCTGAAGAAGTTCTAATAGACCGAAACATTGCATCGTCGACAATAAGCATCCAGTTTCCATAACATCTCGTGTTTGTCTACCTTTCTCCACATATTGTCGGATTAACCTTCTCCTATTTCTCCCATATATACATATATATATATATATTGTATGTTTGTGTGTATGCATACAGACAGACAGAAAGTGTTGCGCAACGTGTATTTATACGCACCCAGAAAAATATGAAAATTGATTTTTGTCTGTTGCAAAAAATAAAATAGTATTTATTCATTTGATTTTTTGTTAGTGGCATGTCCTGTTCTATGCCTGTTGTTTTTCCTTTCTCTCTTTCTGTTATTTGTTGTCGTTGTTATTAATTTCATGGAAAAATATTTGTTTAAATTTTACTGTTTAAATATGTTTTTCCTTTACGGTTGGCTAACAATCACCTAACCCAATGCTCCCCCCAATTAGCAAAACTCCATTCTCCTTTTCTCTGAAGAGTTACACCTGTCACTTCACCTCAGCCAAGATTTTTCACACCCAGATTTGTTCTTACATACAGTAATTCAATAGACTCAGAAAGTCACACTCACACAGGCAAGCAAGCATACCCGGAAAAAAAGGTACAGACGACCTATCATACAAAGATGTGTCATTATTATCGAGACCCCCTCCCCTTCTCCCCCTCTCTCTCTCTCTCTTCTCTCTCTCTCGAAAATCGATAAGCAGATGTATTGGCGGTAAGAAAATCTGAGTGTGGGCGGAGGCTGGGTTTTGTGAGGGGGCAGTAGCGAAGGAAATGATAATGCCGGTGTTGGTTTTGAGAGCAGCCATAATGATCTGATTGGGTGTCATGTGACTCGAGATGCGTCATCACCTTGCAAGGATGATTGCTACTGCTGCAGCTGTTGTTGTTGATGATGATGTTGTTGTTGTTGTTGTTGTTGTTGTTTTAAACACTAGCTGGTGAGAGTGTCAATGATGCTGATAACAATGATGATGATTTGCTGTCCAGTATGGACGGTGAATTTAGTCATAGGTAGATAAGTGGAATAATGAATTATTAATGTTATAAGTTTTGGTGTATTTTAAAACAAGTCTTTGTTTATGGGCTTTCAGTATAAAAACTTAACACAGACATATCTTATGCAGACCCCAGAAATAGACAATTTCGCTGTGGGTGGCATAACAATCAGAAAAATATTAAAATAGAATCAATCCCGATTATCAATGATGCCAAAATTTAATTCAAATTCTTTTTGCACGGTTATATGGTATCAATTATTTCTATCTAATGCTAATAATTTTCAGAAAACATTATTTGACTCCGAAGTGGGATAGTATCAGTTTATACCACTCCGGCTGACAGTCGAGGTGAGTGTGATGACAACAGATCTGGAGACTGATAACAAGGACATCCCATATCTAGTACAAACTTATTCTTCTGAAACCAATATATACATGCATACACAAACACACACACGCATTTATGTATATATATATATATATATAATATATATATATATATATATATATATATATTGTGAATAAAAGGCCTTGAATACCCTGGGTATCCTGGTTATGGACCATTTCCACTCGTGAGTATGCCCACGAACTTCTTCAGACCACTGATATCTTTTATTTAGCTTTATTTAACTAAATAAAAGATATCAGTAGTCTGAAGAAGATCGTGGGCATACTCACGAGTAGAAATGGTCCATTATCACGATACCCATGGTATTTAAGTCCTTTTATTCACAAATAACTTTGTTCTGTTTACAATAATTAAACATTGAGCTCTCAAACGGAACCTGAACTCTACAACAAACTACTGGTAGAAAATTAGGACCAGCCTAGAATCACCTTGTACCAAGAAACTTGGTACCGCACCAAAGATATATATATATATATATATATATATATATATATATATATATATATATATATATATGTGTGTGTGTGTGTGTGTGAATGGCACAGAGATATGTACCTATCTCTCTGGCTATTCATCTATCAATCTATATAGATATAGGTATGGGGAAGGAGAAGAAACTGGTAAAGCTTACTAGTATTAGTGAATAGGTAAATTTGAGAGTGGGATCTGTACATTGAATGACTCTTAAATAGCTCAGACAAAAACGTCTATCCAGTGGTTCCCATAACAATATATATAATATATATATTATATATATATATATATATGTGTACATATACATACATATTTATGTACACAAACACACAATATATATGTGTGTGTGTGTGATTTTCGAAGATGTGCATAAATCTGTATATGTAATCAATAACTAATATATGTATATTGGATAGACGCCTTATCTTAAAAAGAATACCATAATTTTACATAACTCAGATTACATTTAATCTTTAATATATAATTTGCAACAGGAACCTAACACATCCACACATACTTACCCAATGCACACACATACTTATACATAATTATACACACGTATGTCAGTTGAAACATTCTTTCTGATATATTTTAACTTAATTCACATTTCACTCAATGCACCATCAGGGGAAATGTTATTTTCTCATAATCAAGAATGTTTTATGATTTATCTTTTTTATTATTTTTCATTAATTCAGAGTTGTTTTCACAAGTGTCATTTTGAACCTCATCATTCGAAAACAATGAAAACATCAAAATGAAAGATTTTGAAAATGAAGCAATAGAAAATAATGAAATCAAATAAATAGGTATGTTTGATTTCATTGAAATATTTTAATATCGATTCATGTTCATTAATTAGGACTTGATTTTATTCTGGTTTGGGAGTATATTATTTGGTAGAATGGTCTAACTTTAATCTCTAACATAATTCCCATTAGATCACCGCTACAACTCGGTCGTGTTTAGTATTGTACTCCTTTTATGCTAATTTTCTGTATTCGCCTATTATGTGATTAAGTGCTTCATCTCTGAACCTACACATACTATTCTGTTGCGTATGATCAGTTTTTACTTTTATTCAATTTGTTCACATAGTATTACTAATAATAAGAAAACAGGATAACGAGGCTCCTTGCGGCAACTGTATTAATAGGACACCATTGATAATTAGTACTACGAATTCATTGTGGGGAAATCCAAATGGTAGCACCGGTACTAATTTGGGTGACTGTGACCATTTTACAAAAAATTTAACGGTGACGTGAATTGCTTTACTATCTCCAGACGGAGCTAATCTACCAGTCTACGCTGATTTTGTCTATATTTTAGAATAATCTAAAGCCATATTACAGGAAAGATGATAATCTATGAAAGATTAAAATAAATTAAATATGTCCTTCCTTATTTTTATGAAGTGTTTCAATTTCTGGTGATATTTCATTTGCATATTCAATAACTGCTTTTACAATTGAAATATAATCAGATCTGTCGCTTTATGTTTCTGCGACTCTCAGATTGACTAGAGAACAGCTTGAATAATCGATCCTTATTACAGGAATATTCTAGGAAGGTTTCTCTGGTAGAGGTTACCTTTATGTTTTCTTGAATCTGAATGCTGGCAGCGTGGTTACACACCCTGCGGAGGTATTCTTGAGATTTTGTTGACATTTCCTCTGTATATCAATCAAAGTTCAAGATAACACGTAGGAAGCCCGTGGTGTAATGGTTAAAGTCATGGGAAATGGACTCGTCGCCCCGAGTTCAAATCCTGGACGTGGTAACTGCATTTCACTTTGCGCTAATACCCTTGGGAAAGGTATGAATCCTACTCTCCCTCCAGCTATGGGTAAATAGCAGGACAGACTGGGTTCTTTAACCATGGCTAGGTAACCAGTCTAGGAGAAGGAAAACTCTGAATTCAAACCTGTTAAACTCCGCTTAAGAAATTGACCTTGTGTCGTATCCTGCTCGTGTGGAGTAGTTGGTAAATATAAATATATATATATATATATATATTTTCCGTACCTTCATTTTAAAAAAATGTGATATATGGGTCAAGCACTTCCAAATCCGTTGATTTAGGCCGAGGGACCTTATAAAACAAGGCACATCAATCAACTCTATACAAATTAATTTCCTCTGGTAATAAATGTTTGTTTGTTTTGTTTTACGGCATATCAACCTCAGTGCGTCATTTAATGCCGATAAAGTTTTGAAATAAATCAATTCTTAATGGATAATACAATTTTTTTATAAATACATTTTTCTATTTAACTCATAGATGGGACACTAACAGGTACTACCACTCCAGGTAAGAGTGGACCAGGGAGCAATGGTGATGAAGGGGTGCTCCACATTCCCCAAACCTCCAAAACTGGAACCTCACCATCAGATAGAGTTTAACGTCATCCCCAGGACATGTAGACCCACAGCCACTGCCTTCTAGCACCCATATGATAAAAAGGGGTTGGGGCTTGCTATAAGGGCAATAGGGTTGGGAAAATCATATAGGTGCTAGGGCTTGACGTGACCAGCCGATTGATCGGAGGGGGCCTCTCCGACCGCCCGTCTAGCCCAAGATAGAGCCAAAGTGGAGTATTGCATGTCCACCTGGGCTCTATCCTTGAGCATCACGGGTTGCCAGCCACGGCCAACAGGTGGCCCCATTGGAGGAGTTTTACCCCTCTGCAGAGGTGCAGTTGGTGCATTCTAACGCCCCAGCCGACAGGGCGGTCTGGTAATGAACACTTTTCTGAACTGAAATGGTTTTGCAGAATAGTCTTTGTAGGTGTTTGATCAAACTCACCTTGAGTGGGATGGGTTCAAGAGTGAGTTAATAAAAGAAATTTGCATCAAATTATTTATTTCTAAATGAAAAACTAATTCAATCAGACTGTATGTCGATTTTCATCCAGCCTAACACATACACTAGCTAGCCACCAAATTGAATGCGATGAATACCATGAAATGACCATTTTTATGGAATTCTATATCAAATGATATCTGTGCATTATATGTTTTAGTTAGGAAAGAGGGGACACTGAGTCAATCCCACGCACAAAGCTTCATTAACCTACTGAAATGTAAGACTGAGCTGTCGGCAAGACTTAAAATACACGGTAAGGACCTCTAAAATGTAATGTCTTAAGTTTAATACGAAATGGCATCTTATGATTAGACTGCAAAATTGGAGAGTGAAGTACTATCCATTGTCATTACACCCAGGTCCACTCTGGCCAGGTATGGTAGTACCTGTTAAGGTTAATGTAGTGAGATAGCCAATGGCGTTTTATCTCATTTACATATGTGTATTACAGCAGGAGATATATAGAGACTCTTTAGAGGACTGGTATGAAATTAGCGACTTGATGCTAAGACCTGGGCTACGATTACGCTCGACGGATTATTGATACTACTACAACAGAGAATACGAAACCACACCTCACAACAGTTAACCTATGGTTCAAATAGATCTATTTAAAATCATTCCTATTCGATAGGAATACTTGATACCATATAACTATAAATTGGTACTTTAAGTTACAATTGTTTACTAAGGATTATTATTAGTAACTTGAAACCAAACAACTTTGTGTTAGGAAGTGACTATTATTTAATAAAAATAACTACTTCAATATATTAGTATTAGTTAGGAATACGTAAAACCGTACAATAACCTAATAACCCGTGCAAAGTTAATCTCATCCCCGAAAACAATACTTTACACAGAATTAAAAAATATTAAACAAACACTAATTAATAATGGATTCCCCAATTACTTAAATGATGATGAAAAACTACAATCAACAAAAAATAAAAAACAACAATAATCCACCCACTAAACACCCATGTATAAATTTATATTATTGTAATCAGATGTACAATATTTGTAAAATAAATGAACTTATAATAAAAACATTAGTTCAAATAAATATACTCCCTATTGACCCTAGAAGAAAAATTAAACTTATTGTGTACTATAAAAAATGTAAAACTACAAACTTAATTATCATCAATATTTTCCTCCCCTCGATTTAACCGTTACAAAAACCAATGTAGTATATCTATTTAAATGTCCATTGGGAGAATGTATCACCAATAACAATACATACATCGGTGTAACGATAACTACCCTTTCTAGGCGTCTTACGATGCACCTTTCAGACACTAGCTCAATAGCCGAACATTTAAAAACACACTCTTGTCCCAATACTAAATTCTGAAAAATACTCAACGGTAACACCACCATTATAGAAACACAAATATGTAAACAACGACTAAAGATTTTAGAAGCACTGCATATTAGACACAAACATCCAAAACTAAACAAAATAAACTTTGATAATAGCACCAATGTTTCTAAATGCCTATAATCACATTAACAATTTATGAAATAATAATAATATTAAAAATGATAATAAAAACAATAATAATAACACTAATAATAACAACAACACTAAAATAAACAAAACCTATATAAATAGGAGATGGAACAACCAATTGTTGTACAGTTTCAAAATTACCCTGAAGATGGCCCACAATAGGGCAGAAAGTACTAGGTCAATCAACTATGGCAAATACATCAGTCAATTTTCGTCAGATATTATTAAAATAATCCGGCAATGTGAAAGGATAAAAGAAAAAAAATTGCAGACAAAAAAATGGCTGATATATATATATATATATATATATATATGAGAGTACACAAACAGTTTGAGATGGCGATAGCCGACAATTTTTGGGAGAATATGTACTTAATTGAAGTCATACCTAATTTGAAAATTAATTAGTTGATAATTAATGAATTAAGCGAATATATCTGTTCAAATGTAAGGCGTAAACAAATCGAGAAAAAGTCGATCTCTGTATGTACATTTCAGCATGTTATGCCTCATCAGCAGAGTTATCTATCTATCTATCTATCTATCTATCTATATATATATATATATATATATATATATATATATATATTATATATATATATTCGAATTATTTTCCTTTTCATTCATTCATTTTTCATTATAATTTCATCGTTTCGCTCTAAATCTTTTTTGGTGTTTGTCTTATAGCAAATTCCTCTTTTGTACATAAACGGAATGGTAAAAATCGCGTTAGGATGATATTTATACCAATTTTCAAATAGAGAAAATTTATTTTGGGGATAGAATCTTTTATTTGGAATTTCATTTTTCTTATTTTTTCTTTTATTCTTACAAATGCCATCAAATTATACACCCATTATAATTTCATCGTTTCGTTCTAAATCTTTTTTTGTGTTTGTCTTATAGCAAATTCCTCTTTTGTACATAAATGGAATGGTAAAAATCACGTAAGGATGATATTTATACCAATTTTCAAATAGAGAAAAATTATTCTGATCTGAAAAGCAGCAATACAAAATATTGTATTTAACTGGAAGTGGCGCATTTTTATCTTTAGCACAATTTAGTGACGGTGTAAAGGACAAAATCAGTGTGTTGGTAGATATTTGAAATCCATTTACAGAGATTTACAAAGTGTGTTACAGAAGAAAAAAACAGCTTGTCACAAGACAATTTAGAAGCAACTTGTGAAACAAAGCGTCCTATTTTCCCATGGAAACTAAATAACTAAAAACCAGGCACAACGTGTGAACGTTGGTTTGTGCAATGGCAGTGCAATATACCAACATCCCCCACCCTCATTCAGATGTACCCGTTTCAGGTGTTGTAATAGGGTATATAAGTGTTTAGATTCTAGCAATTATGTGTTATTATTCTGAACTTGGCCTCATTGTCGCCGAAGCTGCTTACAGAAAGCGAGAAATCAAAGATAATGAAATAATATCATACTGTAATGCACAATGATACTTTATGATTACTTGAACATCTATTTTGCCCATTTTTGCTTGTTCTCTTCATATATTTTTGTCATATGGTATACTTTAACTAAAAATATGTCTATTTGCATCTACTGGGTGCGATGGGTAAATTGTTACCATTTTTTGATTCGAAAGGCTTGCAAGAGATTCAGAAATATCCTGAAGGTCATGGTTGAAGCCAACAGTGATTTTTAAAAAAATGTAATCTATGGTATTTCAAGATATTTTCATATAATTTTGTCATATATATCTGATAAAGTGAAATCAGAATGTTATTTTCATTTTTGCATAATTCAGACAACAATTTACCCATTACATCTTGTATATAACATGTAATGTGAAAATGAAAATATATAAAATATTTCTGTATTGTTTATTCTTTTCAAATGCTGTTATACAATGTAACAGATAATAATGATTATAGCACTCCTAAACATGACTATACGATAGCCTTCCGAATAGGTAAGCTTATTGAAAGATACCACATGTGGAACATAACATATTTTGGGTGTCTCTCAGGGGTATTAAGCTAGGTAATCATATCATTTTTTGGAAGTTCGATTTTCACAGGTTATCCCATAATTCTGGACTCTTGCTCAACTAAGATAAGCTTATGGAATGACAATAACACTGCATATCCTTAAAACACACACATGGGTTCTTGAGAAGTTAGCCATGAATATTCAAGTGATTAAAGGAGAAAATTATTTTATACACTCTAAGAACAGAAAACGTTACTAGGCGATAATAATTTCCTGAAGATATAATATCTACATCAACTGTGTTGAATGAGTATAAGCGGAGGAGATTTTCGTAAAGACAATGCACCCTGTGACCTTACTCGGGTTGAACGGGAATATTTTCCGGGAAAAAAATTACTAGCCAGTAGGCAGTTCAGATCTAAATTACATTGAACATTTATGAGATTCACTGGAGCAACACGTTAGCTCCGCAGAATATCCATCATGACACTTGGAGAAAATTATAGACATCTTATCAATATCCTGGCACCAGTTCACTTAAGAACATATCAAAGGTCAAGTCGAGTTCATAACTGATTGGAGAGTACTTTTGAGCCAACAAAGTATTAGACAAACGATATATATATATATATATATATATATATATATATATATATATATATATATATATATATATATATATATATATTACTTTTGAGCCAACAAAGTATTAAGCAAACGAATTATATATAATATATATATATATATATATATATATATATATATATATATATGTGTGTGTGTGTGTGTGTGTGTGTGTATAAAGATAAATCTAATGAGTCAGACGGACCTACTAAAAGTTTCACTTAATGCTCTTCATGGCTGAGATCTGACTCTCTTTTTAATCTCCTTAATATCACTAGTTATCTCTTGCTGTATTTTATTATGGATTTTTTTAATTAAAAAAAATTGAGTCAGATCTCAGCCCTGAAGAGCATTAAGATAGGTTTGTCTGACTCATTAGATTTATCTTTATTATTTGCTCTACTTAAGTATTGAGCACTTTTTACTTATTAGCTTTAGTCTACTGGTGGTTTTATATGAATATATATATCTATATATATATATATATATATATATATATATATATATATATATATATATATGCTTATAAATTGTTTTTATTTTGGCCAAAATATTGTACTCATAGATTATTTTTTATTGGTAGGATTATTTTGGTCTTTTCTTTTTTCAAAAATTTTTGGTTGATATTTAGTAGTATATTTTTACAATCAAACTATTTGCTGTTTTTTTTCTCACCGCGAGGATTTACCAACAAGTTTGGTATATTAAATTATATTATATATATATATATATATATATATATATATATATATAGATAGATAGATAGATAGATAGATAGATATAGATATCTAATATACCAAACTTGTTGGTAAACCCTCGCGGTGAGAAAAAAAAACAGCAAATAGTTTGATTGTAAAAAATATACTACCAAAGATCACCTGGGAAGAAAAAAATTTTTGGAAAAAAGAAAAGACCAAGATAATTGTACCAACCAAAAATAATCCATTGATATAATATTTTGCCAAAAGAAAGAAAAAAACAATTCATATGTATATATATATATATATAAGAAATATATATTCATACAAACACCGCTAGGATATACTAAAGCTAATAAGTAAAGAGTGCTCAATACCTAAGTAGAGCAAATAATAAAGATAAACCTAATGAGTCAGATAAACCTACTTAAAGTATCGCTTAGTGCTCTTCAGGGCTAAGATCCGACTAAAAAGGGTTTATCAACAAGTTTGGTATATTAAATTTAGCTCTAGTTTTAACTATTTGACACTTTCTAAGCTCATCTGTAATGGAGCAAAGAAACATAAATTATTTGTACAAAAATATCCCGATACCGGATAATCATAAATATAAGTTAGCTTTTCTGAGAAAAATAGAAACTTTCATCTCAAATATGAGATGGATGGCTTATTTATTCCTTATTTCTACACAAAATAACCAAGAAAATCGTGAGTTTTAGAACCAATAAGCACCCTCCCCAAATTAAAGAGTTAAATAAATAATACTAGATTTAAACGGTGTTCTGTCTTTTTTCTTTGTTTTTTATTGGTTAGTTTAGTCTGTGCTAATTTATTTGAGTCATGGTGGAAGGTGTTGTATAAATATGAGTTTGCTCAAAATCTCTTTAGTCGGATCTTAGCCCTGAAGAGCACTAAGCGAAACTTTAAGTAGGTTTATCTGACTCATTAGGTTATTATATATATATATATATATATATATATATATATAGTAAATAGTATTATCTGACTCATTAGGTTTATATATATATATATATATATATATATATATATATATATATATATATATATAGTAAAATGGTGTAGCCAAAGAGCAATTCTGACAATAATATTCGAATATACCTGCTCCATAAATGTATTAAGCACTTTTATATTTATCAATATCCCCGGCTTATTCGGTTAATCATTTTATCGACACACTCGATGGTTTGCATTCTCCGTTATGTCACTCCTTCTACACAAACACGGACACACACACATATACACATATATATGTATGCATATATAGGGTGGGATTAAAATCCTCGCCATTTTATATTATTAATTTCGCGTATACACTTTGTTTGTTTCAGGTTTTATCTACTGTGAAGCAAACTAGAGTCCGTTCAACAGTGCCCGCTAAGAGGACAGCACCGTCGAACAATTCTCTCTTCCAAAAAATTTGGAAACAGCTTGCTATACTTCTTGGCTTTCATGCCTAAATTTCCACTACAAAGATTTCACGATAAACCTATTCACTTATGTATGACTTTTTACCTAGACTCATACTGGATGTGTCCACCCCCCCCCCGAGTTTGAAAAGAAGGTTCCCGAGTCCAAGAAGGTTCTTGAGTCCAACAAAAAATACATGAAAAAGGCTGGAGGGCACATCGGTTGAAACGTTGTGCAGATAACAATAAAGATGAGGACAATAGTCCAAATAATACAAATTCTCTTCCTTGGTTCTCACCTTTCCTTCCTTCCTTATTTTTCATATCTGTCTTTTCTTCACCTCCATATCTTTTCATCTATTTTTTCTTTCCCTCTCTCACCTATGTCTTTTTCTTTCTTTCTCATCTTTCCCTCTCTCTGTCTTTTTCTTTCTTTCTCATCTTTCCTTCTCTCTCTTTTTCTTTCTTTCTCGTCTTTCCTTCTCTCTCTCTTCCTTTCTTTCTCATCTTTCCTTCTCTCTCTTTTCCTTTCTTTCTCATCTTTCCTTCTCTCTCTCTCTTTCTTTCTTTCTCATCTTTCCTTCTCTCTCTTTTTCTTTCTTTCTCATCTTTCCTTCTCTCTCTCTTTCTTTCTTTCTCATCTTTCCTTATCTCTCTTTTTAAAAGTAATCTGACGAGAGTCCAGAAAATACAAAAAGAGTCGGATGAGCCAATAAGGATAACGAAGTTACGGCATCTTGGAAACCCCACTCTAATCATTCTGTTGAGAAAAAGAATTTCCGACATTCTTTCTAAGATCCAAGACATGATTGAAAATGATACCAACAAGGCAATCAAATCCATAACCAGGTGAGTGGGCGGGTCTGTGTCCCTTTTTCATGTAGGTAGACAATTTCTTATACTGCAAATGTTTGAACAATCTCAAGCAACCCCTACAAATGAATACGATTTGTTTTTTTCTCGGAGGAGAAAAAGTTTTCCTGTGTCGGATGGTGAAATCAAAGAACTCTCATTGGCTTGCTCTCTCTTGATAAGATGTACCTATACTAATAAAACACCCAATCCACGCCATGGCGTTTGCTTTTTATTACTCAACACCCAGTCCACACTATGGGGTTTGGGGTGATCAACAGCAATGATGACCTTATATCTTCATTCATCTTCCCTAGTTGACTCACAACTGAAATGGATACCAACACAGAGTACCTAGACGAGGTAGTGCTTTAATGGATCAAGAGGTTGGCTGGAAGACCCTACGTCCTACTGATATCATAGAGATGTTATGATATCACACAAACAAGGAAAACCCAGTTTAGGCTGTTGAGCGGGGGATAAAAAAACCATGCAATAACAAAGATAGAATAAAGGCAAGGATAGCGACAGCATTTACCAATTTAAGCTAGGGGATCGTCGGAAAGACTTGCAGATTATGAAGTTGTCTAGAAGCCATTAATTGTGATTTCTTTGAATAATTTTCTTTTATAGTACATCAAGATATTTTCATGTAATTTTGGTAAGTCATTATGCTATTTTCATTTGCAAACACCAAAGTGAAAATATTGGACCCGAAAGGAACTGGAAATGGCTAAGAAAGGGAAACTTCTATAGAGAAACCACATCTCTCCTAATTGCTGCATAAAGTAATACCATAAGTCTAATTATATTAAATGAAAGATGGATAAGACACAACAGAATAACCAGTGCTGGATTTGTAGAGACGCTTCATCACATTATAAATCAATACAGTAAACTCATGCAAAAGACTAGAAATCACTGCGTGGTAAAGATGAACTGGGAAGTGTATAAAAATTAGCAAATGTACAAACTAAAATCCGTTCTAGAAAATGTTTAAATTCTCTTGGATTTTGATATACAAACGTATCACCTAATCCAGGCAAGAAGATTACACCTTGTAATTTAACAAGAAGAATAACATGTCATCAAGTGGATTTTCTGTTCCAGTGAACCACAGTAAAAATGAAAGAAAGCAAAAAGATAGACAAATACATGTATCTTGCTCGAGCACTGAAAAAGTTTTGGAAAATGAGGGTTAAGATGATACTAATTCTAGTTGGTGCGCGTGGAACGATACCAAAGAGTTTGTAGAAAAACTGGAAATCGGGACCATAAGGATAACTTTTACGTGTAAGTGATTTCAACTCTGTGTCCTGAATATAGTATCTTCATACTTCTTCGCAACCTAGTTTATGCTCTGTGGGAGGGGCTAAGCATAAACTGAGTATGTCCCTTGCAAAGAGCTAAGAGCTAAGAGCAAAGGGTTTCCTTGGTATGAAAGTAAACTCCACTCTGACCCGGTGTGGTATTAACTGTTATATTAATTTTAATTATTTATATTCGATAGGATTGTATGCCAAAAAAACAAACTCTTAAGATACAACAGCACAAAAAATGCGATTCCCTAACCTATCGGAATAAGATGATATTACAAGGTTTGACATACCTTTAAAATCAATCATTTGATTGATTTTAACGGCATTTTTCAAAATGGTTATTTCAAAACTAGAAGCTAGGAAATCACGTTCATTGTACGTTCATTTTTTATGTAGTAGTCTATTGAGAGGATTTTTGCACAAGGTCCTGTCGAATACGAATAGATTAAACAGATCTACTTACCCATAGATGGGAACCTAGCAGATAATACCCCTCTGGATCAGAGTGAACCTGGGATTATTAGCAATGAATGGGGTACTCTATACTCACCAGAGATCCAGATTTGGAGCCTCAACACCAGACGCAGTTTAATGTATACTCAGAGCATTCCCTTTTAGAGGGTATATCACCTCTCTGCATGGGTTAATTCTAATCCCCACCGATATCAGTTTATGTCAATTAAAACTGTCGGTTTCATGCACTAGTATTTTGATAATAGATAACCATTTTTAAGAAAAAACGTTCAATTTGATTTTTTTACAAGTGCTTCCTACACTTTATCAGCGTAGGGCTTCCCAGTTTCAAGTCTCCCGTAGGTATGAAGGAAATATAGGATGACGTATAAAATGTACTCTTTCAAGAAAATACACTTGATTTATTCCAGAAGTTGTATTCAAAAAGTTTTTATTTGTTTTGAAATAGCCTTAGCATACTCGCGTGTACACCATATATGGAATTGGTTAAGAGTCAAGCGTAGTGTAATATTTCAGATCGATAGTCAGGAAACATCGCCATTTTAGCGGCACATGAAATACAAACAGTTTCTCAAATCTTGACAAAATCGTACTAAATTATTTTAGCCTGTAATTTGAGCGTCTAGCCTTTGAATCACCAGAAGCAATTATGCTCAATTCGACCACTGATAATAACGTCTGAATATATTGCATTGGCTAGAGGTCGGCAACTGTGCCAAAAAAAAAGCGATCTTGTCACCGTGAAGATGGATATTGAATTCCGACTACCTATTTCACTGTGTTATATCTCAGTCTGGATGGGTTTAGTAAATGTCTACTTCTCATTACTGGTACTAGTTCGAATGTTTACTTCTTTGGAGTTCTAAATTACTATCCAAAAGATACATCCTACTGTTTGACGTATGATTTATTTATCTATTTAATTTACAAACTCCTGGAGTTTCTCTTAACTATACAATTCAACGCTAAAACCACGTTTTTCTGATTTTAAATAATATTCCGTTGAAATTACGGAATGAGATAAAAATGAGCAAATACTTATATCAAAATGTATATTTGTACTTCATTTAAAAGTAGTATTAGTATGTTAGGTAAGGCAAGAAGCAGGCGATATCCCGCACAAACAGTCACAGATGCAGACTATGAACCGGCACTACTACATAGCTTGGAGGAGGCTGCAAATAACATCGACATTTATGTGAACTCTGATAAAACTGAGTTCATGAATTTCAAAAAGAAAAGAGACATCTTCACACTTGACGGTAATCCTCTTAAGCCAGTAGAACAATTCACATACCTTGGTAGTAATATCTCATCCACAGAGAGCGATATTAATACACGAACAGGAAAGGCATGGCTAGACACAAACAAATTATCAGTCATATGTAAATCAGATCTCACTGACAAGCTAAAGCGACAATTCTTCCAGACTGAGGTTATATCAGTGCTGTTGTATGGCTGCACCATTTGGACCCGAACGAATCGCTTTGAGAATAAGCTAGATAAGACCTGCACAAGAATGCTGCGTGCAGTCTTAAACAAGTCGTGGGAACAGCACCCCACAAGAAGGCAGCTGTATGGTCACCTGCCCCTCCCCCATCTCCCAAACCATACGAGTAAGACAGACTAGGCATGCGAGACACTGCTGGAGAAGCACGGACGAGCTCATAAGCGACGTTCTCCTTTGGAAGCCAACTCAACTGCGCAGAGGAGCTCCCAGGGGCAATGAATGATAGGGAAGTTTGACGAGAGATTGTCATGGATATCCGTGCTGCCTGTGCGACATTATATATATATATATTATATATATATATATATATATATATATATATATATATATATATATACGTGAATGGTATCAAGTGTTTCAGTGAAAGGATTCAAGCAAATTTGAGAACCCAAACGTACATATAAAGGTTTTGTGTATATACTTACAAATATCAATGTATGTACATATTTTTTACATATATTGAGTATATTATAAATGACTAAATATATCATAGCCTTAAATATATCAGAAGAGGGAATTTTAACCGAAATCAATTTATTTCTGATATATGAAGGTTTTCATATATATATATATATATATATATATATATATATATATATATATATATATATATATATAATTTGGTATACCAATATGTCGAAAAATCCGTGTTTTTATAAAAACTACCCCCCCCCATGTTTAAAAAAAATTACCAAAATTCGGAGAATTATACGATTTTGATGAAATATCCAGTGTTGATTTATCAATAGATGAACTTTATTTCAAATCTTTCTGATTTTTTTTCAGGTCACTTTATTTTGAGCCCACCGTCATTTTTGGGGTGCAAAATATCTAGGGGTGGGAGTAATTTCTGTAGAAATAAAAAGACAAAAGCAGGTGTGAATAGGAGAAAAAAATAAGGATAATACTCTGGTAGAAAATAAGTACCGACAATCGGTAAATAAAATGAAAATAAAAGATAAAAAATAATTTTTGGAGATTTTTTTACTCATTTTGATAGTTATTTAATTGGCTATTATCTTATAAAAGAAAAAATATACATCGATATCTGTTCCGTTTAAAAGGAGGGCGCTAAATTTTCAATAAAGTTTTCGACAAAAAATTATTAGGGATTTATACTAAAGTAATGTAGTTATTAAAAAAAATATGTTTCTAGAATCTAATAATATGACATTTTAAATCTAACATTATGATACTCCTATTTTAAATGAATTTTAAATATTAATTTATCATAGCAGAAATACTAATTAAATCAAAAAGTTTTGAAATAAAATCACTAATGCATTATAAATTTCATTTAAATCAATACTGAAAATTTCATTAAAATCGGATTTTTGGTAAATTTTTCAATCTACAGTGTTAAATTTCTTTGTAAACACGGATTTTACGGCAACTCCGGTGGCCATATTATATAATATTTGATCAGAATTGACAGAAAAATCGTTTTAAATGTATTAAAAATAAATTACATGCGTAATATTATTTTGCTTTTTTTACTGATGCTCATTATGTTACTACTTTTCGACTTAGACAAACATTTGACCTTAAATAATTGATTTAATTTTAATTATTTAAAAAAAATGAAAAGCAGACGAAAAAATGGGTATCCCTAATATATATATATATATATTATTATTTATATTTTTGCTTGAAGGCAATTACAAATGCATGTATCGTATAAAATTCGATAATTATAGAAAATAAACTTGACAAGTAAATCCCGCAAAGGATGGCTCGCCATGCAGAACACCGTACAGACTGTTTCGACTTTATTGAGTCTCTTCAGCGATGTATACTAACGACTCCCCTCCGACAGGAATCGAAACCGGGACTTCACAGGCATAGTCAGAGACCATATCCGTTCGGCCGCCGGTACATAGCGAACAATCCCTGCGAAATTAACCTTGTCAAGGAAACTATTACACGCCCTGCCATAGCAGGCAAGTAGACGTTTATTTAGTAATATATATAGTAATATATATTTATTTAGTATATATATAATATATATATATATATATATATATATTATATATATATATATATATATTCAAAATTTTTGCTACCAGGTTTTCATTGTAGTAGAATAAGTAATTAATCTAAAAGGGCTCAATATATTGCGTAAAATATAGAGCATTTATAGTTGTAGTAAAAAGTTTTTCTCTCCACCGCGGTTTCGGTCTTCAAGGTATATCTACCTCATGAGAACTAAATAATTATAAGTAGCTAAGTTTATATATGCATATTTGTTTGGTATAGAATTATTTTTATTTCTCCCTCTGTCTTTTAATTAGTATAGCATTTATTCTTTAGATTTAAACTGTTTTCATTTGAAATTAAAGATTAGTTTTCAATTCGCTTATCAGGCAAAAATAATTTGTAATTCTATCTGTCAACTGTCTTCAATTCCGATACTTTTTCTTCTTTTATTCATTTTGTTTAGATCTTATTTATTAATACTACTGTGGTAGAAGTCTTCAATTAAGTTATAGTCTTTTTGGGTCTTTTTTAAAATAATTACTGTACATCTTATATTATATCTATGGTTGGCAAACTTCCGTCTATTTTAGACGATGGTGTAGTTTTTTTTCTCTCTCTCTCTCTCACTTACAGCTACGTGAGTGGCTGAACAGACCGATCCTCGAATGGTAGTCTCTGGTGCAGTGGCCGCAAACAAAAGGTGAGGCTTTCTGTAGGTGTTGGGGATGCTGCTTTTCTCCTTTCTTTTAGCTCTCTTTTCTGTGGCAGCTTTTTTCCTCTCTTCTTCACTTCGATTTGTTCCTGTTTGACGAGGAGGGCGCCAGGTTGCACAGTCTTCTACACAAGCCTCCCACGTGTCTGTGTCGATGCGGCATGTCTTCAGGTCTCTCTTGTAGACATCTTAACAATGGGTTTTTAAAATACTATCTTGAGTTTAAGCAAAAATCTATATTGCAACACGAAGAATTTACATCTTTAATTTCAGCTTCTTTTCATCGTTAAGAACTGGATTTTAATTGTTGTAATGTACAAAAATTGAAAGAAATGAATGACAAAGTTACATTGTATTTCTAACTCAAGCAATTAAAAACTGAATTTAAAATTGTGTTACGTACAAAAAACGCTTTAGAAAAAAAATAATTCACAATATTCTCAAATTCTTAGCGATTAAAAAAAGGGGATATAAAAAAAAGCAATACTATTATTATTTTCAATTGCTAAATGGATTGGAAACCGAACCATTCGCTTTTCAGTGCAACTTTGGTAGACAACAACAATATTTATTTACAACATAGGGACGTCCAATCTGCTGCGTTAAACCCCCTATATTTTAACACAATGTAACTTGAATAAAGGTTATTATTATCTTCAAATTTTTGCCCATTAAAAAAAAACTCCTGATGATTTAAAAAAAGAAGCTTACGGAAATAATGAAAATTATGAACGAAAACAATTTTTACATTTTCGCACCATTAAATCAATTGAAATTTTAAGTAATCAAAAATTCTATGAAAAATCAACTAATAGTTCAAATTCCAACTCCCCCACTATTATATTTTATGAAATCTGAAAAGAAAAAAAAATGAACAGATAGAAAAGGATTTTTATTGTTTGTCTTCTATAAAGATAATAGTCTGAATAATTATATCAGAAGATTTGTATAAGTTTCTATTCAGGATTTTTTATTTTTAGTAAAAATAACATGAATTCTGAATTCTGCTAAAAGATGTCAATATTATGATATAAAAATTGTTTCAAAACACTCAAAAATTTAGGATTACATTTTTTAAAAAAAATATTTCAATGTTAACAAAAAATATCTCTAAATAAATACTGTAGTACTCAAATTTTCGTGATTTATTTCACATTTTATTCTTAAGAACACCCGCTGTATTCCTAAAAATGTTTTCGTGTGTCATGGACCGGGTACTTTTGCTAGTAATATATATATATATATATATATATATATATATATATATATATTACTGTAAATATTCAAGGACAGAGCTTACAAAAATGTGAGAAAAGCCTTCTTCAACGTGCTCGATTCCCTTATTAATTAAGAGCCGTGACAAGAGTGACTCTAAATTTCTACGTACACTAGACTATACGTTTTAAGATAGATATGCTGTTGTGGATATTTTCTTTTTATTTACTTTTTAATTGTGTGTTTGAATACCACTTGAGAACTTTTTTCAAGTGATGACATTTTGACAAAAACTTTGTATTTCGATTTATCAATGTACTGCATCCGGGAATTCTAAATGGGATAAATTCTCTTCGAAGTACAACCTACAGCAATTTTCACCAACTTTCTATGCTGGTGCTCCTTGATGATTGGTAACTTTCCAGCAAATTCTGGCTGTAAATCCCCTCAAAGTTATAAATACAGAATATACATGTATTGAAGTATAAATAAATAAACAAATTAAGATGAGAAAGTAGAGTGAAGAGGAAATACAAGGAGGAAGACTTAGAGACGATATATCTATTTTTTCTCTTTTATATTCCTTCTCTACCATCACCTTTTATTACCCCTTACTTTACTGTTACTTATAAGTAGAAATAGAGCGGACACTTTGAATGACTGCTGATTTCAGCAGCAGGCAAGCTGCCACTGCTGGCGTATCAGCAGGGGAAACTATGCGATTAGTTTCCGAAAATCGTTTGATTTTTGTTTGATTATTTGTTAATTATATCACTTAATCAGTTTAAAATCAATAAACCAAATTTTGGTGTGTTTCTTAGTTGGAAGGATATTAATCTATATTCAAGATTTCGAATCTGGGTGACTCCTCTTTTCTAAGTCATAGGTTGACACTATACATACCAAAAAATGTATTTTATATATATACTAGCAAAAGTACCCGGTCCATGACCGGACTAAAAACAATTAGGAACACCAGAGAGTGAGTGAGGAGAACACCGGGAGTAAGGGAGAAGATATTTGGTATAATATTTTATAAAATTTTTAAAAAATCGCGGAGAATTTGTTTACCAAATAGTAGAATATTTGTTTATTTTAGGATTTCTTTTTTTTGTTTTACATTCAAGATATTATTTTTTTAAATTCACCCCCAAAATTTTATTAAAGATTAACGATAAATAAAGCTAAGATTTAGTTTATTTCAATGTTGTTTACTTTAAGAAGATTTTCTTTTGTTGTTGTTGTTGTTACATTTTTGAAACAATTTTTTTAAGCGAACTCCCTTGCTTGTTGCTGGTAGAAATGAAATGTATCCGTTTAATTTCTTCTTTTTTTACCGTATTAAAATTTGAACAATAAAATGTTAAGAATTTACAATTGTTCGTATTACATTTTTTTTCTTTTGTGTTTTTTCTTAAAAACTCTTTTGTACATACGAAACAAATTGAATACTGAACAATATGGATATATTTTATAGTAAAAATGAAAATATTAATTATAAAAAAAACAAAGTTGAGTTATTATTAATCGTTAAATTAAATGCTTTCATTTATTATTGTTATTTACTTCGCTGCTAAAAAATAATTAATCGAAAAACCACCATACAAATTAGATTATTAGAAAGCCATTTTGTTTTATTTTCTAACCAAATAAATATTTTAAAGATTAGATCGGTGATACACAAGAAAGTCCAAGCTGAAATGATTAGAGCACAAAATTGTCCACTTTAAATTACCAGCAGCAGCAGTGGTATTTTAAATCACGCAGGCAGTCAAGCGAATTTTTAAAAAATATTAGCAGCAGCAGCTATGCCCCGATTATCGCAAATCGTATTTATTTTTTTATTAATTAATTAATATTTATATCCCATTTAATCAGCAAAAATCAATAACACAAATTCGTGTTTGTGCTTCAGTTATTTAAGAATGTTAAGTTTTATGCAAGATTGCGAATCTGCAATAACATCTAGTTTTTGAATTATAAGTCCACACACGTACATACCAAACTTATATATAATACTTATATATATATCTATATATATATAGAAGAGAGAGAGGAGGAGAGACAAGAGAGAGAGAGAGAGAGAGAGAGAGAGATGAAGAGAGAGAGAGGGAGAGAGGAGGGGGAATTAACGCCTAAGATAAACTCACTGCAGTATATAATTCTCATTTTCAATGCGTGAATAAATAAAAGTGAAACAATTATGAGAAAGTTTATCGTTTCATGTGTGGTTTAAATTAATATCACTGATAATGGTTATCGCTCCCCTCCTGTAGCTTCCTATATCTTAATGGCAAATATTTTGCTTGTAGTCATGGTTTCAATATTATAATCTAACACTAACATTTTTTTTAAAGGTTATGTTTTCAATTAAATATATGTATTTAATAAACGTTTTCGTTTGAACACGATTAATGTACTTCATGTACTCCTATATAATAATCTGCCTCACTGCTTATGGTTTCAAGTATTCCATCAAAACCTAATAAATTACAAGTACATCTATTTATCCATAGAGTGAACCCCAACAAGTACTACCAATCTGAGGTCCGAGTGAGCCTGTGATAATATCACTGATAGCGTGGTTCCACACTCAACGAGATGCAGAATGGTGCATGTACCAAACAAAATCTGCCATGAAATTATCTGAGCTCTTCAGATGCAATTGTATCACTCAATCCAGGGACAGAAAGACCGTTACTTAGTTTTAATTAACAAGAAAAACGGACATATGGAAATATGAATTGCGGATTTGCTGTTCCAACAGACTTCAGATCAAAACGAAGATAAGGCAAAGGGCTAGAGACACATACTTTGACCTTGCCAATGGGCTGTGAAAAAACGAACGATACAGGAGAGCTCTTGTAATAATCTCCAGCTTCTTTAAAAGAGAGTCGATAAACTGGAGATTAAACAGAATGAATCGAAACCCCCTGACGACAAAAATTATTTAAATCAGCCAGTAGACTTGAGAGAATCATGGAGACATGGAGATTTGCTGTACTCAGACACTTTGTGAAAAACCATCTTTTAAAACAGGCCTTACAAATCCCAAAACCACACTCGCACCAACACGGTTATAATTCGCATTAGAATTATCCATTATCATCTCTGGTGCGGACACACACTAACCGAAAGTTGTGCTATGCAAAAACCCTCATAATGCAATTTTCAAATGTTAGATAGAAAGACACATACGCAATTGACAATTCCAGAACTCACTGTTACTTGCTGGGACACCTACACATAAAAAAATCTATGTGAACCAGCTAGTGGTTCCACTGTATCTATGGGCAGCCCGGCTACACTGTATTGGCCAGAAAAAATAAAAACAAAAAATTCCATGCCTACCAACTCGTACACGTTTCGCCTGAATTCTTGCATAGATTTTTTCTTTCACATTTGTGAAAAAACCATCTGGTTTTTCACAAATGTGAGTAAGCAGCTGATGCGTAAAAATCGCGACTTGAACATTAATAATATAATAATAATAATAATAATATAATAATTAATATGTGATACAATTTTGTATGGGCCCTCTTAGAACGGTCCCCAAAAGAAAATAGAGACTGGGGATAACTGGTGATTAGAATATAATTTAGGACCATCCAGACCACAACTCTGGTACGATCAGGTAGATTACTCAGAAGAGATCTATAGGTCTGAGTGACTTGATGTCACTAATACTTTAGTAAAAGAAAACTTTGCTAAAACTGATGTGAAACAAAAAAACACTTACAAGGATTAAAATATTAATATACTTAGGTATATAACCAGAATATGAAAAAAAAAAAAAAAACAAAAGATAAAGAAATACATATGAATACGGTGAGAGAAAACAAAATTGGGAGACAGTTAGAATAAGAATCAAATGCAATTAGAGACTCATATAATTAGCTAAGTTGAATAATCAACTTCGATATGATAATGCCTTTAACTCCCAATGGGCCTCAGAGGGCTTTAGTATAAAATTACATTTTTAAAAGAAAGAATTATTCAAGTTGTTTCTTTATTTTCAAGTTAGTCTTTAAAAAACATAGCTTATTCGCCCTGAGAATTTATGTTTTAATTATTTTAAAAAAAATTTAAGCATAGTATTAACATTTTTACAATCTTTAACCTTTGTTCTTGAACAGGTTTCAGGCTTGCATGACAGCCATGTTCTTATCATAAACAAGTTTTATACTTGATGGCTTGCTAAGGAGATTACATGTGAACATCCAAGCTGCCTATAGGAAATTGTCATCTATAGTACAAGTGCATCCTCGAAGTGGAACTAGTCATTCAGTTTTCGATAATTGGACTCATTGCTTATTGATTAGGCCTAATAACGAATATTGTCAGCGCGTGTGTGGCCGGGAACGATATTAGAAGGAGTAAGAAAATAAGTGAAAGTGGTCTCGTCGAGCGAGCGGACGCCTAGGACAGTTTGGTTTACCCAAGTAAGCAAAGCACTCTGTCTCCTTGCCGTTCTGTATTGTTACAGCCATTCATCTCCTGTCTGGCTGGAGTAGGGCAGTATAGTCAGGTTACTAGAGTGTTGCATAGACATAAAAAACCGTAGGCTGTATTTTGTCGCCCTGACCTGGGTGTCAAGTGATTTCAAAGCTGCATTAAAATCTGATGAGATGTTTCTGTACGAGCTTGGCAATCAACTTGAACCCTAACATGGTTCAATAGTTTTTCATTCTTTTTTTAGTTTTTTGAATTCTAATTTGTGATTCAGTTTGATAAATTAGTGAGAGAATAATCCGCCGACGAACACATCACTGTATAACTTTCATTCTTGATTTAAAAGACACTTCGAAACTACAGCTATCTCGTCCATGGGACGCACTGATTTTCACCCTCTCCGAACACACCAACATACACAATACGTTCTACACCCTTCTCCACGTTATAGATATTTCCCAGTATGTTATTTCTATCTCTCATCATGTTCTCAAAAATAAGATAGAATTTAATAGCTCGACGCTGTAAACCATTTTCGCGTTTCTTTAAGACCTTCATCTGATGATGTATACTGGGTTGAAGAGAATTTGAATTGTCATACTACAAACGACTGAAAAATAACAGTTACAACTACAAACAAAAGAGATGTATAAAGACTTTTTTTTATCCCCTGTCATACTAGTTAAAACATCCATCAATTTCTTCACCCTTAATACATCCGTTGGTGAAGGTCCTGAAGTAGAAAATACACACACAACACACAGAACACACACACAACATATTAAATTACTATACTATTATATATTATTATATATGATATGTAAGAGGTAAAGCTAAAGTCGACGGGCGGCTAAAAGGTCATTATCAGCCTCCAGCGAGGGAGTCTATCCCCTTGTTTCAATAGCGCTCGACCAAGGAGAGATTGTTTTTAGGCCTCCATGAGGTGGAGGCGCCCACACCTTCCATCAGTCGCCTTATTTACCCGCACAGATCCCTGTGCTACTCATTACGCTGAGTCTGGCGACCGGTATCGAACTAGAACCTGTGGTTTCTAGGCCGAACCGCGTCTACCACGTGATTGTCCATACCGAATAACTTATATGTTTATTTCTTGAAAACTTTCGAAATAAGAAGATCTGACCACGGATGTCAGTATTAGGGACTTTGGCAAAGGACCACATTGCAGAATACGCCGATACAAATTACTCCCTGGACAGTAGAATGAATACGTTTTGGCAGCTTCCCAAAGCCAAATGACTAGCTGGCGGACATTATACTTTTTAAACTGCTAGTTTGGACGCATTTTGGTGGGCTTCTACTTGGGGCATATATGATACTACCTGTTCAGTCTGATTTGATGGCGATACAGTGTATATAATTCAGTATTAAACATACAGATACGTCAACTACGAAGGATATGGTGAGATTGAACACTCTTATTAAGGTATGTTGCCTTCCGAAGCGTATTTGAAAACAAAGACAGAATGGAACACAAAAATATTCGATAGACATAAACTAAGTCACTAACCAATTGTGTGAATAATTTACTGACTGATGATCTGAATCCGCATATCCATACACCAACTAGGATTAATTTCATGTCATCCCCTAGATGTTAGGGAATGCGAGTCTTTGTACTCACATATTTTGAATCTTTTTTGTGAATTTGTTTCTTAAGATCCGGACATATCGAATACGAAATCAATTTTGAAACAGGCTAAGATGTGGCTGCAGAGATGAATCCTTATAAGTTGTAATACCCACACCGGCGTCAAGGATGGATCCGGGATACGGTATAAACAAGAAATGGGCAACGACTTCGGACCAACTCAGCCAGGGCTATACACATAGTATACAACAAATGTTGAATGCAACCCTTCTTGTTCATATCGGAACCCTTCTTGTCATAATCGGAATGTTGCTTGGACTCGGCGAACCTTTCTTGGGACTCTGGAACTTCTTTGTACATAATCTGGAAAGCCTTCGGATTTGTTTTATCGGAATGTTCTTGGACTCTGGGAACTTCTTGTGACTTCGGTTTGGAACCTTCTTGTCATAATGCGGGGAACCTTCTTTCGTCAATCCATCTCTGTGGAACATGCTCTCTTGGACTCAGGGAGAGAACCTTCTTTTGGACTCTATTGGTGAACTTTTGGTCTTGTTCAAGTATCGAACCTTCTTGTTCTTATAAATCTGCGATATGTTCTGGACTCTATGCAACCTTGTCTACCTAGAGACTCTGTACCTTCTTGTCATAATCCAGGGGGAACCTTCTCTGGTCATAATCGGGATGTTCTTGGACGTCCGGGACACCCTTCTTGGACTCTGGGAACTCTTGTCATAACGGGAAACCTTCTTGTCTAATCTCGGACTGTTCTGGACTCCGGGAAACCTTCTCGGACACAATTGGACAACATAGCGTAGTGGAAACTCAAACGTTGAGTTCAGAGTTGACCAGTCTCATTCTCTTGACTGCAGGTTCACTCCCTGGTCAAAGGGCAGCTCTCAGATTTAGGTTAAATCATTATGCAAAATGATAAATTGTTATACCTTAGTCTTAACACCTGTGACCACTGCTATTTGTGCCCGTTAAGATGGTATATGAAGAACAGAGATCACCCCTGGTGGGATCTGATAAAAGGTTAGGTTAAAAGGCTCTCGCTATGATGACAGACAATACCCAATCACAAGATAGAGATTCCGATTTACGACAGTTAAGGTTCCCAAGTCTGAGAAGGTTCAGGGAGCGGTACATAATGCACAAATAAATATCTTATCTAGGATTGTCAAGGGCTTCATCATAAAATCAAACCAATATACACATAAAGACGGGGAGAGGACAAAATAAGTGCTTACACCAAGTAATCAACACTAACAGGGATAGAGGATCAATTAGTTACCGATAATCCAAAATATTTAACTAATTGTCAAATTCGCCCCGCATCTCATAAGTTGGCAGAGAAATAGTGTCATGTAACATAAATGATGAGGACAATAGTTACCGATATAAAATACCAATAAAATACTATAGTATGTACAAGTGCCTGGGGAAAATATAAAATGGTAATCCTTCTCATTAAATTCAGAGAAAATAGTCGTAGAAGGATAACGACTAAAGATGAGGTACATATAGTCCCTGATAAATTAATCCATATATAATTACTATATTGTCTAGACGCTCTTTTGAACTTCGTGATTATTAATTCGGAGACACATAGTGTAGATAACAAAAAGATGAGGACAAATAGTCCGAATAATCCATAATACTCAACTAATCAGGCGTTTCGGATAAAGTTCTCATTCAAACTAAAAACCATTTCTCTTAGTGATTTTAT
>CM042145.1:68088742-68091242 GCA_023376005.1 Doryteuthis pealeii
AAAGAGAGAGATCCACGCCTGGAAGATCGTCTCTTTAGGCTTGTCAGGGAGGTCGGGATTCTACGACTGACATTTGTTGGTGATCAACCAGCTTTCATCGTAGTGTTAATATCGCTTTTGTGGATGAGATATTACTACTAGGTATGTGAATTTTCCACTGGTTTAAGAGGCTTACCATCAAGTGTGGAATGTCTCTTGCTTTTTGAGCTCATGATCAGTTTTATAGGTTCAATAGAGGCGAATTCTTTGCTGCCTCTCAGGCTGTATAAGTTTGCATCAGCTATGTCGGAGTTCGCTTGGGGTCTGCAGGGAGATACTTTGCCATATATATTTATAAATGCTAGACTATGTACTCCGAACCTCATTAGATCATAAAAGAAAAAGGTTTCCACTAAGCAAGGCAGAGCAGGGCGATCCGAAAAATGTCACGATGGCAACTATGTGATGACCTCGGACGTTCTTGAGGGTGCACCGACAAGATAACATATACCAAATAATATTCGTTTTTTCTATAATGTTCTACTGTATTATAAATACTTCTTTTGATTAATAAATTACTTTTTTTATAAAAATGTGGAGGTATACTTGAGTTATGGTAAACTTATACTACTATTTTAACAAAATAACAAAAAAAACAAACAAAATGAAGAGAAATGTGATGGCTAGAATAGATAGGACATGCCACCGTGAGTCCTGTGTATGAAGAAAAAAGAATGGAACATTGTTACAAAAGTTAGAGTCATTGTGTGGTACTGTTTTTTTCTCTTCTCACATTATCCGATGTGAAACTGAACAGTTGCCTAGTAATAAAGTTTTATAGCTAAATAATGTGGATTTCGTTTTCATGAAATAGAAATAATCGCTGAGTTTACAATACACATGAAGTAATTACAATATTGATTAAGAAATTAAATAACTTGTTTTAAATCACACACGACTGGGATTTGTGTTTAATATAAGATAAGCTTTTATATAATTCTACTTTTCTCTTTTTTAAATCTTACTTATTTACGATTAGTCGTCCCTACTGCGATTCAAGGATGTCTGCAAAAATGATTCGGTGCTTTGGGCATTGTCCTTCAGTTGGGAATTTGCTAAGACGCCCTCCGGTGGCGGCAGAATCTCCATAAAGGACTGTACATGTCAGAAGTCACCCTGATACAACATTAATGAAGCTAAGAGTCCATAAGAAAAGCCCAACGGCCCAAAACAAAAAAAAGCAAATCGGGGGGGGGGACATCATATCTACAGGGAAACCTTCAATTGCAAATCTGTGGCTAGGAGAATTTTTTTCAAAACCGACTTCACAGTCACAGGAGGCGCTGCAACTTAGGGGACAGGCAAATTTATCATACTCTTAGACTGAATTGCAATGATGAATGAGATTTTTTATATATTTTTATTTCCCTCTTTTTAAAATTTTTATTATTTTTTAAAGCAAGTTTGATTTTTTGTAGGGTATTAAAATCAGTTTCTTGAATCATCTATATATAACATTTTTTATAAAAGATATAATATATTGACATTATATGATCTAATGAATGTTCATTTTAGCAAATATCCTTGTGATAGAATTTGTGAGGCATATATTATAGGTATATATATAAGGTGTAAATGAATGACTTAATATACTTTGTACAAACTCTTTTTTCTTCTTTCCCTCTCTCCCTTCTTCTCTATTCTTCATATTTTTTCCTTAGAAGAAATAGAGGGGAATTTATATAGACAGATGCTACTCTAATGAATAACCGTTCATTCTAACAGCTGCTAAAGGGAGATTATATAACAAGAATAGACTTAAAATTAATTAACTCTTTCTCTCTTATAAGATACTAAGCATATTCCAAAATAAATGTTCAATTCAGATATTCACCTAAATTATTTTATTTCTTAAACTGAATCTTAATATTATCTAACTGAAACTTAGACGATGGGGATCGATTTTTGACAGTTTTATCAGCAAAAATTGATTCTTTCAAGTTAGTTTTTAAAATTCGTTGTCATGGGTATGTTTTTTTGTTTGTTTTGTTTTTTTAGTTTTTTCAAATGAAATGTCTAAAATTTGTAAAAATAAGTTACGAAAAAAAATGTGTATGAGGCATGATGGTATTTGTGTGCTGTCGAAGGTTATATGGGTTTATGATTAAAAAAAATATCACCTCATAAGACTCCTCATCATGAATCAATCATACACTAAAACATTCACCCTGATATTTTTACTTTACTTTTAAGTTTTCAGTAATCAGTCTTCATAAATGTCGAGAGATTTCTGTTAAAGTTTTTTGAGAATATTTTTTAATCATTTTTTTTTTTTTACTAAGCAATTTTAGTGTAAGGAAGTATAAGTTATTTGAAATGAATCAAATGATATTTAAAAGTAAAAAAAAAATTAGTAATATATATATATATATATATATTTATATATATATATATATGATAAGAAATTTGAAAAAACAAGTGGTTCCGAAAATAAGATGTATTTAATTATCGATTGTTTTAA
>CM042145.1:68096242-68098742 GCA_023376005.1 Doryteuthis pealeii
ACAGTACTCTCCTCTACAGTAGCAAAGCCTGGATTACATACTCCTGCCACGTGAGAAAACTGGATAATTACACCTCAGATGCCTACGCCACATACTACGCTGGCAGGACGAATAGCCCAACAGACGTGCTGGAACGAGCAACCATGAACAGCATGCCCGCCACCATCTGTGAGAGACGCCTGTGTTGGCACGGTCACGCCAGGAGGATGGACAAAGGCTGCATCTCCAAAGAATTAGTAGAGGGCACCCGACCGGTAGGGAAACAACGCCTGCTTTAAAGATGTCTGCAAGAGGGATGTGGAGACATGCCACATCAACACCAACACCTGGGAGACTTGTGCAGAAGACCGTGCGACCTGGCGCCTCCTCGTCAAACAAGGAACGAGAAGGGGTGAAAAAGAGAGACAACAGCAACTCCAGCAAGCATCACTGTTTTTTGCAGTCACTGCACCAGAGATTGCCATTCAAAAATTGGTCTATTCAGCCTCTCACGTAGTTGCAGATTTTTTAAAAATGGACACTACGCCATCGTCTTTAGTAGACGGAAGGATGCCAACAATACATATATATATATATATATATATAATATATATATATATATATATATATATTGTGTGTGTATATGATTTCGTGGATTTTCGTTATAACCATCTAGCCATTTCTAGTATATATATATAATATATATATATATATATATATATATATTTATCTCTCCCTCTCTCTCTCTCTCTCTTCTCTCTCTATATATATATATATATATATATATATATATATATATATATATGAATTAATCCATTCAACTTAAGCAATGATGCATTTTCAGGATTTATTATTCAAATTCTAAATTTAGAGAAACCAGTTTTAATCGGATCATGCTAATTAAATAAAAACAACATTTTATGTTCTATTATTGTAAGAGCATTCTTCATAATGAAGGAAGTGGTTTAAAATTTTGATCTAATTCAGAAAAAAATACAAACCAGAATGCTTAGTTGTTTTTATACTTATGATCAGGGATTTGTGTAACACACTGCACGACGAGGATACGTCAGCACACGAATCATTCACTGGAACACGGCACTTGGGTACGTTGTTTTACGAGTTTGTAACGGCTATTGAGCAGCACCAACTTCCTCCGCCCTGTCGCCTGTGGCGTTAGAATGCACCGACTGCACCTCTGCAGAGGGATAAGACACCCCAAATGGGGCCACCTGTTGGCCGTGGGTGGCGACCCGTGATGCTTAAGGATAGATCCCAGGTGGATGAGCAGTTCATGACATGCAATACTCCACTTTGGCCCTATCTTAGGCTAGACGGGCGGTCACGTCAAGCCCTAGCACCTATATGATTTTCCCAACCTATTGCCCTTATAGCAAGCCCCAACCCTTTTTATCATATGGGTGCTAGAAGGCGGTGGCTGCGGGTCTACATGTCCTGGGAATGACGTTAAACTCTCTGATGGTGAGGTTCCAGTTTTGGAGGTTTGGGGAATGTGGAGCACCCTTCATCACCATTGCTCCCTGGTCCACTCTGACCCGGAGTGGTAATACCTGTTAGGGTCCCATCTATGGGTTAAATAGAAAAAATGTATTTATAAAAAAATTGTATTATCCATTAAGAATTGATTTATTTCAAAAACTTTATCGGCATTAAATGACCCACTGGGGTTGATATGCCGTAAAACAAACAAACCAAACCAAACCAAACAACTTCCTCTTTCTGGACTCGATCTGACAGGTATATGGTCCCTGCTATTATATAGGTGAGAGGTTGCGAATACCTTCCATTCATCCAACGTTGTTTACGTATGACTTGGTTTCATTCATCATTGTTTTTTTAGTGACAAAATGAAACAGACACCTTTTTTTCTCACACTATTTATGTGTCAGTTTCAGGAACGAAAGAGAGAAAAAAGATATCTTTCACCAAATAAACAACCTTAGCCTTTTTTGTCAACTAGCTTGATAGGGACGTCAGCTTTTGCTTGCAGCGTAACCCCTTCTCCGTATTTCCGACCCTTTCTGACGTGGATTCACACTATCTATGGGTTCCAACCACGTCTGTCGTGGTTATAGACATGTCTAATTTACTCTAAGAAAAACGTGTCTCTAAGTAATATTTTTCTCCCAAGCTTCTAGAATATTCTGAAACATGTTTAACTCTCATTGGCCGGTTCACTCTCGCTAGCGTCATATTGTCACTAACTTAAATGTTTTCCAATCGACATATTTTAGTGACCCACACTTTTTCTTGGTTTAATTTAACGTTTAGAAAATCTCAAGGCCACGTTTCTAGCATTTTCTGCAACCATAATGTCTGTATATTGAAAAAAGATTTACAAAATTTTTGACACTGGTTTTAAAATGGTAATTCCCTTTGACTATTCAAAGACAATGGAAACTGATTTAGTCTATATTACACCCTGGTGTCAAATTAACCTTTTTTTACTTAAAACATTTTGATCATCCCCACCTTTTTTTACCCAGGTCACTTAATACAT
>CM042145.1:68101242-68141342 GCA_023376005.1 Doryteuthis pealeii
AAAAAAAAAAATACCGTCTTTTGAATGCAGAATGGGTTAAGAAAAAAACATACCAAATTCTTAGAAACACTAAGAAAGACACGTAAGAATCATTTTCAAAAAGAAAAAAAAACATATTCGTGAGGACTTCGCTAACTTTTGTTGATTATTCTGGATGAAATTCTCTCCATTCTAGATATGCAATAGATTTCTCCCCTTCACTGTGATTTCTACAAAGAACGGATTAAACTGGCCTAGAGCCAAAATAATTTCGGCATTAGAATTGTCAATTTCTACTAATTCCCCTGTTCTGAGAATAAAATGATACTTAAAAATTGTCAATTGGCTCCTGTTATTGAAGATATGGAATCTGGCTGATAGCCAGGATATTTAACTGACAAAGTGAATAGAAAAGTTTATCTAGTAACATTAAGAACATTAAATTTTAAAGTATTCGTGCATCGGCAGAGAAATGAATACTCTTCAGAAATTGAGAGGCATGCGTTCGTCGTTCCAATTGTAAAAAAGCTGTTAGGATTTTATGATATGCACGTGAAATCAACGACCAACAGTAGACGACAGACGTTGCTGACAGGGAACAATGTATATACAATTGCAAGAGGGCAAGCTTATTAATTCTTCTGAATCCAGTTCTAGATAAATTCGCATTAACAATATTATTAATTAAAGTAATCATAAATTAACTGAATAACATTCTGTATTTAATTTTTAAAGAACAAAATGAAATTCATATAAATGAAATTAAAAAGCTATTTTAATAATCTATTACCGAAGAAATTCATACTTATTGATGATTGTTCAAACAATGAACAAAATACTACTAGCAATTAATTACTTCACTACATTTAATTTAGATAAATATATTGCAGTTGAAAATAACATCAGTAATAAAAGTGACAACCGTAAATAATTTTTTGCATTGAAAATAAATGTAAACAATGTTTTTAATGTTGGTACACATGACATCCGGTTAAGTGTCTAGATCTCTTTTACAGTTCTCAAAATTCAAGCTAGGACAAGGTTATATGACGATTTCTTGTTTGTAAATAGGTTTCTCGTAAAACTCAATACGTTAGATAACGTTGACTATATGTTAAAATGAAATAAAACTATATGTAAATCAATGATAGCGGGCTTGTATTTATTAAAACTTGTTTTAAAAACACGTAGACCGTGGAATGTTACGTACATAATATCTATCTATCTCTCTCTCTCTCTCTCTCTCTATATATATATATATATATATATATATATATATATATATATATATATATATATATATATAGTGTATGGTGTAATGATTAAAGTTATAGGAAATGGATTCGTCGCCCCGAGTTCAAATCCTGGACGTGGTAATTGCATTTCACTTAGCGCTAATACCCTTGGGAGAGGTATGAATTCTACACTTCCTCCAGCTATGGGTAAATAGTAGGGCAGAGTGGGCTCTTTAACCTTGGTTAGGCAACCGCTCTAGAGAAGGAAAACTCTGAATTCAAACTTAAGAAATTGACCTTGTGTCTCATCCTACTCGTGCGGAGGGATTGGTAAATATATATATATATATATATTATATATATATATATTTATTTAAGAATGGAAATGAGTAACCTACTCGAGTTTCATCGATAGAAATGTAAACAAAGCGTTCCTCTACTGAATTTAAGTCCCATTCCAACGGGCATGTTTATAACACCAAAGATTAATCGTAAACTCGATTAATTTAAAAGTAACCCTGAAGAATCTATCGATGAAACTCGAGTAGGTTACTCATTTCCATTCTTAAATAAATTTATGCTCTACATTGTATTGAGCACTTTGTATTTGTTTTTCTCAACCTTAACCTCTGGATATTGTGCGCTTCCAACGATCGTTATTATACCCACCGGTAAGTTAATACTTATACATATACAAATATATATATATATATATATATATATATATATATATATATATATATATATATATAGTGCAAACGATAGATAAAATGAATCTTTAGGTCATCAAATTATAAAATTGTTTCAGTTTTACAATTCTTCTCATTTGGCCGCAAAATTAATTTTAGAAGGATGGAATGGAAGGGGATAAATAAGGAAGAGAAGGGACGGGAGGAGATGAGGAGCTTATATAATACTGACATGTTGAATCATAATGCAACCTACTTCAAAAACGTTATTGGACTAGTTTGAGACAAATCGATAAGGCACAGACATACGTAAAAATGATTTTTTTTTCTTACATACATATATATGCGTATATATATATTGCATGTTGATGGTTATAAAATGCATATACTTGTCGATGTTTTTTAAAAATTGCCATTCGCTTTGTTGGTCTAAATTGTTTTCCTTTAGTTTAAACCGATGCTTCATGAGTGCAGTGTGTACTTTGGATTTTCATTTAGGAAAGAATGGCTATGATTGTATACTCTTTGTTTCCATGAATTCGCCGATATTCAAAAGTATATTCCTTGATCTGATGGTTTTTTTCGTTTGGAAAACATCGTGGCTAGTACATAAGGTTTTTGGATTCACATAGTCTGTTAAGTGGACACTGATTTTTTTAAATTTACAATTACAAATGTGTTTGTTATCTATTCTATCTGTGTTGTTCTGGGTGTTTTTACTTATTGTAGCGAGATGGTGAAGGTCCTGAGTTTGGCGAGGACTACTATAGAAAAGAGAGGAAGAAGAAATTAGTGTGAGTAAAGGTTTTTTTTTTAAAGTGATGAACATAAATGAATATGACCGGGGCATGACCCCCTGAATGGAGAATTGAAAGCCAACCGGGAAGTTTCGGGTGTTGACCAGAACCGGAAGTCACGTGGTGACGTGGAACGACGAAGAAAAATACCGGGCTCTTTTTGTTTTCCGAGGCCTAGGGTACGGACGGCCTCTGGTCCCTAGTGTGGATTACAGTAATTTAACAGTGTTCTCTCTCTCTCTTTCTCTCTGATTTTCCTCCTCCCAAAACAACCCACGAGACGAGCCTGGAAATAAAAGCTAAGCAGCTTGTGAAGATATATTTCTCGTGTTGTACCTTTTTATCGACAAGACGACCGCCGCGTACCAAATACCTTTTTAGTGTCGTGAATTTGGAGGCATTAGAATGTTACATTATATTATGAGCTAACGTTTTCCTTAGATATCTTTTTATTTGATGATAGTTTATTAATTCTTGTATTAAGGCATAGGTGTTTTATTATGTGTTGACCTAATTGTTTCCAATTAATCCTGTTTTAATACCAGTTTTTCACAAACCTTCCGCCCATAGGCTCCAGTGTTCGATGTTTGAATTAAAGTAAATTCCAAGATTTTGCTGGCTGATTTTTCAAGCAGACATATTTCCATTTTGGAAGGCTGGTGATTGATTGACCTTGTGCCATACTATGTTTGTTTTAATATTTGTCAAAATAATATTAGGATTCTTTAAAATTCCCGACCTAATGTAATGAATTCTAAAATTCAAAATCTATTATTGATGAACAAAACCATCTTCCACATTCGTAGCTTCAAATAAAATTGCCGAAAATATTCTTATTTATTAGCAGTTTTATTCAGACATTTTATGATTGCTTTAAAATTTTGTTTCTTCATCGGCGGTCACGATTTGATATACAAAATTTTAAAAACAAATTTAATAACATTTTAAAAAAAATGATGATATAAAAAGTAAATAAAACAAAAAAAACCTTTCGAAATCATTTCATGCGTTTTTCAAAAAATGAAGCTGTAATTTGAAATGGATTACATTCGAGAATTTTTCTGAAGATTATTTTATTCTTGATATTGGCAATGTTTCAACGATACCAATAATTAGATTTCTAAACTTTATTAAGATAAAAAATATATATATATAACAGAATTCCTTGTGATTTTAATCAAATCATACCATTAACTTTGACAATAAATCGCGTAGGAGACATCTTTAATTCCTTATATCCATTTAAACTAATTCTAAATGCTACTAACTTTTGATTTACAAACCATTTCTGACACTAGTTTTATTTAATGCAAAAGATCCCAATATATGATATATATATATATATATATATATATTTACCAACTCCTCCGCACGAGCAGGATATGACACAAGGTCAATTTCTTAAGCGGAGTTCAACAGGTTTGAATTAAGAGTTTTCCTTCTCCTAGACTGGTTACCTAGCCATGGTTAAAAAACTCAGTCTGCGCTGCAATTTACCCATAGTTGGAGAGAGAGTAGGATTCATACCTTTCCCAAGGGTATTAGCGCAAAGTGAAATGCAATTACCACGTCCAGGATTGAACTCGAGGCGACGAGTCCATTTCCCATGACTTTAACCATTACACAACGCGCTTCCTACAATCCAATATATAATATAATTCCAATATATAATATAAGTTTGGTTTGATAGTTCTACGTCGTGTGAACATTTGTTAGATTATTCAATGTTGAAATCATTCTTTTTTCAAGCAATTGAAGAAGAAAAAGTTAAGCACTTATAGATTATTATAACTTCAAATCTTAATATTAACAATTCGTAAGCAATTGTACAGTATTCCTATCAACTATTTAATGATAATCATTTGTTTGAACAGAGCTACATGGTTTCAAGTATTCTTATTTAATACTATAATTTATTAAAATATGGAATTGACCCAGTTGATTGAATATTTTTCTAGTAGTACTACTCCAAATCAGAGTAAACTTCTGAGCAATGACAACGATTGGGGACTCCTCACTCCAATAATTGGTATCTCACAACTGCTTGTGGACAGGGATAACTGAAACCATATAATTCTATGTAAAAACGTTTAATATCAAATTGAATTATTAAGGTTTAACAGGAATATCGTAAACAATCTACTGTACACAAAGGATTTGCTTTAAGAAAATTGAAATTCTACAATTGTTAACAATATATTATTAGTTTCTCAATTTTTGTTAAAATGCTTGCAAATTGTAGCCGATGGATTAGAATACTTGAAACCATATAAATGTGTGCAAACAAATACTTATCATTTAATAGGTAGAATTACTTTAAACCATATACATTGTATAAAACATTAGCATTAGATAGGAAAACATGAAACCATACAAATATGTGCAAATTATTTTTATTGGATTGGATTACTTGATATCAGATAGAGGTGTGTAAACAAATTATTACATACAAATAAAAATGATAAGATTAAACATTGAATACAGCATTTAAAGATAGATATTGGAATCAGAATTCCAGCATATGATGTGATGAATACACACGCACTTTCACACACAAACATATATATAATATATATATATATATATATATATATGTGTGTGTGTGTGTGTGTGTGTGTGTGTGTGTGTGTGTGTGTGTGTGATCATATTTTATTTTATCATTTTTTTTATTTGTAATTACTCTATATATTATCATGAGATAAAATAATTATTATACAGGGAAAACGTATTATCTTACTTCATTAAATGAAGTTTTTTTTGCTTTAAAGTGGCTGTTTCATTACTTTACATATGATCTTTCAGTCATCATCAAAATTAGTGAACTGTGAATGAAGGTAAAAACATCACATGTGGAATTTGGATTCTCCATAAATCATAAAGTCCGCTGCAGAGAAGTAAGAGAACCTTATCACAAAGGAGTGTCATGGGTATGATACTACATTGTATCCGGTGCTGGGGCTTCAGTTTTGGAGCTCTGAGGAGTGAGTAGTAACCCTTCACTACCATTACTGTCAATATAACTGTGTGCAAATTATATTTTTTATTACGAATAGCTATTTGAAGCTATGATGGATTATTAATATTACCATTAGTTACTCGTAACCATATAATTTTTTTGCAAATCATTGTTGTAAGGAATATTTGAAATCATATAAGTGTATGCAAACAATCCTCAGATATTTTTCATGGTTATGCAATCCTCAGATTTTTTTACTTATCTGAGGATTGCATAACCATGAAACTTTAAGTTATGAGTCCAAATCATCCATAATACCATTACTATTGATTATAAATCTGTTCTGCTTTGTTAGCATTGAACACCTTTTCATGCCAATACTTTTCTTATTTATTCTCTATTCATTCTCTCTCTCTCTCTCTCTCTCTATCTATATATATATATATATATATATATAGATGTGTGTGTGTATATATATATATATATATATTATATATATATATATATATATATATATATATGCTCCGCTATAAATAAATTATCGGTCATATGGAAAGCCAATCTCACAGACAAGTTAAAGAGACAATTCTTCCGAGCCGTTGTCGTGTCAGTACTGCAGTATGGCTGCACCACCTGGACCCT
The DNA here is from genome assembly GCA_023376005.1 of Doryteuthis pealeii. Taxonomy (NCBI): domain Eukaryota; kingdom Metazoa; phylum Mollusca; class Cephalopoda; order Myopsida; family Loliginidae; genus Doryteuthis; species Doryteuthis pealeii. The sequence goes on from CM042145.1 coordinate 68,107,541, forward strand.
AACGAAGCGACTAGAGAATAAACTAGACGTGAGCTGCACAAGAATGCTGCGTGTGATCCTGAACAAGACGTAGAAACAACACCCCACGAGAAAACAGCTATGCGGCCATCTGCCACATATCACCCAAACCATCCGAGTAAGACGGACAAGACACGCGGGACACTGCTGGAGAAGCAAGGGCGAACTCATAAGCGACGTCCTCCTGTGGAAGACAGCACATGGACACGCCAGCGTGGGCCGACCAATAAAGACGTACATTGATCAGCTCTGTGCGGATATAGGATGCTGCATAGATGACCTCCCGAGAATGATGAGTGATAGGGACGGATGGAGAGAGATTGTCATGGATATCCGTGCTAACAGCGCGACATGATGATGATGATGATGATATATATAGCTGGACAGCAATATCGGGGTCAGTTGGTGTCCCAACCCCTAAAACCTGTGTATGTTTTAGACTTTTACATAAAATAACCTATGCGCGTGTTGTATAATAATAAAGTCAATGTGGAAAAAAAGAAGAAAAATACGATAATAAATAGAACACACTAAAAAAAAAATATGATAGAAATATCGTATTATTTGTATTATTCGACCATTGTCCTCATCTTCATTGTATCTATACAACGTTTCGGACGATGTGCCTCCGGTCATCTTCACCTAATAGAATATAATAACAAACATTCTCACGCTTACTCTATTCAATCTCAAATATTCTTTTATTTCCCTGGTCTCATACACACGCATTTATTACTTCTCTCTCATGATCATTAAATTGATATTTACCTGAACTCTCATTCATACTCACTCAATGATTTATTTGGGTGGGGGCTATTCATGTAGGGTGTATTGGCAGGACGAGCCTGGCAGACCATTCTCTAGGTCTACAACTAGTTTTCCTTCACTTAGATTGGGCGAAATGTTAATGTTACTATTTAACCATTGCTGGAGGACAATAATTGGATTTATACCTTTCCAAAGCATAGAAGGGTTTTTAAAAATGCAAACACCCACGTTTAGCCTCCATACCTGAAAACTTTATCATAATTCCTAAATGAAGTTCGTTCTGTCAGACAAAGGAATAATAATCCGTGGATTGTATTAGTTTTTATTTCATTGCACGGCAGCTAGATTCCACGCGCTTCCGATTTTCATTTACTTCGTTCATTTGGTATTCGGTTAAATATAACTTGATACTCATTTAACATTTTTATTTTTGGTTGGTCTCAACAATAGTGAAGCTGTTGACCGACTCTGTGATCGACAACAAAGAGTCAAGTACGAGAACTATCGCGGTAGATTTAAGACACCATTTCGCGGGAGCTGAGATGGCTTGATATAATGGAGAAAGTTAAGTAAAATCGTGATATAAAGATGGTTTTGAATTTCTCCTTCACATTAACTGATGCTGTTTATTGGAATGTTTTACAGAATTCTGAATTTAGTATAAAAATAAATTCTAACAGAATTTCTGAATTTAGTATAAAAATAAATTCTAACAGAATTTCTTAATTTTGTATAAAATAGATTCTAACTTTATCAACGCCTTTACCATTCAAAACCGCATAAGAAATAGGTACACTTCTGTAAGATTACATTTTATATTTTCACTTATTTTGGTTATACCGGGGAATCTTTTTAATTCTGACGTTTGGGGTGTTTTCCGTTATGTTATGGTTTAACCTCAGAAGAATATTCATGACCCTCTATTTTTTGACGTAATATTTTAATGATAAGAATTTGAATAATACAAAATCCTACCCTGTCAGTAGGACATAGAATACACTGACTATATCTCCTGGAAATGAGTAGAGCTCACAAATCCAAAAATGTGTCATGGGTATGACTGTGAGGGTCTTCTTTGTAATTACTTCCAGGTTCACTCTTACCCGGTGTAGGATCTCATCTCTGGGCCACATATACCTATTTCAAAATTATTCGATATTCGATCTTAAGAAACAACTTCCCAAAAATATAAATATGTACGTACAATCAACTCGATTCCCTAAACTCTAGGTATAAAATTAGCCTAGCTGTGTTGATATGCCGTTAAGATCAATCAGTCAGTAAATTATTCACAATTATTAAATGACTTAGTTTATATCTATCGAAATTATTTTTGTGTGTATCAGTCTTTTTTTCTAATTCGCTTAGTACTACTCTTATAAGAGTTTCCAAAATCCACCATATCCTTGTAGTTGACTATCTGTATGATTAATACTGAATTATATCACTATATCCCCATCAAATCAAGACTGAACAGGTCAGATCATATATGCTCACGCAGTAAGCCCCCCAAAATGCGTCAACTGCAGTTAAAAGTATAAATGTCCGCCAGTAATTCATTTGGATCTTGGAAGCTGCCAAAAATTTCATTCTACTGCCCAGGAGTAATTTTATCGGCGTATTTGCAATGTGTCCTTTGCCAAAAGTCCTATACTGAGCATGTACAATCTCCCTCTATCGAAAGTTTTCAAGAAATAAACATATAATTATTGGTGGACAACTCAGTCGGTAGAGCGTTCGGCTAGAAACCACAAGGTTCCTAGTTCGATACCGGTCCCCGCCAACTCAGCGTATGAGTAGCACAGGGATCTGTGCGGTAAAGTAAGGAGCTGATGGAAGGTGTGGCGCTCCACCTCAGATACTAAAAACAATCTCCTTGGTCTAGCGCTATTGAAAAGGGGATAGACTCCCTCGCTGACTGGCTGATACCGACTTTAGGCCGCCCCGACGACTTTACTTTACTTACTATATATATATATATATATATATGTGTGTGTGTGTGTGTGTGTGTGTATTTCTTTAAACCTTCATCAGGATGTATTATAGGGTGAAGAAATTGATGGATGTTTTATAGATGACAGGGGATAAAAAAAGTCTTTATAATCTTCTTTTTGTGTGTGTGTAACTTTATTTGTTCAGCGTTATATAAGGCTGAACAATACAGTTACACAACAACAAAAAATTTATAAAGACTTTTTATCTCCTGTCATCTATAAAAATCCATCAATTTCTTCACCTGATGAATACATCCTGATGAAGGTTTAAAGAAACCGAAACGTTTAAGCGTCGATAAATAAATTCATCTTATTTTTGGAACATATGAGAGATAGAAATACATACATACAAACGAGAAGGTTTAACGTAATGTGTATGTTGATGTCTTTAAAGGTGAAAATCGTGCGTCCATGGACGAAATAGCTCGTAGTTTCGAGTGTCTTTAAAATCAAATAAAGTTATAAGATTTGTGCGCGATTATTCTCTCACTAATTTTCAAACTGAATCAAATTAATTCAAAAAAAAAAAGATAAAAAATGAACCAGTTTAGTTGCAAGTATTCCAAGCTCTACTGAAATCACCTCACAGATTCTAATCAGCTTGAAATCACTTGACCCCAGCCTAGGGCACAACATAAATTCGTTCTTTGTCTCATCAACGACTAGTACCGCCTCTCCAGCAGACAGAATAATGCTAACAATACAGAACGCAGAGACAATGATTCTTATTGTACACCAACTGTCCTACCTCCGCTCGCTCAGAGACACTTTCCTTATTTTTCTTCTCCTTCTATCTTTCCCGCCACACACCCGCTGACAATATTCGTTATTTGGACATAATCAATAGAATGAGTCAATTATAAAACTGATGACTAGTTCCCACTCAGATGCATTGTACTATAAATGGACATTTCCTATAGCCAATTGGATTCAATGTAAATCTCCTTAAGCCAATCAAGTATAACTTGGTTTAATAAACATGGCGTCATCAGACGAAACCTCAAGAACAAAAAAAAATTGTAAAAAATAGTTAAATATATGCAATTAATTTTTTTTTAAATGATTAAAAATTCTCAGGCGAAAAGCTATTTTTTTAAAGACTAACTTGAAATAAACGAAACAACTTGAATAGTTCTTTCTTAAAAATGTAATTTGTACTAAAGCCTCTGGAGACCGTTGGGAGTTAAAGGCATTATCATATCGAAGTTGATTATTCAACTTAGCTAATGTATATGAGTCTCTACATTGCATTTGATTCTTATCTAACTGTCTCCCCAATTTTGTTTTCTCACCGTATTCATATGTATTTATTTATCTGTTTATTCTTTTTTTTTTCATGTCCTGGTTATATAACCTGAGTATATTATTATTTTAATCCTTGCAAGTTTTTTTCACATCAGTTTTAGCAAGATTTTCTTTTACTAAAGTATTAGTGACATCAAGTTATCTCAGCTCTATAGATCTCTTCTGAGTAATATACCTGATCGTACCAGAGTTGTGGTCTGGATGTTCTAAAATTATATTCTAATCACCAGTTATCCCAGTCTATTTTCTTTTGGGACCGTTCTAAGAGCACCAACTACAAATGGTATCACATATTATTATTATTATTATTATTATTATTATTATTATTATTATATATTATGTTCCATGCGATTTTTACACATCAGCTCTAACTCACATTTGTAAAAAACCATCTGGTTTTTCACAAATGTGAGTTAGAGAAAAAAATCTATGCAAGAATGCATGGGCACAAACGTGTACGAGTTGTAGGCATGGAATGTTTTTGTTTTTATTTTTTCTGGCCAATACAGTGTAGCCGCTGCCCATAGATAAACATGGAACCACTAGCCTGGTTCCACATAGATTTTTTTATGTGTAGGTGTCCAGCAGTGACAGTGAGGCTGGAATTGTCAATATGCGTATGTGCTCTTTCTATCTAACATTTGAAAATTGTTATGAGGGTTTGCATAGACAACTTTCCGGATTAGTGTGTGTCCGCACCAGAGATGATAATGGATAATTCTAAAGCGAATTATAACCGTGTTGGTGCGAGTGTGGTTTTGGGATTTGTAAGGCCTGTTATAAAATATGGTTTTTCACAAGTGTCTGAGTTACAGCAAATCTCCTCATGTCTCCATGATTCTCTCAAGTCTACTGGCTGATTTCATAATTTTTGTCGTCAGGGTGGTTTCGATTATTCCTTTAATCTCCAGTTTATCGACTCTCTTTTAAAGAAGCTTGGAGATTATTACAAGACTCTCCTGTCATGTTCGTTTTTCACAGCCCATTGGCAAGGTCAAAGTATGTGTCTAGCCCTTTGCCTTATCTCGTTTTTGATCTGAAGTCTGTTGGAACAGCAAAATCCGCAATTCATATTTCCATATGTCCGTTTTCTGTTAATTAAAACTAAGTACGGTCTTCTGTCCTGGATTGAGTGATACATTTGCATCTCAAAGCCTCAGATAATTTCATGTCAGATTTTGTTTGTACATGCACCTCTGTTGACTGTGGAACCACGCTATCATTGATATTACTCCCAGGCTCACTCGGACCCAGATTGGTAGTACTTGTTGGGGTTCACTCTATAGATCAAATAGATGTACTTGTAATTTATTAGGTTTTGATGGGAATACTTGAAACCATAAACAGTGAGCAGATTATTATATAGGTGTACATGAAGTACATTAATCGAGTTCAAACGAAAACGTTTATTAAATACATATATTAAATTGAAAACATAACCTTTAAAAAATTATTAGTGTTAGATTATAATACTTGAAACCATGACTACAAGCAAAACATTTGCATTAAGATATAGGCAGTGATAACCATTATCAGTGATATTAATTTAAACACACATGAACGATAAACTTTCTCATAATTATTTCACTTTTATTTAATCATGCATTGAAAATAGAATTATTTCAGCTTGGAATTTCTTGCGTATCACCGGTCTAATCTTTAAAATATTTATTTGGTTAGAAATAAAACAAAATGATCTTTCTAAATATCTAATTTGTATGTGGTTTTATCGATTGAATTATTTTTTACAGCGAAGTAAATAACAATAATAAATGAAAGTATTTAATTTAACGATTAATAATAACTCAACTTTGTTTTTTATAATTAATATTTTCATTTTACTATAAAATATATCCATATTTGTTCAGTATTCAAATTTTTCGTATGTACAAAAGAGTTTTAGAAAAAAAAAAAAAGAAAAAAAAATTTAATACGAACAATTGTAATTTTTAACATTTTATTGTTACATTTTAATACGGTAAAAAAAGAAGAAATTAAACGGATACATTTCATTTCTACCAGCAACAAGCAAGGGAGTTCGCTTTAAAAAAATGTTTCAAAAATGTAAACAACAACAACAACAACAACAAAAGAAAAATCTTCTTAAAGTAAACAAACATTGAAATACACTAAATCTTAGCTTTATTTATCGTTAAATCTTTAATAAATTTTGGGGGTGAATTTAAAAAAAATAATATCTTAAATGTAAACAAAAAGATAATAAAAATTCTAAAATAAACAAATATTCTACTATTTGTATACAAATTCTCCACGATTTTTAAAAAATTTGATAAAATATTTACCAAATATCTTCTCCCTTACTCCGGTGTTCTCCTCACTCACTGTCTGGTGTTCCTAATTGTTTTTAGTCCGGTCATGGACCGGGTACTTTTGCTAGTATATATATAAAATACATTTTTTTGGTATGTATATGTCAAACTATAACTTAGAAAAGAGAAGGCACCCAGATTCGAAATCTTGAATATAGATTCATATCCTTCCAACTAAGAAACACGCCAAATTTGGTTATTGATTTTAACTGATTAAGTGATATAATTAACAAATAATCAAACAAAAATCAAACGATTTTCGGAAACTATCGCATAGTTTCGCCTGCTGATACGCCAGCAGTGGCAGCTTGCCTGCTGCTGAAATCAGCAGTCATTCAAAGTGTCCGCTCTATTTCTACTTATAATTCAACAGTAAAGTAAGGGGTAATAAAAGGTGATGGTAGAGAAGGAATATAAAAGAGAAAAAATAGATATATCGTCTCTAAGTCTTCCTCCTTGTATTTCCTCTTCACTCCTACTTTCTCATCTTAATTTGTTTATTTATTTATACTTCAATACATGTATATTCTGTTATTTATAACTTTGAGGGGATTTACAGCCAGAATTTGCTGGAAAGTTACCAATCATCAAGGAGCACCAGCATAGAAAGTTGGTGAGAATTGCAGTAGGTTGTACTTCGAAGAGAAATTATCCAATTTAGAATAGCCGGATGTCAGTACATTGATAAATCGAAAGACAGAGTTTTTGTTAAAATGTCATCACTTGAAAAAGTTCTCAAGTGCTATTCAAACACACAATTAAAAAGTAAATAATAAGAAAATATCCACAACAGCATATCTATCTTAAAACCGTATAGTCTAGTGTACGTAGAATTTAGAGTCACTCTTGTCACGGCTCTTAATTAATAAGGGAATCGAGCACGTTGAAGAAGGCTTTTCTCACATTTTGTGCAAGCTCTTGTCCTTGAATATTTACAGTAATACATATATATATATATATATATATATATATATATATATATATATATATATATATACTAGCAAAAGTACCTGGTCCATGACCACACAAAAACATTTTAGGAACACCAGCGGGTGTTCTTAAAATAAAATTTTAAATAAATCACCGAAAATTTGAGTATTACAGTATTATTTTAGAGATATTTTTTGTTAACATTGAAAATATTTTTAAAAAATGTAATCCTAAATTTTTGAGTGTTTTGAAACAATTTTATGCCATAATATTGACATCTTTTAGCAGAATTCAGAATTCATGTTTTTACTAAAAACAACAAAAAATCCGAATAGAAACTTATAAAAATCTTCTGATATAATTATTCAGACTATTATCTTTATAGAAGACAAAATAAAAATCGTTTTCTATCTGTTCATTTTTTTTTCTTCAGATTTCATAAAATATAATAGTGGGGAGTTGGAATTTGACTATTACTTGATTTTTCATAGAATTTGTTTATTACTTAAAATTTCAATAATTTAATGGTGCGAAAATGTAAAAATTGTTTTCGTTCATAATTTTCATTATTTCCGTAAGCTCTTTTTTAAATCATCAGAAGTTTTTTTTTAATGGGCCAAAAAATTTGAAGATAATAATAACCTTTATTCAAGTTGCATTGTGTTAAATATAGGGGGTTTAACGCAGCAGATTGGACGTCCCTATGTTGTAAATAAAATATTGTTGTTGTCTACCAAAAGTTTCACTGAAAAGCGAATGGTTCGGTTTCCAATCCATTTAGCAATTTGAAAATAATAATAGTATTTGCTTTTTTTATATCCCCTTTTTAATCGCTAAGAATTGCGAATATTGTGATTATTTTTTTTCTAAAGCGTTTTTGTACGTAACACAATTTTAAATTCAGTTTTAATTGCTTGAGTTAGAAATACAATGTAACTTTTTCATTCATTTCTTTCAATTTTGTACATTACAACAATTAAAATCCAGTTCTTAACGATGAAAAGAATCTGAAGAATCAAAAATGTAAATTCTTCGTGTTGCAATATAGATTTTTGCTTAAACTCAAGATAGTATTTTAAAAACCCATTGTTAAGATGTTACAAGAGAGACCTGAAAGACATGCCGCATCGATCATAACACGTGGAGGCTTGTGTAGAAACCGTGCAACCTGGTCCTCCTCGTCAAACAAGGAAAAAAAGTGAAGAAGAGAGGAAAAAAGCTGACACAGAAAAGAGAGCTAAAGAAAGGAAAAAGCATCACCCCCAAACACTACAGAAAGCATCACCTTTTGTTTGCGGCCACTGCATCGGAGACTGCCATTCGAGGATCGGTCTGTTCAGCCACTCACGTCTGTAAGTGAGAGAGAGAGAGAGAGAGAGAGAGAGAGAGAGAGAGAGAGAGAGAGAGAGAGAGAAGAAAAAAAACTACACCATGGTCTAAAATAGACGGAAGGTTGCCAACCATAGATATAATATAAGATGTACAGTAATTATTTTTAAAAAAACCCAAAAAGACTACAATTATAACTTAATTGAAGACTTCTACCACAGTAGTATTAATAAATAAGATCTAAACAAAATGAATAAAAGAAGAAAAAGTATCGGAATTGAAGACAGTTGACAGATAGAATTACAAATTATTTTTGCCTGATAAGCGAATTGAAAACTAATCTTTAATTTCAAATGAAAACAGTTTAAATCTAAAGAATAAATGCTATACTAATTAAAAGACAGTTTAAAAATAATTAATTATTATTAAAAATAATTCTATACCAAACAAATATGCATATATAAACTTAGCTATTTATAATTATTTAGTTCTCATGAGGTAGATATACCTTGAAGACCGAAACCGCGGTGGAGAGAAAAACTTTTTACTACAACTATAAATGCTCTATATTTTACGCAATATATTGAGCCCTTTTAGATTAATTACTTATTCTACTACAATGAAAACCTGGTAGCAAAATTTTTATATATATATATATAATATATATATATATATATATATATATATATAATATATTAGGATACCATTTTTTCGTCTGCTTTTCATTTTTTTTAATAATTAAAATTAAAATCAATTATTTAAGGTCAAATGTTTTCTAAGTCGAAAAGTAGTAACATAATGAGCATCAGTAAAAAAAGCAAAATAATATTACGCATGTAATTATTTTTTAATACATTTTAAAACGATTTTTCTGTCAATTCTGATCAAATATTTATATAATATGGCCACCGGAGTTGCCGTAAATCCGTGTTTACAAAGAAATTTAACACTGTAGATTGAAAAATTTACCAAAAATCCGATTTTAATGAAATTTTCAGTATTGATTTAAATGAAATTTATAATGCATTAGTGATTTTATTTCAAAACTTTTTGATTTAATTAGTATTTCTGCTATGATAAATTAATATTTAAAATTCATTTAAAATAGGAGTATCATAATGTTAGATTTAAAATGTCATATTATTAGATTCTAGAAACATATTTTTTTTAATAACTACATTACTTTAGTATAAATCCCTAATAATTTTTTGTCGAAAACTCTATTGAAAATTTAGCGCCCTCCTTTTAAACGGAACAGATATCGATGTATATTTTTTTCTTTTATAAGATAATAGCCAATTAAATAACTATCAAAATGAGTAAAAAAATCTCCAAAAATTATTTTTTATCTTTTATTTTCATTTTATTTACCGATTGTCGGTACTTATTTTCTACCAGAGTATTATCCTTATTTTTTTCTCCTATTCACACCTGCTTTTGTCTTTTTATTTCTACAGAAATTACTCCCACCCCTAGATATTTTGCACCCCAAAAATGACGGTGGGCTCAAAATAAAGTGACCTGAAAAAAAATCAGAAAGATTTGAAATAAAGTTCATCTATTGATAAATCAACACTGGATAATTCATCAAAATCGTATAATTCTCCGAATTTTGGTAATTTTTTTAAACATGGGGGGGTTTGTTTTTATAAAAACACGGATTTTTCGACATATTGGTATACCAAATATATATATATATATATTATATATATATATATATATATATATATATATATATATGAAAACCTTCATATATCAGAAATAAATTGATTTCGGTTAAAATTCCCTCTTCTGATATATTTAAGGCTATGATATATTTAGTCATTTATAATATACTCAATATATGTAAAAAATATGTACATACATTGATATTTGTAAGTATATACACAAAACTTATATGTACGTTTGGGTTCTCAAATTTGCTTGAATCCTTCACTGAAACACTTGATACCATTCACGTATATATATATATATATATATATATATATATATATATATATATATATATTATAATATATGTCGCACAGGCAGCACGGATATCCATGACAATCTCTCGTCAAACTTCCCTATCATTCATTGCCCCTGGGAGCTCCTCTGGCGCAGTTGAGTTGGCTTCCAAAGGAGAACGTCGCTTATGAGCTCGTCCCTGCTTCTCCAGCAGTGTCTCGCATGCCTAGTCTGTCTTACTCGTAATGTTGGGAGATGGGGAGGGGCAGGTGACCATACAGCTGCCTCCTTGTGGGGTGCTGTTCCCACGACTTGTCAAGACTACACGCAGCATTCTTGTGCAGGTCTTATCTAGCTTATTCTCAAAGCGCTTTGTTCGGGTCCAAATGGTGCAGCCATACAACAGCACTGATATAACCACAGTCATGGAAGAAGTGTCGCTTTAGCTTGTCAGTGAGATCTGATTTACATATGACTGATAGTTTGTTTGTGGCTAGCCATGCCTTTCCTGTTCGTGTATTAATATCGCTCTCTGTGGATGAGATATTACTACCAAGGTATGTGAATTGTTCTACTGGCTTAAGAGGATTACCGTCAAGTGTGAAGATGTCTCTTTTCTTTTTGAAATTCATGAACTCAGTTTTATCAGAGTTCACATAGAGGCCGATGTTCTTTGCAGCCTCCTCCAAGCTATGTAGTAGTGCCGGTTCATAGTCTGCATCTGTGACCGTTTGTGCGGGATATCGCCTGTTTCTTGCTTTACCTAACATACTAATACTACTTTTAAATGAAGTACAATATACATTTTGATATAAGTATTTGCTCATTTTTATCTCATTCCGTAATTTCAAGGAAATATTATTAAAATCAGAAAAAACGTGTTTTGGCGTTGAATTGTATTTTTTTTTCGTCGGGCGCCTAAAGTCGGTATCAAGCCAGTCAGCTAGGGAGTCTATCCCTTTTCCAATAGCGCTAGACCAAGGAAATTGTTTTTTAGATCTAAGGTGAAGCGCACACCTACCACCCAGCTAATTACTTTACCGCACAGATCACTGTGCTACTCATACGCTGAGTTAGCAGGACCGGTATCGAACTAGGAACCTTGTGGTTTCTAGCCGAAGCTCTACCGGCTGAGCTAACCCGGCCCCTTTAAGTTAAGAGAAACTCCAGGAATTTGCAAATAGATAGATTAAATAAATCATACGTCAAACAGTAGGATGTAACTTTTGGATAGTAATTTAGAAATCCAAAGAAGTAAACATTCGAACTAGTACCAATAATGAGAAGTAGACATTTACTAAACCCATCCAGACTGAGATATATCAGTGAAATAGGTAGTCGGAATTCAATATCCATCTTCACGGTGACAGATCGCTTTTTGGCACAGTTGCCGACCTCTAGCCAATGCAATATATTCAGACGTTATTATCATGGTCGAATTGAGCATAATTGCTTCTGGTGATTCAAAGGCTAGACGCTCAAATTACAGGCTGATAATTTAGTACGATTTTGTCAAGATTTGAGAAACTGTTTGTATTTCATGTGCCGCTAAAATGGCGATGTTTCCTGACTATCGATCTGAAATATTACACTACGCTTGGACTCTTAACCAATTCCATATATGGTGTACACGCGAGTATGCTAAGGCTATTTCAAAACATAAAAACTTTTTGAATACAACTTCTGGAATAAATCAAGTGTATTTTCTTGAAAGAGTACATTCTATACGTCATCCTATATTTCCTTCATACCTACGGAGACTTGAAACTGGAGCCCTACGCTGATAAAGTTAGGAAGCACTGTGAAAAAATCAATTGAACGTTTTTTCTTAAAAAGGTTATCTATTATCAAAATACTAGTGCATGAAAACCGACAGTTTTAATTGACATAAAAACTGATATCGGTGGGGATTAAATTAACCATGCAGAGTGGTGATATACCCTCCAAGAGGGGATGCTCTGAGTATATATTATAACTGCGTCTGGTGTGAGGCTCAAATCTGGATCTCTGGTGATGTAGGTACCCATTCATGCTAATAATCCAGGTTCACTCTGATCCAGAGTGGTATTATCTGCTAGGTTTCCATCTATGGGTAAAATAGATCTGTTTAAACTATCGACAGGACCTTATGCAAAAATCCTCTTATAGACTACTAATAAAAATGAGCGTACAATGAACGGGATTTCCTAGCTCTAGATTTTGAAATAACCATTTTTGAAAATGCCGTTAAAATCAATCAAATGATTGATTTTAAAGGTATGTCAAGCCTGTAATACATCTTATTCCGATAGCTTAGGGAATCGCATTTTTTGTTGCTGTTGTATCTTAAGAGTTTTTTTTTTTCTGCATACAATCCTATCGAATATAAATAATTAAAATTAATATACACAGGTAATACCACACCGGTAGATGGATCTGGAGCAATGGAAATTACGAACTTCATAATACTCAGACATCCATATCTGGAGCTTCACCATCAGCTGCAGTTTACTTTCATACCAAAGGAAAACCCTTTGCTCTTAGCTCTTAGCTCTTTGCAAGGACATACTCATTTATGCTTAGCCCCTCCACATAGCATAACTAGGTTGCGAAGAGTATGAAGATTACTATATTCAGGACACAGGTTTGGAATCACTTTACACGGTAAAAGTTATCCTTATTGCGTCCCGATTTCAGTTTTTCTACAAACTCTTTGGTATCCGTTCCACGGCGCACCAACTAGAATTAGTATATCTTAACCCTTCATTTCCAAAAACTTTTTCAGTGGCTTCGCAGCAAGATACATGTTATTTGGTCTATCTTTTGCTTTTCTTTCATTTTACTGTGGTTCACTGGAACAGAAAATCCACTTGTGACATGTTTATTCTTCTTGTTAAATTACAAGGTGTAATCTTCTGCCTGGATTAGGTGATACGTTTGTATATTTCAAAATCCAAGAGAATTTAAACATTTTCCTAGAAACGGTTTTAGTTTTGTAACATTTGCTCAAATTCTTTATACACTCCCAGTTCTCTTACCACGCAGTGATTTCTAGGAATTTGTAGAGACGCTTTCATCACATTATAATCAATACCAGTTAAACTCATGCAGACTAGATCACTGCGTGGTAAAGAGAAACTGGGAAGTGTATTAAAAATTTAGCAAATGTACAAACTAAAATCCCGTTCTAGAAAATGTTTAAATTTCTCTTGGATTTTGATATACAAACGTATCACCTAATCCAGGCAAGAAGATTACACCTTGTAATTTAACAAAGAATAACATGTCATCAAGTGGATTTTCTTGTTCCAGTGAACCACAGTAAAATGAAAGAAAGCAGAAAAGATAAGACAATACATGTATCTTGCTCGAGCACTGAAAAAGTTTTGGGAAAATGAGGGTTAAGATGATACTAAATTCTAGTTGGTGCGCGTGGAACGATACCAAAGAGTTTGTAGAAAAACTGGAAAATCGGACCATAAGGATAACTTTACGTGTAAGTGATTTTCAACTCTGTGTCCTGATATAGTATCTTCATACTTCTTCGCAACCTAGTTATGCTCTGTGAGGGGCTAAGCATAAACTGAGATGTCCCTTGCAAAGAGCTAAGAGCTAAGAGCAAAGGTTTCCTTTGGTATGAAAGTAAACTGCAGCTGATGGTGAAGCTCCAGATATGGATGTCTGAGTATTATGAAGTGCTTCGTAATTTCCATTGCTCCAGATCCACTCTGACCCGGTGTGGTATTAACTGTTATATTAATTTTAATTATTTATATTCGATAGGATTTATGCCAAAAAAAACAAACTCTTAAGATACAACAGCCACAAAAATGCATTCCCTAACCTATCGGAATAAGATGATATTACAAGCTTGGAACATACCTTTAAAATCAATCATTTGATTGATTTTAACGGCATTTTCAAAATGGTTTTTCAAAACTAAGAAGCTAGGAAATCACGTTCATTGTACGTTCATTTTTTATGTAGTAGTCTATTGAGAGGATTTTTGCACAAGGTCCCTGTCGAATACGAATAGATTAAACAGATCTACTTACCCATAGATGGGAACCTAGCAGATAATACCCCTCTGGATCAGAGTGAACCTGGGATTATTAGCAATGAATGGGGTACTCTATACTCACCAGAGATCCAGATTTGGAGCCTCAACACCAGACCAGTTTAATGTATACTCAGAGCATTCCCTTTTAGAGGGTATATCACCTCTCTGCATGGGTTAATTCTAATCCCCACCGATATCAGTTTATGTCAATTAAACTGTCGGTTTCATGCACTAGTATTTTGATAATAGATAACCATTTTTAAGAAAAAAACGTTCAATTTGATTTTTTTACAAGTGCTCCTACACTTTATCAGCGTAGGGCTTCCCAGTTTCAAGTCTCCCGTAGGTATGAAGGAAATATAGGATGACGTATAAAAATGTACTTTTCAAGAAATACACTTGATTTATTCCAGAAGTTTATTCAAAAAGTTTTTATTTGTTTTGAAATAGCCTTAGCATACTCGCGTGTACACCATATATGGAATTGGTTAAGAGTCAAGCGTAGTGTAATATTTTCAGATCGATAGTCAGGAAACATCGCCATTTTGCGGCACATGAATACAAAACAGTTTTCTCAAATCTTGACAAAATCGTACTAAATTATTTTTAGCCTGTAATTTGAGCGTCTAGCCTGAATCACCAGAAGCAATTATGCTCAATTCGACCACTGATAATAACGTCTGAATATATTGCATTGGCTAGAGGTCGGCAACTGTGCCAAAAAAAAAAAGCGATCTTGTCACCGTGAAGATGGATATTGAATTTCCGACTACCTATTTCACTGTGTTATATTCAGTCTGGATGGTTTAGTAAATGTCTACTTCTCATTACTGGTACTAGTTCGAATGTTTACTTCTTTGGAGTTCTAAATTACTATCCAAAGATACATCCTACTGTTTGACGTATATTTTATTTATTTATTTAATTTACAAACTCCTGGAGTTTCTCTTAACTATACAATTCAACGCTAAAACCACGTTTTTCTGATTTTAAATAATATTCCGTTGAAATTACGGAATGAGATAAAATGAGCAATACTTATATCAAAATGTATATTTGTACTTCATTTAAAAGTAGTATTAGATGTTAGGTAAGGCAAGAAGCAGGCGATATCCCGCAAAAACAGTCACAGATGCAGACTATGAAACCACTACTACATAGCTTGGAGGAGGCTGCAAATAACATCGACATTTATGTGAACTCTGATAAAACTGAGTTCATGAATTTCAAAAGAAAAAGAGACATCTTTCACACTTGACGGTAATCCTCTTAAGCCAGTAGAACAATTCACATACCTTGGTAGTAAATATTTCTCATCACAGAGAGCGATATTAATACACGAACAGGAAAAGGCATGGCTAGACACAAAACAAATTATCAGTCATATGTAAATCAGATCTCACTGACACCTAAAGCGACAATTCTTCCAGACTGAGGTTATATCAGTGCTGTTGTATGGCTGCACCATTTGGACCCGAACGATCCGCTTTGAGAATAAGTAGATAAGACCTGCACAAGAATTGCTGCGTCAGTCTTAAACAAGTCGTGGGAACAGCACCCACAAAGAAGGCAGCTGTATGGTCACCTGCCCTCCCCCATCTCCCAAACCATACGAGTAAGACAGACTAGGCATGCGAGACCACTGCTGGAGAAGCACGGACGAGCTCATAAGCGACGTTCTCCTTTGGAAAGCCAACTCAACTGCGCAGAGAGCTCCCAGGGGCAATGAATGATAGGGAAGTTTGACGAGAGATTGTCATGGATATCCGTGCTGCCTGTGCGCATTATATATATATATATATATATATATATATATATATATATATATAATATATATATATATAATTATACGTGAATTGGTATCAAGTGTTTCAGTGAAAGGATTCAAGCAAATTTGAGAACCAAACGTACATATAAAGGTTTGTGAATACTTACAAATATCAATGTATGTACATATTTTTACATATATTGAGTATATTATAAAATGACTAAATATATTCATAGCCTTAAATATATTCAGAAGAGGGAATTTTAACCGAAATCAATTTATTTCTGATATATGAAGGTTTCAATAATATATATAATATAATTATAATATATATATATATATATATATATTATATATATATTGGTATTACCAATATGTCGAAAATCCGTTTTTTTTATAAAAAACTACCCCCCCCCCATGTTTTAAAAATTACCAAAATTCGGAGAATTATACGATTTTGATGAAATATCCAGTGTTGATTTATCAATAGATGAACTTTATTTCAAATCTTTCTGATTTTTTTTCAGTCACTTTATTTTGAGCCCACCGTCAATTTTGGGGTGCAAAATATCTAGGGGTGGGAGTAATTTCTGTAGAAATAAAAAGACAAAAGCAGGTGTGAAGCTGGAAAAAAAATAAGGAATATACTCTGGTAGAAAATAAGTACCGACAATCGGTAAAATAAAATGAAAATAAAAGAATAAAAAATAATTTTTGGAGATTTTTTTTTACTCATTTTGATAGTTATTAATTGGCTATTATCTTATAAAAGAAAAATAATACATCGATATCTGTTCCGTTTAAAAGGAGGGCGCTAAATTTTCAATAAAGTTTTCGACAAAAAATTATTAGGGATTTATACTAAAGTAATGTAGTTATTAAAAAAAATATGTTTCTAGAATCTAATAATATGACATTTTAAATCTAACATTTGATACTCCTATTTTAAATGAATTTTAAATATTAATTTATCATAGCAGAAATACTAATTAAATCAAAAAGTTTTTGAAAAATAAAATCACTAATGCATTATATAATTTCATTTAAATCAATACTGAAAATTTCATTAAAATCGGATTTTGGTAAATTTTTTCAATCTACAGTGTTAAATTTCTTGTAAACACGGATTTTACGGCAACTCCGGTGCCATATTATATAATATTTGATCAGAATTGACAGAAAAATCGTTTTAAATGTATAAAAATAAATTTACATGCGTAATATTATTTTGCTTTTTTTTACTGATGCCATTATGTTTACTACTTTTCGATTAACAAACATTTGACCTTAAATAATTGATTTAATTTTATTTATTTAAAAAAATGAAAAGCAGACGAAAAAATGGGTATCCCTAATATATATATATATATATTATTATTTTATATTTTTGCTTGAAGGGCAATTACCAAAGCATGTATCGTAAATAAAATTCGATAATATAGAAAATAAACTTGACAAGTAAATCCCGCAAAGATGGCTCGCCATGCAGAACACCGTACAGACTGTTTTCGACTTTATTGAGTCTCTTCAGCGATGTATACTAACGACTCCCTCCGACAGGAATCGAAACCGGGACTTCACAGGCATAGTCAAGAGACCATATCCGTTCGGCCGCCGGTACATAGCGAACAAATCCCTGCGAAATTAACCTTGTCAAGGAAACTATTACACGCCCCTGCCATAGCAGGCAAGTAAGACGTTTATTTAGTAATATATATAGTAATATATATTATTTAGTAATATATATATATAATATATATATATATAATATATATATATATATATATATTATATCAAAATTTGCTACCAGGTTTCATTGTAGTAGAATAAGTAATTAATCTAAAAGGGCTCAATATATTGCGTAAAATATAGAGCATTTATAGTTGTAGTAAAAAGTTTTCTCTCCACCGCGGTTTCGGTCTTCAAGGTAT
The DNA here is from genome assembly GCA_023376005.1 of Doryteuthis pealeii. Lineage (NCBI taxonomy): Eukaryota > Metazoa > Mollusca > Cephalopoda > Myopsida > Loliginidae > Doryteuthis > Doryteuthis pealeii. Next base: position 68,125,900 of record CM042145.1, read on the forward strand.
ATCTACCTCATGAGAACTAAATATTATAAGTAGCTAAGTTTATATATGCATATTTGTTTGGTATAGAATTATTTTTATTTCTCCCTCTGTCTTTTAATTAGTATAGCATTTATTCTTTAGATTTAAACTGTTTCATTTGAAATTAAAGATTAGTTTTCAATTCGCTTATCAGGCAAAAAAATTTGTAATTCTATCTGTCAACTGTCTTCAATTCCGATACTTTTTCTCTTTTATTCATTTTGTTTAGATCTTATTTATTAATACTACTGTGGTAGAAGTCTTCAATTAAGTTTATAGTCTTTTTTGGGTCTTTTTAAAAATTACTGTACATCTTATATTATATCTATGGTTGCAAACTTCCGTCTATTTTAGACGATGGTGTAGTTTTTTTTTCTCTTCTCTCTCTCTCACTTACAGCTACGTAGTGGCTGAACAGACCGATCCTCGAATGGTAGTCTCTGGTGCAGTGGCCGCAAACAAAAGGTGAGGCTTTCTGTAGGTGTTGGGGATGCTGCTTTTTCTCCTTTCTTTTAGCTCTCTTTTCTGTGGCAGCTTTTTCCTCTCTCTTCACTTCGATTTGTTCCTTGTTTGACGAGGAGGCGCCAGGTTGCACAGTCTTCTACACAAGCCTCCCACGTGTCTGTGTCGATGCGGCATGTCTTCAGGTCTCTCTTGTAGACATCTTAACAATGGGTTTTTTAAAATACTATCTTGAGTTTAAGCAAAAATCTATATTGCAACACGAAGAATTTACATCTTTAATTCTCAGCTTCTTTTCATCGTTAAGAACTGGATTTTAATTGTTGTAATGTACAAAAATTGAAAGAAATGAATGACAAAGTTACATTGTATTTCTAACTCAAGCAATTAAAAACTGAATTTAAAATTGTGTTACGTACAAAAACGCTTTAGAAAAAAAATAATTCACAATATTCTCAAATTCTTAGCGATTAAAAAAAGGGGGATATAAAAAAAAAGCAAATACTATTATTATTTTCAAATTGCTAAATGGATTGGAAACCGAACCATTCGCTTTTCAGTGCAACTTTTGGTAGACAACAACAATATTTTATTTACAACATAGGGACGTCCAATCTGCTGCGTTAAACCCCCTATATTTAACACAATGTAACTTGAATAAAGGTTATTATTATCTTCAAATTTTTTGGCCCATTAAAAAAAAAACTCCTGATGATTTAAAAAAGAAGCTTACGGAAATAATGAAAATTATGAACGAAAACAATTTTTACATTTTCGCACCATTAAATCAATTGAAATTTTAAGTAATCAACAAATTCTATGAAAAATCAACTAATAGTCAAATTCCAACTCCCCCACTATTATATTTTATGAAATCTGAAAAGAAAAAAAAATGAACAGATAGAAAAGGATTTTTATTGTTTGTCTTCTATAAAGATAATAGTCTGAATAATTATATCAGAAGATTTGTATAAGTTTCTATTCAGGATTTTTTATTTTTTAGTAAAAATAACATGAATTCTGAATTCTGCTAAAAGATGTCAATATTATGATATAAAATTGTTTCAAAACACTCAAAAATTTAGGATTACATTTTTAAAAAAATATTTTCAATGTTAACAAAAAATATCTCTAAAATAAATACTGTAGTACTCAAATTTTCGGTGATTTATTTCACATTTTATTCTTAAGAACACCCGCTGGTATTCCTAAAAATGTTTTCGTGTGGTCATGGACCGGGTACTTTTGCTAGTATATATATATATATATATATATATATATATATATATATATATATTACTGTAAATATTCAAGGACAAGAGCTTACACAAAATGTGAGAAAAGCCTTCTTCAACGTGCTCGATTCCCTTATTAATTAAGAGCCGTGACAAGAGTGACTCTAAATTCTACGTACACTAGACTATACGGTTTTAAGATAGATATGCTGTTGTGGATATTTTCTTTTTATTTACTTTTTAATTGTGTGTTTGAATACCACTTGAGAACTTTTTCAAGTGATGACATTTTGACAAAAACTTTGTATTTCGATTTATCAATGTACTGGCATCCGGGAATTCTAAATTGGATAATTTCTCTTCGAAGTACAACCTACAGCAATTTTCACCAACTTTCTATGCTGGTGCTCCTTGATGATTGGTAACTTTCCAGCAAATTCTGGCTGTAAATCCCCTCAAAGTTATAAATAACAGAATATACATGTATTGAAGTATAAATAAATAAACAAATTAAGATGAGAAAGTAGGAGTGAAGAGGAAATACAAGGAGGAAGACTTAGAGACGATATATCTATTTTTTCTCTTTTATATTCCTTCTCTACCATCACCTTTTATTACCCCTTACTTTACTGTTGACTTATAAGTAGAAATAGAGCGGACACTTTGAATGACTGCTGATTTCAGCAGCAGGCAAGCTGCCACTGCTGGCGTATCAGCAGGGGAAACTATGCGATAGTTTCCGAAAATCGTTTGATTTTTGTTTGATTATTTGTTAATTATATCACTTAATCAGTTAAAATCAATAACCAAATTTGGTGTGTTTCTTAGTTGGAAGGATATTAATCTATATTCAAGATTTCGAATCTGGGTGACTCCTCTTTTCTAAGTCATAGGTTGACATATACATACCAAAAAATGTATTTTATATATATACTAGCAAAAGTACCCGGTCCATGACCGGACTAAAAACAATTAGGAACACCAGAGAGTGAGTGAGGAGAACACCGGAGTAAGGGAGAAGATATTTGGTAAATATTTTATAAAATTTTTTAAAAATCGCGGAGAATTTGTTTACAAATAGTAGAATATTTGTTTATTTTAGGATTTCTTTTCTTTTTGTTTACATTCAAGATATTATTTTTTTAAATTCACCCCCAAAATTTATTAAAGATTTAACGATAAATAAAGCTAAGATTTAGTTTATTTCAATGTTTGTTTACTTTAAGAAGATTTTTCTTTTGTTGTTGTTGTTGTTTACATTTTTGAAACAATTTTTTTAAGCGAACTCCCTTGCTTGTTGCTGGTAGAAATGAAATGTATCCGTTTAATTTCTTCTTTTTTTACCGTATTAAAATGTAACAATAAAATGTTAAGAATTACAATTGTTCGTATTACATTTTTTTTCTTTTTTTTTTTTTTCTAAAACTCTTTTGTACATACGAACAAATTGAATACTGAACAAATATGGATATATTTTATAGTAAAATGAAAAATATTAATTATAAAAACAAAGTTGAGTTATTATTAATCGTTAAATTAAAATGCTTTCATTTATTATTGTTATTTACTTCGCTGTAAAAAATAATTCAATCGATAAAACCACATACAAATTAGATATTTAGAAAGATCATTTTGTTTATTTCTAACCAAATAAATATTTTAAAGATTAGATCGGTGATACACAAGAAAGTCCAAGCTGAAATGATTAGAGCACAAAATTGTCCACTTTAAATTACCAGCAGCAGCAGTGGTATTTTAAATCACGGCAGCAGTCAAGCGAATTTTAAAAAATATTAGCAGCAGCAGCTATGCCCCGATTATCGCAAATCGTTTGATTTTTTTTATTAATTAATTAATTATTTATATCCCTTAATCAGCAAAAATCAATAACCAAATTTGGTGTGTTTCTTAGTTATAAGAATGTTAAGTTTTATGCAAGATTGCGAATCTGAATAACATCTAGTTTTTGAATTATAAGTCCACACGTACATACCAAACTTATATATATATATATATATATATATATATATATAAAAGAGAGAGAGAGAGAGAGAGAGAGAGAGAGAGAGAGAGAGAGAGAGAGAGAGAGAGGGGGAGAGAGAGGGGGGGAGATTAACGCCTAAGATAAACTCACTGCAGTATAATTCTATTTTCAATGCGTGAATAAATAAAAGTGAAACAATTATGAGAAAGTTTATCGTTCATGTGTGTTTAAATTAATATCACTGATAATGGTTATCGCTCCCTCCTGTAGCTTCCTATATCTTAATGCAAATATTTTGCTTGTAGTCATGGTTTCAAGTATTATAATCTAACACTAACATTTTTTTAAAGGTTATGTTTTCAATTAAATATATGTATTTAATAAACGTTTTCGTTTGAACACGATTAATGTACTTCATGTACTCCTATATAATAATCTGCTCACTGCTTATGGTTTCAAGTATTCCCATCAAAACCTAATAAATTACAAGTACATCTATTTGATCCATAGAGTGAACCCCAACAAGTACTACCAATCTGGGTCCGAGTGAGCCTGTGAGTAATATCACTGATAGCGTGGTTCCACACTCAACAGAGATGCAGAATGGTGCATGTACAAACCAAAATCTGCCATGAAATTATCTGAGGCTTTCAGATGCAAATGTATCACTCAATCCAGGACAGAAGACCGTACTTAGTTTTAATTAACAAGAAAAACGGACATATGGAAATATGAATTGCGGATTTTGCTGTTCCAACAGACTTCAGATCAAAAACGAGATAAGGCAAAGGGCTAGACACATACTTTGACCTTGCCAATGGGCTGTGAAAAACGAACATGACAGGAGAGCTCTTGTAATAATCTCCAAGCTTCTTTAAAAGAGAGTCGATAAACTGGAGATTAAAGGAATGAATCGAAACCACCCTGACGACAAAAATTATTAAATCAGCCAGTAGACTTGAGAGAATCATGGAGACATGAGGAGATTTGCTGTAACTCAGACACTTGTGAAAAACCATCTTTTATAACAGGCCTTACAAATCCCAAAACCACACTCGCACCAACACGGTTATAATTCGCTTTAGAATTATCCATTATCATCTCTGGTGCGGACACACACTAATCCGGAAAGTTGTCTATGCAAACCCTCATAACAATTTTCAAATGTTAGATAGAAAGAGCACATACGCATATTGACAATTCCAGCCTCACTGTTACTGCTGGACACCTACACATAAAAAAATCTATGTGGAACCAGGCTAGTGGTTCCATGTTTATCTATGGGCAGCGGCTACACTGTATTGGCCAGAAAAAATAAAAACAAAAAATTCCATGCCTACCAACTCGTACACGTTTGTGCCCATGAATTCTTGCATAGATTTTTTTCTTTCACATTTGTGAAAAACCATCTGGTTTTTCACAAATGTGAGTAAGAGCTGATGCGTAAAAATCGCATGGAACATAATAATAATAATAATAATAATAATAATAATAATAATAATATGTGATACAATTTGTAGTTGGTGCTCTTAGAACGGTCCCAAAAGAAAATAGACTGGGATAACTGGTGATTAGAATATAATTTTAGGACATCCAGACCACAACTCTGGTACGATCAGGTAGATTACTCAGAAGAGATCTATAGGTCTGAGATGACTTGATGTCACTAATACTTTAGTAAAAGAAAATCTTGCTAAAACTGATGTGAAACAAAAAACACTTACAAGGATTAAAATATTAATATACTTAGGATATATAACCAGAATATGAAAAAAAAAAAAACAAAACAGATAAAGAAATACATATGAATACGGTGAGAGAAAACAAAATTGGGGAGACAGTTAGATAAGAATCAAATGCAATGTAGAGACTCATATACATTAGCTAAGTTGAATAATCAACTTCGATATGATAATGCCTTTAACTCCCAATGGTCTCCAGAGGCTTTAGTATAAATTACATTTTTAAGAAAGAATTATTCAAGTTGTTTCGTTTATTTCAAGTTAGTCTTTAAAAAATAGCTTTTCGCCTGAGAATTTTTAATTATTTAAAAAAAATTTAATTGCATATATTTAACTATTTTTTACAATTTTTTTGTTCTTGAGGTTTCGTCTGATGACGCCATGTTTATTAAACCAAGTTATACTTGATTGGCTTAAGGAGATTTACATTGAATCCAATTGGCTATAGGAAATGTCCATTTATAGTACAATGCATCTGAGTGGGAACTAGTCATCAGTTTTATAATTGACTCATTCTATTGATTATGTCCAAATAACGAATATTGTCAGCGGGTGTGTGGCGGGAAAGATAGAAGGAGAAGAAAAATAAGGAAAGTGTCTCTGAGCGAGCGGAGGTAGGACAGTTGGTGTACAATAAGAAGCATTGTCTCTGCGTTCTGTATTGTTAGCATTATTCTGTCTGCTGGAGAGGCGGTACTAGTCGTTGATGAGACAAAGAACGAGTGTATGTTGTGCCCTAGGCTGGGGTCAAGTGATTTCAAGCTGATTAGAATCTGTGAGATGATTTCTGTAGAGCTTGGAATACTTGCAACTAAACTGGTTCATATTTTTATCTTTTTTTATTTTTTGAATTAATTTGATTCAGTTTGAAAATTAGTGAGAGAATAATCGCGCACAAATCTTATAACTTTATTTTGATTTTAAAGACACTCGAAACTACGAGCTATTTCGTCCATGGACGCACGATTTTCACCTTTGAAGACACCAACATACACATTACGTTAAACCTTCTCGTTTGTATTTCCATGTATGTATTTCTATCTCTCATATGTTCCAAAAATAAGATGAATTTATTCATCGACGCTTAAACATTTCGGTTTCTTTAAACCTTCATCAGGATGTATTATGGGTTGAAGAAATTGATGGTTATACAACGCTGAACAAATAAAGTTACACACAAAAAAAGAGATTATAAAGACTTTTTTTATCCCCTGTCATCTATAAAACATCCATCAATTTCTTCACCCTATAATACATCCTGGTGAAGGTCTGAAGAAATACACACACACACACACACACACACACACACATATAATATATTATATATATATATATTATATATTAGTAAGTAAAGTAAAGTCGACGGGGCGGCCTAAAGTCGGTATCAGCCAGTCAGCGAGGGAGTCTATCCCCTTTTCAATAGCGCTCGACCAAGGAGATTGTTTTTAGCATCTGAGGTGGAGCGCCACACCTTCCATCAGCACCTTACTTTACCGCACAGATCCCTGTGCTACTCATACGCTGAGTTGGCGGGGACCGGTATCGAACTAGGAACCTTGTGGTTTCTAGCCGAACGCTCTACCGACTGAGTTGTCCACCAATAATTATATGTTTATTTCTTGAAAACTTTCGATAGAGGGAGATTGTACATGCTCAGTATAGGACTTTTGGCAAAGGACACATTGCAAATACGCCGATAAAATTACTCCTGGGACAGTAGAATGAAATTTTTGGCAGCTTCCAAGATCCAAATGAATTACTGGCGGACATTTATACTTTTAACTGCAGTTGACGCATTTTGGGGGGCTTACTGCGTGAGCATATATGATCTGACCTGTTCAGTCTTGATTTGATGGGGATACAGTGATATAATTCAGTATTAAACATACAGATAGTCAACTACAAGGATATGGTGGATTTTGGAAACTCTTATAAGAGTAGTGCTGAGCGAATTAGAAAAAAGACAGATACACACAAAAATAATTTCGATAGACATAAACTAAGTCATTTAACAATTGTGAATAATTACTGACTGATTGATTTAACGGCATATCAACACAACTAGGATAATTTTATACCTAGAGTTTAGGGAATCGAGTTCATTGTACGTACATATTTATATTTTTGTGAAGTTGTTTCTTAAGATCGAATATCGAATACGAATAATTTTGAAACAGGTATATGTGGTGCAGAGATGAGATCCTATAATGTAATACCACACCGGGTAAGAGTGGACCTGGAAGTAATAACAAAGAAGGGGGACTCGACCCTCACCAGTCATACCCATGACACATTTTGTGGGTTTGTGAGCTCTACTCATTTCCAGGAGATATAGTCAGTGTATTCTATGTCCTACTGACAGGGTAGGATTTTGTATTATTCAAATTCTTATCATTAAACTATTACGTAAAAAAATAGAGGGTCATGAATATTCTTCTGAGGTTAAACCATAACATAACGGAAAACACCCCAAACGTCAGAATTAAAAAGATTCCCCCGGTATAACCAAAATAAGTGAAAATATAAAATTGTAATCTTACAGAAGTGTACCTATTTCTTATGCGGTTTTGAATGGTAAGGCGTTGATAAAGTTAGAATCTATTTTTATACAAAATTAAGAAATTATGTTAGAATGTATTTTTATACTAAATTCAGAAATTCTGTTAGAATTTATTTTTATACTAAATTCAGAAATTCTGTAAAACATTCCACTAAACAGCATCAGTTAATGCGAAGGAGAAATTCAAAACCATCTTTATATCACGATTTTACTTAACTTTCTCCATTATATCAAGCCATCTCAGCTCCCGCGAAATGGTGTCTTAAATCTACCGCGATAGTTCTCGTACTTGACTCTTTGTTGTCGATCACAGAGTCGGTCAACAGCTTCACTATTGTTGAGACCAACCAAAAATAAAAATGTTAAATGAGTATCAAGTTATATTTAACCGAATACCAAATGAACGAAGTAAATGAAAATCGAAAGCGCGTGGAATCTAGCTGCCGTGCAATGAATAAAAAACTAATGCAATCCACGGATTATTATTCCTTTGTCTGACAGAACGAACTTCATTTAGGAATTGCGATAAAGTTTTCAGGTATGGAGGCTAAACGTGGGTGTTTGCATTTTTTAAAAACCCTTCTATGCTTTGGAAAGGTATAAATCCAATTATTGTCCTCCAGCAATGGTTAAATAGTACATTAACATTAACAATGGTTAAATAGTAACATTAACATTTCGCCCAATCTAAGTGAAGGAAAACTAGTTGTAGACCTAGAGAATGGTCTGCCAGGCTCGTCCTGCCAATACACCCTACATGAATAGCCCCCACCCAAATAAATCATTGAGTGAGTATGAATGAGAGTTCAGGTAAATATCAATTTAATGATCATGAGAGAGAAGTAATAAATGCGTGTGTATGAGACCAGGGAAATAAAAGAATATTTGAGATTGAATAAGAGTAAGCGTGAGAATGTTTGTTATTATATTTCTATTGGGTGAAGATGACCGGAGGCACATCGTCCGAAACGTTGTATAGATAACAATGAAGATGAGGACAATGGTCCGAATAATACAAATAATACGATATTTCTATCATAGTTTTTTTTAGTGTGTTGTATTTATTATCGTATTTTTCTTCTTTTTTTCCACATTGACTTTATTATTTAACATCACACGCATAGGTTATTTTATGTAAAAGTCTAAAACATACACAGGTTTTAGGGGTTGGGACACCAACTGACCCCGATATTGCTGTCCAGCTATATATATCTTCATCATCATCATCATGTCGCGCTGTTAGCACGGATATCCATGACAATCTCTCTCCATCCGTCCCTATCACTCATCATTCTCCGGAGGTCCTCTTTGCAACATCCTATATCCGCACAGAACTGATCAATGTACGTCTTTATTGGTCGGCCCACACTGGTGTGTCCATGTGCTGTCTTCCACAGGAGGACGTCGCTTATGAGTTCGTCCTTGCTTCTCCAGCAGTGTCCCGCGTGTCTTGTCCGTCTTACTCGGATGGTTTGGGTGATATGTGGCAGATGGCCGCATAGCTATTTTCTCGTGGGGTGTTGTTTCCACGTCTTGTTCAGGATCACACGCAGCATTCTTGTGCAGCTCGCATCTAGTTTATTCTCTAGTCGCTTCGTTAGGGTCCAGGTGGTGCAGCCATACTGCAGTACTGACACGACAACGGCCTGGAAGAATTGTCTCTTTAACTTGTCTGTGAGATTGGCTTTCCATATGACCGAAAATTTATTTATAGCGGAGCATATATATATATATATATATAATATATATATATATATATATACACACACACACATTATATATATGTATATATATATATATATATATATATATATATATATATATATATAGAATGAATAGAGAATAAATAAGAAAAGTATTGGCATGAAAAGGTGTTCAATGCTAATAAAGCAGAGCATATTTATAATCAATAGTAATGGTATTATGGATGATTTGGAATCATAACTTAAAATTTCATGGTTATGCAATCCTCAGATGAGTAAAAAAATCTGAGGATTGCATAACCATGAAAAATATCTGAGGATTGCATAACCATGAAACTTGTAATTACTCTATATATTATTCCACGCATTAAACGGCGTTATAAAATCTAATACTCTGTTATCACTTGTTCTAAAGTCATTTCGGTTGACCTGTAATAGATTTGAAAATCTCCGAAAACTTAGTTCATCGGAATATCAAATATTAAACCAGTTGTTTGCATACACTTATATGATATTCCTTACAACAATGATTTGCAACAAATTATATGGTTACGAGTAACTAATGGTAATATTAATAATCCATCATAGCTTCAAATAGCTATTCGTAATAAAAAAAATAATTTGCACACAGTTATATTGACAGTAATGGTAGTGAAGGGTTACTACTCACTCCTCAGAGCTCCAAAACTGAAGCCCCAGCACCGGATACAATGTAGTATCATACCCATAACACTCCTTTGTGATCAGGTTCTCTTACTTCTCTGCAGCGGACTTTATGACTTATGGAGAATCCAAATTCCACATGTGATGTTTTTACCTTCATTCACAGTTCACTAATTTTGATGATGACTGAAAGATCATATGTAAAGTAATGAAACAGCCACTTTAAAGCAAAAAAAAAAAAAACTTCATTTAATGAAGTAAGATAATACGTTTTCCCTGTATAATAATTATTTTATCTCATGATAATATATAGAGTAATTACAAATTTAAAAAAATGATAAAATAAAATATGATCACACGCACACACACACACACACACACACACATATATATATATATATATATATATATATATATATATATATATATATATATGTTTGTGTGTGAAAGTGCGTGTGTATTCAATCACATCATATGCTGGAATTCTGATTCCAATATCTATCTTTAAATGCTGTATTCAATGTTTAATCTTATCATTTTTATTTGTATGTAATAATTTGTTTACACACCTCTATCTGATACCAAGTAATCCGATCCAATAAAAATAATTTGCACATATTTGTATGGTTTCATGTTTTCCTATCTAATGCTAATGTTTTATACAAATGTATATGGTTTAAAGTAATTCTACCTATTAAATGATAAGTATTTGTTTGCACACATTTATATGGTTTCAAGTATTCTAATCCATCGGCTACAATTTGCAAGCATTTTAACAAAAATTGAGAAACTAATAATATATTGTTAACAATTGTAGAATTTCAATTTTCTTAAAGCAAATCCTTTGTGTACAGTAGATTGTTTACGATATTCCTGTTAAACCTTAATAATTCAATTTAATATTTAACGTTTTTACATAGAATTATACGGTTTCAGTTATCCCTGTCCACAAGCAGTTGTGAGGTACCAATTATTGGAGTGAGGAGTCCCCAATCGTTGTCATTGCTCAGAAGTTTACTCTGATTTGGAGTAGTACTACTAGAAAATATTCATCAATGGGTCAATTCCATATTTTTAATAAATTTATAGTATTAAATAAGAATACTTGAAACCATATAGCTCTGTTCAAACAAATGATTATCATTAAATAGTTGATAGGAATACTGTACAATTGCTTACGAATTGTTAATATTAAGATTTGAAGTTATAATAATCTATAAGTGCTTAACTTTTTCTTCTTCAATTGCTTGAAAAAAGAATTATTTCAACATTGAATAATCTAACAAATGTTGACACGACGTAGAACTATCAAACCAAATTTATATTATATATTGGAATTATATTATATATTGGATTGTAGGAAGCGCGTTGTGTAATGGTTAAAGTCATGGGAAATGGACTCGTCGCCTCGAGTTCAAATCCTGGACGTGGTAATTGCATTTCACTTTGCGCTAATACCCTTGGGAAAGGTATGAATCCTACTCTCTCTCCAACTATGGGTAAATTGCAGCGCAGACTGAGTTCTTTAACCATGGCTAAGTAACCAGTCTAGGAGAAGGAAAACTCTGAATTCAAACCTGTTGAACTCCGCTTAAGAAATTAACCTTGTGTCGTATCCTGCTCGTGCGGAGGAGTTGGTAAATATATATATATTATATATTGAGATCTTTTGCATTAAATAAAAACTGGTGTCAGAAATGGTTTTGTAAATCAAAAGTTAGTGCATTTAGAATTAGTTTAAATGGATATAAGGAATTAAAGATGTCTCCTACCGGCGATTTATTGTCAAAGTTAATGGTATGATTTGATTAAATCACGAGGAATTCTGTATATATATATATATTTTATCTTAATAAAGTTAGAAAATCTAATTATTGGTATCGTTGAAACATTGCCAATATCAAGAATAAAATAATCTTCAGAAAAATTCTCGAATGTAATCCATTTCAAATTACAGCTTCATTTTTGAAAAACGCATGAAATGATTTTCGAAAGGTTTTTTTTTTTGTTTTATTTACTTTTATATCATCATTTTTTTTTAAAATGTTATTAAATTTGTTTTAAAATTTTGTATATCAAATCGTGACCGCCGATGAAGAAACAAAATTTTAAAGCAATCATAAAATGTCTGAATAAAACTGCTAATAAATAAGAATATTTTCGGCAATTTTATTTGAAGCTATGAATGTGGAAGCTGGTTTTGTTCATCAATAATAGATTTTGAATTTTTAGAATTCATTACATTAGGTCGGGAATTTTAAAGATCCTAATATTATTTTGACAAATATTAAAACAAACATAGTATGGCACACAAGGTCAATCAATCACCAGCCTTCCAAAATGAAAATATGTCTGCTCGAAAAATCAGCCAGCAAAATCTTGGAATTTACTTTAATTCAAACATCGAACACTGGAGCCTATGGGCGGAAGGTTTGTGAAAAACTGGTATCAAAACAGGATTAATTGGAAACAATTAGGTCAACACATAATAAAACACATATGTAATGCTCTTAATACAAGAATTAATAAACTATCATCAAATAAAAGATATCTAAGGAAAACGTTAGCTCATAATATAATGTAACATTCTAATGCCTCCAAATTCACGACACTAAAAAGGTATTTGGTACGCGGCGGTCGTCTTGTCGATAAAAAGGTACAACACGAGAAATATATCTTCACAAGCTGCTTAGCTTTTATTTCCAGGCTCGTCTCGTGGGTTGTTTTGGGGAGGAGGAAAAGCAGAGAGAAAGAGAAAGAGAATACTGTTAAATTACTGTAATCCCACACTAGGGACCAGAGGCCCGTCCGTACCCTAGGCCTCGGAAAGCAAAAAGAGCCCGGTATTTTTCTTCGTCGTTCCACGTCACCACGTGACTTCCGGTTCCGGTCAACACCCGAAACTTCCGGTTGGCTTTCAATTCTCCATTCGGGGGGTCATGCCCCGGTCATATTCATTTATGTTCATCACTTTAAAAAAAAACCTTTACTCACTCTAATTTCTTCTTCCTCTCTTTTCTATAGTAGTCCTCGCCAAACTCAGGACCTTCACCATCTCGCTACAATAAGTAAAACTCCACAGAACAACAAAAATAGAATAGATAACAAACACATTTGTAATTGTAAATTAAAAAAGAAATCAGTGTCCACTTAACAGACTATGTGAATCCAAAAACCTTATGTACCTAGCCACGATGTTTTCCAAACGAAAAAACCATCAGATCAAGGAATATACTTTTGAATATCGGCGAATTCATGGAAACAAAGAGTATACAATCATAGCCATTCTTTCCTAAATGAAAATCCAAAGTACACACTGCACTCATGAAGCATCGGTTTAAACTAAAGGAAAACAATTTAGACCAAAACAAAGCGAATGGCAATTTTTAAAAACAACTCGACAAGTATATGCATTTTATAACCATCAACATGCAATATATATATACGCATATATATGTATGTAAGAAAAAAAAATCATTTTTACGTATGTCTGTGCCTACGATTTGTCTCAAACTAGTCCAATAACATTTTGAAGTAGGTTGCATTTGATTCAAACATGGTCAAGTATTATATAAGCTCCTCATCTCCTCCGTCCTTCTCTTCCTTATTTATCCCTTCCATTCCATCCTTCTAAAATTAATTTTGCGGCCAATGAGAAGAATTTAAAAACTGAAACAATTTTTAATTTGATGACCCTAAGATTCATTTTATCTATCGTTTGCACTATATATATATATATATATATATATATTATATATATATATATATATTTGTATATGTTAAGTATTAACTTACCGGTGGGTATAAATAACGATCGTTGGAAGCGCACAATATCCAGAGGTTAAGGTTGAGAAAAACAAATACAAAGTGCTCAATACAATGTAGAGCATAAATTTATTTAAGAATGGAAATGAAGTAACCTACTCGAGTTTCATCGATAGATTCTCAGGGTTACTTTAAATTAATCGAGTTACGATTAATCTTTGGTGTTATAAACATGCCCGTTGGAATGGGACTTAAATTCAGTAAAGGAACGCTTGTTTACAATTTCTATCGATGAACTACTCGAGTAGGTTACTCATTTCCATTCTTAAAATAAATATATACTATATATATAATATATATATATTTAACCAATCCCTCGCACGAGTAGGATGGAGACACAAGGTCAATTTCTTAAGTTGAATTCAAGTTTTTCTTCTCTAAGAGCGGTTGCCTAACCAAGGTTAAAGAGCCCCCGCCTAACTATTTACCCATAGCTGGTAGGAAGTGTAGAATTCAGTACCTCTCCCAAGGGTATTAGCGCTAAAGTGAAAATGCAATATCCACGTCCAGGATGTTGAACTCGGGCGACGAAACCATTTCCTATAACTTTTAATCATTACTCACCATATCACTAATAATATATATATATATATATATTATAATTATAGTATAAATAGAAGAGAGAGAGAAGAGAGAGAGAGAGATGAATAGATAAGTATAATTAATTAACCGTAACATTCCACGGTCTACCGGTTTTAAAACAAGTTTAATAAATACAAGCCCGCTATCATTGATACATATTAGTTTTAATTTCATTTTACACATATATTCAACGTTACTAACGTATTGAGTTTTTAACGAGAAAGCCTATTTACAAACAAGAAATCGTCATAATAACCTTGTCCTAGCTTTGAATTTTGAGAACGTAAAAGAGATCTAGACACTTAACCGATTCATGTGTACCAACATTTAAAAACATGTTTTACATTTATTTCATTCAAAAATTATTTTACGGTGCAACTTTAGTACTGGATGTTATTTTCATCAACTGCAATATATTTATCTAAAATAATGTAGTGAAGTTTAATTGCTAATAAGTATGTTGTTCATTGTTGAACAGATCCCAATCAAATAAGTATGAATTTCTTCGGTAATAGATTTAAAATAGCTTTGTTAATTTCAATTTATAATGAATTCAATTTTGGTTTCTTGTAAAAAATAAATACAGAATGTTATTCAGTTAATTTATCGATTACTTTAATTAATAATATGTTATGGCGAAATATCTTAGAAAAACGGATCCGATCATTA
>CM042145.1:68141442-68143942 GCA_023376005.1 Doryteuthis pealeii
AAAGAGAGAGATCCACGCCTGGAAGATCGTCTCTTTAGGCTTGTCAGGGAGGTCGGGATTCTACGACTGACATTTGTTGGTGATCAACCAGCTTTCATCGTAGTGTTAATATCGCTTTTGTGGATGAGATATTACTACTAGGTATGTGAATTTTCCACTGGTTTAAGAGGCTTACCATCAAGTGTGGAATGTCTCTTGCTTTTTGAGCTCATGATCAGTTTTATAGGTTCAATAGAGGCGAATTCTTTGCTGCCTCTCAGGCTGTATAAGTTTGCATCAGCTATGTCGGAGTTCGCTTGGGGTCTGCAGGGAGATACTTTGCCATATATATTTATAAATGCTAGACTATGTACTCCGAACCTCATTAGATCATAAAAGAAAAAGGTTTCCACTAAGCAAGGCAGAGCAGGGCGATCCGAAAAATGTCACGATGGCAACTATGTGATGACCTCGGACGTTCTTGAGGGTGCACCGACAAGATAACATATACCAAATAATATTCGTTTTTTCTATAATGTTCTACTGTATTATAAATACTTCTTTTGATTAATAAATTACTTTTTTTATAAAAATGTGGAGGTATACTTGAGTTATGGTAAACTTATACTACTATTTTAACAAAATAACAAAAAAAACAAACAAAATGAAGAGAAATGTGATGGCTAGAATAGATAGGACATGCCACCGTGAGTCCTGTGTATGAAGAAAAAAGAATGGAACATTGTTACAAAAGTTAGAGTCATTGTGTGGTACTGTTTTTTTCTCTTCTCACATTATCCGATGTGAAACTGAACAGTTGCCTAGTAATAAAGTTTTATAGCTAAATAATGTGGATTTCGTTTTCATGAAATAGAAATAATCGCTGAGTTTACAATACACATGAAGTAATTACAATATTGATTAAGAAATTAAATAACTTGTTTTAAATCACACACGACTGGGATTTGTGTTTAATATAAGATAAGCTTTTATATAATTCTACTTTTCTCTTTTTTAAATCTTACTTATTTACGATTAGTCGTCCCTACTGCGATTCAAGGATGTCTGCAAAAATGATTCGGTGCTTTGGGCATTGTCCTTCAGTTGGGAATTTGCTAAGACGCCCTCCGGTGGCGGCAGAATCTCCATAAAGGA
The DNA here is from genome assembly GCA_023376005.1 of Doryteuthis pealeii. Classification (NCBI taxonomy): domain Eukaryota; kingdom Metazoa; phylum Mollusca; class Cephalopoda; order Myopsida; family Loliginidae; genus Doryteuthis; species Doryteuthis pealeii. Next base: position 68,142,577 of record CM042145.1, read on the forward strand.
CTGTACATGTCAGAAGTCACCCTGATACAACATTAATGAAGCTAAGAGTCCATAAGAAAAGCCCAACGGCCCAAAACAAAAAAAAGCAAATCGGGGGGGGGGACATCATATCTACAGGGAAACCTTCAATTGCAAATCTGTGGCTAGGAGAATTTTTTTCAAAACCGACTTCACAGTCACAGGAGGCGCTGCAACTTAGGGGACAGGCAAATTTATCATACTCTTAGACTGAATTGCAATGATGAATGAGATTTTTTATATATTTTTATTTCCCTCTTTTTAAAATTTTTATTATTTTTTAAAGCAAGTTTGATTTTTTGTAGGGTATTAAAATCAGTTTCTTGAATCATCTATATATAACATTTTTTATAAAAGATATAATATATTGACATTATATGATCTAATGAATGTTCATTTTAGCAAATATCCTTGTGATAGAATTTGTGAGGCATATATTATAGGTATATATATAAGGTGTAAATGAATGACTTAATATACTTTGTACAAACTCTTTTTTCTTCTTTCCCTCTCTCCCTTCTTCTCTATTCTTCATATTTTTTCCTTAGAAGAAATAGAGGGGAATTTATATAGACAGATGCTACTCTAATGAATAACCGTTCATTCTAACAGCTGCTAAAGGGAGATTATATAACAAGAATAGACTTAAAATTAATTAACTCTTTCTCTCTTATAAGATACTAAGCATATTCCAAAATAAATGTTCAATTCAGATATTCACCTAAATTATTTTATTTCTTAAACTGAATCTTAATATTATCTAACTGAAACTTAGACGATGGGGATCGATTTTTGACAGTTTTATCAGCAAAAATTGATTCTTTCAAGTTAGTTTTTAAAATTCGTTGTCATGGGTATGTTTTTTTGTTTGTTTTGTTTTTTTAGTTTTTTCAAATGAAATGTCTAAAATTTGTAAAAATAAGTTACGAAAAAAAATGTGTATGAGGCATGATGGTATTTGTGTGCTGTCGAAGGTTATATGGGTTTATGATTAAAAAAAATATCACCTCATAAGACTCCTCATCATGAATCAATCATACACTAAAACATTCACCCTGATATTTTTACTTTACTTTTAAGTTTTCAGTAATCAGTCTTCATAAATGTCGAGAGATTTCTGTTAAAGTTTTTTGAGAATATTTTTTAATCATTTTTTTTTTTTTACTAAGCAATTTTAGTGTAAGGAAGTATAAGTTATTTGAAATGAATCAAATGATATTTAAAAGTAAAAAAAAAATTAGTAATATATATATATATATATATATTTATATATATATATATATGATAAGAAATTTGAAAAAACAAGTGGTTCCGAAAATAAGATGTATTTAATTATCGATTGTTTTAA
>CM042145.1:68148942-68187786 GCA_023376005.1 Doryteuthis pealeii
CACAGTACTCTCCTCTACAGTAGCAAAGCCTGGATTACATACTCCTGCCACGTGAGAAAACTGGATAATTACACCTCAGATGCCTACGCCACATACTACGCTGGCAGGACGAATAGCCCAACAGACGTGCTGGAACGAGCAACCATGAACAGCATGCCCGCCACCATCTGTGAGAGACGCCTGTGTTGGCACGGTCACGCCAGGAGGATGGACAAAGGCTGCATCTCCAAAGAATTAGTAGAGGGCACCCGACCGGTAGGGAAACAACGCCTGCTTTAAAGATGTCTGCAAGAGGGATGTGGAGACATGCCACATCAACACCAACACCTGGGAGACTTGTGCAGAAGACCGTGCGACCTGGCGCCTCCTCGTCAAACAAGGAACGAGAAGGGGTGAAAAAGAGAGACAACAGCAACTCCAGCAAGCATCACTGTTTTTTGCAGTCACTGCACCAGAGATTGCCATTCAAAAATTGGTCTATTCAGCCTCTCACGTAGTTGCAGATTTTTTAAAAATGGACACTACGCCATCGTCTTTAGTAGACGGAAGGATGCCAACAATACATATATATATATATATATATATATATATATATATATATATATATATATATTGTGTGTGTATATGATTTCGTGGATTTTCGTTATAACCATCTAGCCATTTTTCTAGTATATATATATAATATATATATATATATATATATATATATTTATCTCTCCCCTCTCTCTCTCTCTCTCTTCTCTCTCTATATATATATATATATATATATATATATATATATATATATATGAATTAATCCATTCAACTTAAGCAATGATGCATTTTCAGGATTTATTATTCAAATTCTAAATTTAGAGAAACCAGTTTTAATCGGATCATGCTAATTAAATAAAAACAACATTTTATGTTCTATTATTGTAAGAGCATTCTTCATAATGAAGGAAGTGGTTTAAAATTTTGATCTAATTCAGAAAAAAATACAAAACCAGAATGCTTAGTTGTTTTTATACTTATGATCAGGGATTTGTGTAACACACTGCACGACGAGGATACGTCATGCACACGAATCATTCACTGGAACACGGCACTTGGGTACGTTGTTTTACGAGTTGTAACGGCTATTGAGCAGCACCAACTTCCTCCGCCCTGTCGCCTGTGGCGTTAGAATGCACCGACTGCACCTCTGCAGAGGGATAAGACACCCCCAATGGGGCCACCTGTTGGCCGTGGGTGGCGACCCGTGATGCTTAAGGATAGATCCCAGGTGGATGAGCAGTTCATGACATGCAATACTCCACTTTGGCCCTATCTTAGGCTAGACGGGCGGTCACGTCAAGCCCTAGCACCTATATGATTTCCCAACCTATTGCCCTTATAGCAAGCCCAACCCTTTTTATCATATGGGTGCTAGAAGGCGGTGGCTGCGGGTCTACATGTCCTGGGAATGACGTTAAACTCTCTGATGGTGAGGTTCCAGTTTTGGAGGTTTGGGGAATGTGGAGCACCCTTCATCACCATTGCTCCCTGGTCCACTCTGACCCGGAGTGGTAATACCTGTTAGGGTCCCATCTATGGGTTAAATAGAAAAAATGTATTTATAAAAAAATTGTATTATCCATTAAGAATTGATTTATTTCAAAACTTTATCGGCATTAAATGACCCACTGGGGTTGATATGCCGTAAAACAAACAAACCAAACCAAACCAAACAACTTCCTCTTTCTGGACTCGATCTGACAGGTATATGGTCCCTGCTATTATATAGGTGAGAGGTTGCGAATACCTTCCATTCATCCAACGTTGTTTACGTATGACTTGGTTTCATTCATCATTGTTTTTTTAGTGACAAAATGAAACAGACACCTTTTTTTCTCACACTATTTATGTGTCAGTTTCAGGAACGAAAGAGAGAAAAAAGATATCTTTCACCAAATAAACAACCTTAGCCTTTTTTGTCAACTAGCTTGATAGGGTGACGTCAGCTTTTGCTTGCAGCGTAACCCCTTCTCCGTATTTCCGACCCTTTCTGACGTGGATTCAAGCACTATCTATGGGTTCCAACCACGTCTGTCGTGGTTATAGACATGTCTAATTTACTCTAAGAAAAACGTGTCTCTAAGTAATATTTTTCTCCCAAGCTTCTAGAATATTCTGAAACATGTTTAACTCTCATTGGCCGGTTCACTCTCGCTAGCGTCATATTGTCACTAACTTAAATGTTTTCCAATCGACATATTTTAGTGACCCACACTTTTTCTTGGTTTAATTTAACGTTTAGAAAATCTCAAGGCCACGTTTTCTAGCATTTTCTGCAACCATAATGTCTGTATATTGAAAAAAGATTTACAAAATTTTTGACACTGGTTTTAAAATGGTAATTCCCTTTGACTATTCAAAGACAATGGAAACTGATTTAGTCTATATTACACCCTGGTGTCAAATTAACCTTTTTTTACTTAAAACATTTTGATCATCCCCACCTTTTTTTACCCAGGTCACTTAATACATTACATTTGCTTGGGAAAATTAAGTACTAAACTTGTAACATGTTCATTTCAAGTAGCACAAAATATGCTCTTTTTATTCCTTAAAAAGGTGGGTAAAAGTCTATCCAGTCGACAAGAAGTGTTCATAATACTTTTTTGTTTGGTTAAAAGATATCTTCTATATATTGCAAAATTTTTCTGTTTTCTTTTGAAATGTTGACTAAATATAAACATCGGAGTGCATACTACGGAAATTTTGTCTACCACTTCAAATAAACATCTACTCTAATCAACTCTGGTTAAATTACATGCATTATCTTCTCAATCATAATTTACTAAGTAGCAGAGGGTATTTTAGAAAATTCTAATGTATCCTTGATTTTCACAGGTAATAAATACATAGACACAATTTACCTGCTCTCTTCCTCTCTTAATATTCTTACTTCCTCTTTTATTATAAATGGCTTTATTCCTTTGTGTAACTGATTTTTACAAAAAATAAGAAATAAACAATTCAAAGAGTAAACTAATAATTTAAATTTGAATTAAGACGCGAAATTTTCCAAAAACAAAGAAGGACACCTGTTTAATTCTTAGCTTCTTTTTATTTTTACATTATAAGGAATAAAAGATAAAATGAATTAAAACGAACTCCTTTTTGTCATTTTAAAACAACAAGCAATTAAAAACAGAATTAGATCTTTATCATAAGTACAAAAATGTTTTTAGAAAAATGAAATTATGTTTCAAAACACTTACAAGTTTGAGGTTGCATTGTTTAAAAAAAATTCCGAAAATACACACACACACACACACACACACACACACACAAACACACACACACACACACACACATATAATATATATATATATATATATATATATTTGTGATATATTTGTGATTACTTTAGTATATCTATACGTTTGTGTGAGGTACATATATCAGGTTTGGGCATTTGTATAAAGCATTAAAGTATTAAATACCAAAACTCGGTAGTTTTTGAGTAGAGTTTCGTTTATTTAGTAGTAGTAAATTTTCAGGATTTTATGCTCCCTTCTTCGGACTGTGACAATAAACGAAACTCTACTAAAGAATATATATATATATATATATATATATTATATATATATATAATGTCTAAGAGTCTCTCTCTCTCTCTCTTCTCTCTATATATAATATATATATATATATATATATATATATATAATATATATATAAGTGCTTAATTGGAGTCGTACTAATTTTGAAAATTAATTAATTAATAATGAATTAGGTGGGAATACCTATTAAATGTATGGGTAAACAAATCGAGAAAATTTTTCTCGATTTGTTTACCCATACATTTAATAGGTATTCCCACCTAATTCATTATTAATTAATTAATTTTCAAAATTAGGTACGACTCCAATTAAGCACTTATTCTCCCAAAAATTATCGGCAAAAAGCATTCCAAAACAAAACTGTGTTTACAACCTATATATATATATATATAATATATATATATATATATATATATATATATATATATATGGTGGGTGACAGAGAGAAAAGGACGGCACCAAGAAAAATATGGTGATTTTCACCTATCATTCTTATAATTTGGATTTTTTAAATTCTGTCAAAAACTTTAATGACTAGTGGATTAAATTCAGATAAAAAGTATATTCATTATCTTTGGGGATTGATAAATAAAGTTTTTGTAGGTACGATTCTCATCTATTAACTATAACTGAAAAATTGCAATAAAAATGTCATTTTGACATCAATTTCGTTAGATATATTATAGTATATTGAATGACTGCATTACTGAATCTGAAAAGGAAATGAGAGCAGAAAGAGACAGATGAGTTATCTCCTATTATTTTTTGTCTCCCATTACATATTGATTTGGACGCATATTGTCGCCACATTTTTACCTACTGCAAAATTGTTCCTGCAAGCATTTTTTTCCCTTAGTTTGCGGAAATTAATCTGACAACTCTCGATTAACTATGGTTGGAATGTAGACGATCACAGTGAAGATCAAAGTAACTTTCCTCTCTTAGAATTCTATCTGCCTTACAATATATATATATATATATAATATATATATATATATATATGTGTGTGTGTGTGTGTGTGTGTGTGTGTGTGTGTGTGTGTGTGTGTGTGTGTAAGATTTGAAGAATTGTATAGTTGTACTAGAGTAAAAGATAAGAGATAACACAATAATCGTTTCACGGTTTCTCTATCAGCAAAATCCTATTTACATTAAAAAGAAAATCCATATGTATTGGCTCGCTTGCCAAGATGCCTGATAAAAGAATTAATGAATACTTCACTCGCCATTTTTGTGCTGTACTCAGCATATATTGTAAGGACGGAATGCCCGCGATGCAAGAGATAGCAATCTATTTAAAATAACTTGAAGAATAAACATCGAAAATGCACCAAGCCCGATTTTACTCCCGTAGTAAGATGGACACGCAACCATGAAGTAATACTACATTCACCTTTCACATCTAAAAAAAAAAAATACCGTCTTTTGAATGCAGAATGGGTTAAGAAAAAACATACCAAATTCTTAGAAACACTAAGAAAGACACGTAAGAATCATTTTCAAAAAGAAAAAAAAAAACATATTCGTGAGGACTTCGCTAACTTTTGTTGATTATTCTGGATGAAATTCTCTCCATTCTAGATATGCAATAGATTACTCCCCTTTCACTGTGATTTCTACAAAGAACGGATTAAACTGGCCTAGAGCCAAAATAATTTCGGCATTAGAATTGTCAATTTCTACTAATTCCCGTTCTGAGAATAAAATGATACTTAAAAATTGTCATTGGCTCCTGTTATGAAATATGGAATGGCTGATAGCCAGGATATTTAACTGACAAAGTGAATAGAAAAGTTTATCTAGTAACATTAAGAACATTAAATTTTAAAGTATTCGTGATCGGCAGAAAATGAATACTCTTCAGAAATTGAGAGGCATGCGTTCGTCGTTCAATTGTAAAAAAGCTGTTAGGATTTTATGATATGCACGTGAAATCAACGACCAACAGTAGACGACAGACGTTGCTGACAGGGAACAATGTATATACAATTGCAAGAGGGCAAGCTTATTTAATTCTTCTGAATCCAGTTCTAGATAAATTCGCATTAACAATATTATTAATTAAAGTAATCATAAATTAACTGAATACATTCTGTATTTAATTTTTAAAGAACAAAATGAAATTCATATAAATTGAAATTAAAAAGCTATTTTAATAATCTATTACCGAAGAAATTCATACTTATTGATGATTGTTCAAACAATGAACAAAATACTACTAGCAATTAATTACTTCACTACATTTAATTTAGATAAATATATTGCAGTTGAAAATAACATCAGTAATAAAAGTGACAACCGTAAATAATTTTTTGCATTGAAAATAAATGTAAACAATGTTTTTAATGTTGGTACACATGACATCCGGTTAAGTGTCTAGATCTTCTTTTACAGTTCTCAAAATTCAAGCTAGGACAAGGTTATATGACGATTTCTTGTTTGTAAATAGGTTTCTCGTAAAACTCAATACGTTAGATAACGTTGACTATATGTTAAAATGAAATAAAACTATATGTAAATCAATGATAGCGGGCTTGTATTTATTAAAACTTGTTTTAAAAACACGTAGACCGTGGAATGTTACGTACATAATATCTATCTATCTCTCTCTCTCTCTCTCTCTCTATATATATATATATATATATATATATATATATATATATATATATATATATATATATATAGTGTATGGTGTAATGATTAAAGTTATAGGAAATGGATTCGTCGCCCCGAGTTCAAATCCTGGACGTGGTAATTGCATTTCACTTAGCGCTAATACCCTTGGGAGAGGTATGAATTCTACACTTCCTCCAGCTATGGGTAAATAGTAGGGCAGAGTGGGCTCTTTAACCTTGGTTAGGCAACCGCTCTAGAGAAGGAAAACTCTGAATTCAAACTTAAGAAATTGACCTTGTGTCTCATCCTACTCGTGCGGAGGATTGGTAAATAATATATATATATATTATTATATATATATATATTTATTTAGAATGGAAATGAGTAACCTACTCGAGTTTCATCGATAGAAATGTAAACAAGCGTTCCTCTACTGAATTTAAGTCCCATTCCAACGGGCATGTTTATAACACCAAAGATTAATCGTAAACTCGATTAATTTAAAAGTAACCCTGAAGAATCTATCGATGAAACTCGAGTAGGTTACTCATTTCCATTCTTAAATAAATTTATGCTCTACATTGTATTGAGCACTTTGTATTTGTTTTTCTCAACCTTAACCTCTGGAATTGTGCGCTCCAACGATCGTTATTATACCCACCGGTAAGTTAATACTTATACATATACAAATATATATATATATATATATATATATATATATATATAATATATATATATATATAGTGCAAACGATAGATAAATGAATCTTTAGGTCATCAAATTATAAAATTGTTTCAGTTTTTACAATTCTTCTCATTTGGCCGCAAAATTAATTTAGAAGGATGGAATGGAAGGGATAAATAAGGAAGAGAAGGGACGGGAGGAGATGAGGAGCTTATATAATACTGACATGTTGAAATCATAATGCAACCTACTTCAAAAACGTTATGGACTAGTTTGAGACAAATCGATAAGGCACAGACATACGTAAAAATGATTTTTTTTTTCTTACATACATATATATGCGTATATATATATTGCATGTTGATGGTTATAAAATGCATATACTTGTCGATGTTTTTTAAAAATTGCCATTCGCTTTGTTGGTCTAAATTGTTTTCCTTTAGTTTAAACCGATGCTTCATGAGTGCAGTGTGTACTTTGGATTTTCATTTAGGAAAGAATGGCTATGATTGTATACTCTTTGTTTCCATGAATTCGCCGATATTCAAAAGTATATTCCTTGATCTGATGGTTTTTTCGTTTGGAAAACATCGTGGCTAGGTACATAAGGTTTTTGGATTCACATAGTCTGTTAAGTGGACACTGATTTTTTTAAATTTACAATTACAAATGTGTTTGTTATCTATTCTATCTGTGTTGTTCTGGAGTGTTTTTACTTATTGTAGCGAGATGGTGAAGGTCCTGAGTTTGGCGAGGACTACTATAGAAAAGAGAGGAAGAAGAAATTAGTGTGAGTAAAGGTTTTTTTTTAAAGTGATGAACATAAATGAATATGACCGGGGCATGACCCCCTGAATGGAGAATTGAAAGCCAACCGGGAGTTTCGGGTGTTGACCAGAACCGGAAGTCACGTGGTGACGTGGAACGACGAAGAAAAATACCGGGCTCTTTTTGTTTTCCGAGGCCTAGGGTACGGACGGACCTCTGGTCCCTAGTGTGGGATTACAGTAATTTAACAGTGTCCTCTCTCTCTCTTTCTCTCTGATTTTCCTCCTCTCCAAAACAACCCACGAGACGAGCCTGGAAATAAAAGCTAAGCAGCTTGTGAAGATATATTTCTCGTGTTGTACCTTTTTATCGACAAGACGACCGCCGCGTACCAAATACCTTTTTAGTGTCGTGAATTTGGAGGCATTAGAATGTTACATTATATTATGAGCTAACGTTTTCCTTAGATATTTTTTATTTGATGATAGTTTATTAATTCTTGTATTAAGGGCATAGGTGTTTTATTATGTGTTGACCTAATTGTTTCCAATTAATCCTGTTTTAATACCAGTTTTTCACAAACCTTCCGCCCATAGGCTCCAGTGTTCGATGTTTGAATTAAAGTAAATTCCAAGATTTTGCTGGCTGATTTTTCAAGCAGACATATTTCCATTTTGGAAGGCTGGTGATTGATTGACCTTGTGCCATACTATGTTTGTTTTAATATTTGTCAAAATAATATTAGGATTCTTTAAAATTCCCGACCTAATGTAATGAATTCTAAAATTCAAAATCTATTATTGATGAACAAAACCATCTTCCATATTCGTAGCTTCAAATAAAATTGCCGAAAATATTCTTATTTATTAGCAGTTTTATTCAGACATTTTATGATTGCTTTAAAATTTTGTTTCTTCATCGGCGGTCACGATTTGATATACAAAATTTTAAAACAAATTTAATAACATTTTAAAAAAAATGATGATATATAAAAGTAAATAAAACAAAAAAAAACCTTTCGAAAATCATTTCATGCGTTTTCAAAAAATGAAGCTGTAATTTGAAATGGATTACATTCGAGAATTTTTCTGAAGATTATTTTATTCTTGATATTGGCAATGTTTCAACGATACCAATAATTAGATTTCTAAACTTTATTAAGATAAAAAATATATATATATACAGAATTCCTTGTGATTTTAATCAAATCATACCATTAACTTTGACAATAAAATCGCGGTAGGAGACATCTTTAATTCCTTATATCCATTTAAACTAATTCTAAATGCTACTAACTTTTGATTTACAAACCATTTCTGACACTAGTTTTATTTAATGCAAAAGATCCCAATATATGATATATATATATATATATATATATATTTACCAACTCCTCCGCACGAGCAGGATATGACACAAGGTCAATTTCTTAAGCGGAGTTCAACAGGTTTGAATTAAGAGTTTTCCTTCTCCTAGACTGGTTACCTAGCCATGGTTAAAAAACTCAGTCTGCGCTGCAATTTACCCATAGTTGGAGAGAGAGTAGGATTCATACCTTTCCCAAGGGTATTAGCGCAAAGTGAAATGCAATTACCACGTCCAGGATTTGAACTCGAGGCGACGAGTCCATTTCCCATGACTTTAACCATTACACAACGCGCTTCCTACAATCCAATATATAATATAATTCCAATATATAATATAAGTTTGGTTTGATAGTTCTACGTCGTGTGAACATTTGTTAGATTATTCAATGTTGAAATCATTCTTTTTTCAAGCAATTGAAGAAGAAAAAGTTAAGCACTTATAGATTATTATAACTTCAAATCTTAATATTAACAATTCGTAAGCAATTGTACAGTATTCCTATCAACTATTTAATGATAATCATTTGTTTGAACAGAGCTACATGGTTTCAAGTATTCTTATTTAATACTATAAATTTATTAAAAATATGGAATTGACCCATTGATTGAATATTTTCTAGTAGTACTACTCCAAATCAGAGTAAACTTCTGAGCAATGACAACGATTGGGGACTCCTCACTCCAATAATTGGTATCTCACAACTGCTTGTGGACAGGGATAACTGAAACCATATAATTCTATGTAAAAACGTTTAATATCAAATTGAATTATTAAGGTTTAACAGGAATATCGTAAACAATCTACTGTACACAAAGGATTTGCTTTAAGAAAATTGAAATTCTACAATTGTTAACAATATATTATTAGTTTCTCAATTTTTGTTAAAATGCTTGCAAATTGTAGCCGATGGATTAGAATACTTGAAACCATATAAATGTGTGCAAACAAATACTTATCATTTAATAGGTAGAATTACTTTAAACCATATACATTTGTATAAAACATTAGCATTAGATAGGAAAACATGAAACCATACAAATATGTGCAAATTATTTTTATTGGATTGGATTACTTGATATCAGATAGAGGTGTGTAAACAAATTATTACATACAAATAAAAATGATAAGATTAAACATTGAATACAGCATTTAAAGATAGATATTGGAATCAGAATTCCAGCATATGATGTGATTGAATACACACGCACTTTCACACACAAACATATATATAATATATATATATATATATAATATATGTGTGTGTGTGTGTGTGTGTGTGTGTGTGTGTGTGTGTGTGTGTGTGATCATATTTTATTTTATCATTTTTTTTTATTTGTAATTACTCTATATATTATCATGAGATAAAATAATTATTATACAGGGAAAACGTATTATCTTACTTCATTAAATGAAGTTTTTTTTGCTTTAAAGTGGCTGTTTCATTACTTTACATATGATCTTTCAGTCATCATCAAAATTAGTGAACTGTGAATGAAGGTAAAAACATCACATGTGGAATTTGGATTCTCCATAAATCATAAAGTCCGCTGCAGAGAAGTAAGAGAACCTTATCACAAAGGAGTGTCATGGGTATGATACTACATTGTATCCGGTGCTGGGGCTTCAGTTTGGAGCTCTGAGGAGTGAGTAGTAACCCTTCACTACCATTACTGTCAATATAACTGTGTGCAAATTATATTTTTATTACGAATAGCTATTTGAAGCTATGATGGATTATTAATATTACCATTAGTTACTCGTAACCATATAATTTTTTTTGCAAATCATTGTTGTAAGGAATATTGAAATCATATAAGTGTATGCAAACAATCCTCAGATATTTTTCATGGTTATGCAATCCTCAGATTTTTTTACTTATCTGAGGATTGCATAACATGAAACTTTAAGTTATGAGTCCAAATCATCCATAATACCATTACTATTGATTATAAATCTGTTCTGCTTTGTTAGCATTGAACACCTTTTCATGCCAATACTTTTCTTATTTATTCTCTATTCATTCTCTCTCTCTCTCTCTCTCTCTATCTATATATATATATATATATATATATAGATGTGTGTGTGTATATATATATATATTATATATATATATATATATATATATATATATATATATGCTCCGCTATAAATAAATTATCGGTCATATGGAAAGCCAATCTCACAGACAAGTTAAAGAGACAATTCTTCCGAGCCGTTGTCGTGTCAGTACTGCAGTATGGCTGCACCACCTGGACCCTAACGAAGCGACTAGAGAATAAACTAGACGTGAGCTGCACAAGAATGCTGCGTGTGATCCTGAACAAGACGTAGAAACAACACCCCACGAGAAAACAGCTATGCGGCCATCTGCCACATATCACCCAAAACCATCCGAGTAAGACGGACAAGACACGCGGGACACTGCTGGAGAAGCAAGGGCGAACTCATAAGCGACGTCCTCCTGTGGAAGACAGCACATGGACACGCCAGCGTGGGCCGACCAATAAAGACGTACATTGATCAGCTCTGTGCGGATATAGGATGCTGCATAGATGACCTCCCGAGAATGATGAGTGATAGGGACGGATGGAGAGAGATTGTCATGGATATCCGTGCTAACAGCGCGACATGATGATGATGATGATGATATATATAGCTGGACAGCAATATCGGGGTCAGTTGGTGTCCCAACCCCTAAAACCTGTGTATGTTTTAGACTTTTACATAAAATAACCTATGCGCGTGTTGTATAATAATAAAGTCAATGTGGAAAAAAAGAAGAAAAATACGATAATAAATAGAACACACTAAAAAAAAAATATGATAGAAATATCGTATTATTTGTATTATTCGGACCATTGTCCTCATCTTCATTGTTATCTATACAACGTTTCGGACGATGTGCCTCCGGTCATCTTCACCTAATAGAAATATAATAACAAACATTCTCACGCTTACTCTTATTCAATCTCAAATATTCTTTTATTTCCCTGGTCTCATACACACGCATTTATTACTTCTCTCTCATGATCATTAAATTGATATTTACCTGAACTCTCATTCATACTCACTCAATGATTTATTTGGGTGGGGGCTATTCATGTAGGGTGTATTGGGCAGGACGAGCCTGGCAGACCATTCTCTAGGTCTACAACTAGTTTTCCTTCACTTAGATTGGGCGAAATGTTAATGTTACTATTTAACCATTGCTGGAGGGACAATAATTGGATTTATACCTTTCCAAAGCATAGAAGGGTTTTTAAAAATGCAAACACCCACGTTTAGCCTCCATACCTGAAAACTTTATCATAATTCCTAAATGAAGTTCGTTCTGTCAGACAAAGGAATAATAATCCGTGGATTGTATTAGTTTTTATTTCATTGCACGGCAGCTAGATTCCACGCGCTTCCGATTTTCATTTACTTCGTTCATTTGGTATTCGGTTAAATATAACTTGATACTCATTTAACATTTTTTATTTTTGGTTGGTCTCAACAATAGTGAAGCTGTTGACCGACTCTGTGATCGACAACAAAGAGTCAAGTACGAGAACTATCGCGGTAGATTTAAGACACCATTTCGCGGGAGCTGAGATGGCTTGATATAATGGAGAAAGTTAAGTAAAATCGTGATATAAAGATGGTTTTGAATTTCTCCTTCACATTAACTGATGCTGTTTATTGGAATGTTTTACAGAATTTCTGAATTTAGTATAAAAATAAATTCTAACAGAATTTCTGAATTTAGTATAAAAATAAATTCTAACAGAATTTCTTAATTTTGTATAAAAATAGATTCTAACTTTATCAACGCCTTACCATTCAAAACCGCATAAGAAATAGGTACACTTCTGTAAGATTACATTTTATATTTTCACTTATTTTGGTTATACCGGGGGAATCTTTTTAATTCTGACGTTTGGGGTGTTTTCCGTTATGTTATGGTTTAACCTCAGAAGAATATTCATGACCCTCTATTTTTTGACGTAATATTTTAATGATAAGAATTTGAATAATACAAAATCCTACCCTGTCAGTAGGACATAGAATACACTGACTATATCTCCTGGAAATGAGTAGAGCTCACAAATCCACAAAATGTGTCATGGGTATGACTGGTGAGGGTCTTCTTTGTAATTACTTCCAGGTTCACTCTTACCCGGTGTAGGATCTCATCTCTGGGCCACATATACCTATTTCAAAATTATTCGATATTCGATCTTAAGAAACAACTTCCCAAAAATATAAATATGTACGTACAATCAACTCGATTCCCTAAACTCTAGGTATAAAATTAGCCTAGCTGTGTTGATATGCCGTTAAGATCAATCAGTCAGTAAATTATTCACATTATTAATGACTTAGTTTATATCTATCGAAATTATTTTTGTGTGTATCAGTCTTTTTTTTCTAATTCGCTTAGTACTACTCTTATAAGAGTTTCCAAAATCCACCATATCCTTGTAGTTGACTATCTGTATGATTAATACTGAATTATATCACTATATCCCCATCAAATCAAGACTGAACAGGTCAGATCATATATGCTCACGCAGTAAGCCCCCAAATGCGTCAACTGCAGTTAAAAGTATAAATGTCCGCCAGTAATTCATTTGGATCTTGGAAGCTGCCAAAAATTTCATTCTACTGCCAGGAGTAATTTTATCGGCGTATTTGCAATGTGTCCTTTGCCAAAAGTCCTATACTGAGCATGTACAATCTCCCTCTATCGAAAGTTTTCAAGAAATAAACATATAATTATTGGTGGACAACTCAGTCGGTAGAGCGTTCGGCTAGAAACCACAAGGTTCCTAGTTCGATACCGGTCCCCGCCAACTCAGCGTATGAGTAGCACAGGGATCTGTGCGGTAAAGTAAGGAGCTGATGGAAGGTGTGGCGCTCCACCTCAGATACTAAAAACAATCTCCTTGGTCTAGCGCTATTGAAAAGGGGATAGACTCCCTCGCTGACTGGCTGATACCGACTTTAGGCCGCCCCGACGACTTTACTTTACTTACTATATATATATATATATATATATGTGTGTGTGTGTGTGTGTGTGTGTATTTCTTTAAACCTTCATCAGGATGTATTATAGGGTGAAGAAATTGATGGATGTTTTATAGATGACAGGGGATAAAAAAAGTCTTTATAATCTTCTTTTTTTGTGTGTGTGTAACTTTATTTGTTCAGCGTTATATAAGGCTGAACAAATACAGTTACACAACAACAAAAAATTTATAAAGACTTTTTTATCTCCTGTCATCTATAAAACATCCATCAATTTCTTCACCTGATGAATACATCCTGATGAAGGTTTAAAGAAACCGAAACGTTTAAGCGTCGATAAATAAATTCATCTTATTTTTGGAACATATGAGAGATAGAAATACATACATACAAACGAGAAGGTTTAACGTAATGTGTATGTTGATGTCTTTAAAGGTGAAAATCGTGCGTCCATGGACGAAATAGCTCGTAGTTTCGAGTGTCTTTAAAATCAAAAATAAAGTTATAAGATTTGTGCGCGATTATTCTCTCACTAATTTTCAAACTGAATCAAATTAATTCAAAAAAAAAAAGATAAAATATGAACCAGTTTAGTTGCAAGTATTCCAAGCTCTACTGAAATCACCTCACAGATTCTAATCAGCTTGAAATCACTTGACCCCAGCCTAGGGCACAACATAAATTCGTTCTTTGTCTCATCAACGACTAGTACCGCCTCTCCAGCAGACAGAATAATGCTAACAATACAGAACGCAGAGACAATGATTCTTATTGTACACCAACTGTCCTACCTCCGCTCGCTCAGAGACACTTTCCTTATTTTTCTTCTCCTTCTATCTTTCCCGCCACACACCCGCTGACAATATTCGTTATTTGGACATAATCAATAGAATGAGTCAATTATAAAACTGATGACTAGTTCCCACTCAGATGCATTGTACTATAAATGGACATTTCCTATAGCCAATTGGATTCAATGTAAATCTCCTTAAGCCAATCAAGTATAACTTGGTTTAATAAACATGGCGTCATCAGACGAAACCTCAAGAACAAAAAAAAAATTGTAAAAATAGTTAAATATATGCAATTAATTTTTTTTTAAATGATTAAAAATTCTCAGGCGAAAAGCTATTTTTTTAAAGACTAACTTGAAATAAACGAAACAACTTGAATAGTTCTTTCTTAAAAATGTAATTTGTACTAAAGCCTCTGGAGACCGTTGGGAGTTAAAGGCATTATCATATCGAAGTTGATTATTCAACTTAGCTAATGTATATGAGTCTCTACATTGCATTTGATTCTATCTAACTGTCTCCCCAATTTTGTTTTCTCACCGTATTCATATGTATTTATTTATCTGTTTATTCTTTTTTTTTTCATGTCCTGGTTATATAACCTGAGTATATTATTATTTTAATCCTTGCAAGTTTTTTTCACATCAGTTTTAGCAAGATTTTCTTTTACTAAAGTATTAGTGACATCAAGTTATCTCAGCTCTATAGATCTCTTCTGAGTAATATACCTGATCGTACCAGAGTTGTGGTCTGGATGTTCTAAAATTATATTCTAATCACCAGTTATCCCAGTCTATTTTCTTTTGGGACCGTTCTAAGAGCACCAACTACAAATGGTATCACATATTATTATTATTATTATTATTATTATTATTATTATTATTATTATTATGTTCCATGCGATTTTTACACATCAGCTCTAACTCACATTTGTAAAAAACCATCTGGTTTTTCACAAATGTGAGTTAGAGAAAAAAATCTATGCAAGAATGCATGGGCACAAACGTGTACGAGTTGGTAGGCATGGAATGTTTTTGTTTTTATTTTTTCTGGCCAATACAGTGTAGCCGCTGCCCATAGATAAACATGGAACCACTAGCCTGGTTCCACATAGATTTTTTTATGTGTAGGTGTCCAGCAGTGACAGTGAGGCTGGAATTGTCAATATGCGTATGTGCTCTTTCTATCTAACATTTGAAAATTGTTATGAGGGTTTGCATAGACAACTTTCCGGATTAGTGTGTGTCCGCACCAGAGATGATAATGGATAATTCTAAAGCGAATTATAACCGTGTTGGTGCGAGTGTGGTTTTGGGATTTGTAAGGCCTGTTATAAAATATGGTTTTTCACAAGTGTCTGAGTTACAGCAAATCTCCTCATGTCTCCATGATTCTCTCAAGTCTACTGGCTGATTTCATAATTTTTGTCGTCAGGGTGGTTTCGATTCATTCCTTTAATCTCCAGTTTATCGACTCTCTTTTAAAGAAGCTTGGAGATTATTACAAGACTCTCCTGTCATGTTCGTTTTTCACAGCCCATTGGCAAGGTCAAAGTATGTGTCTAGCCCTTTGCCTTATCTCGTTTTTGATCTGAAGTCTGTTGGAACAGCAAAATCCGCAATTCATATTTCCATATGTCCGTTTTTCTTGTTAATTAAAACTAAGTACGGTCTTCTGTCCTGGATTGAGTGATACATTTGCATCTCAAAGCCTCAGATAATTTCATGTCAGATTTTGGTTTGTACATGCACCTCTGTTGACTGTGGAACCACGCTATCATTGATATTACTCCCAGGCTCACTCGGACCCAGATTGGTAGTACTTGTTGGGGTTCACTCTATAGATCAAATAGATGTACTTGTAATTTATTAGGTTTTGATGGGAATACTTGAAACCATAAACAGTGAGCAGATTATTATATAGGTGTACATGAAGTACATTAATCGAGTTCAAACGAAAACGTTTATTAAATACATATATTAAATTGAAAACATAACCTTTAAAAAATTATTAGTGTTAGATTATAATACTTGAAACCATGACTACAAGCAAAACATTTGCATTAAGATATAGGCAGTGATAACCATTATCAGTGATATTAATTTAAACACACATGAACGATAAACTTTCTCATAATTATTTCACTTTTATTTAATCATGCATTGAAAATAGAATTATTTCAGCTTGGAATTTCTTGCGTATCACCGGTCTAATCTTTAAATATTTATTTGGTTAGAAATAAAACAAAATGATCTTTCTAAATATCTAATTTGTATGTGGTTTTATCGATTGAATTATTTTTTACAGCGAAGTAAATAACAATAATAAATGAAAGTATTTAATTTAACGATTAATAATAACTCAACTTTGTTTTTTATATTAATATTTTCATTTTACTATAAAATATATCCATATTTGTTCAGTATTCAAATTTTTCGTATGTACAAAAGAGTTTTAGAAAAAAAAAAAAAGAAAAAAAAATTTAATACGAACAATTGTAATTTTTAACATTTTATTGTTACATTTTAATACGGTAAAAAAAGAAGAAATTAAACGGATACATTTCATTTCTACCAGCAACAAGCAAGGAGTTCGCTTTAAAAAAATGTTTCAAAAATGTAAACAACAACAACAACAACAACAAAAGAAAAATCTTCTTAAAGTAAACAAACATTGAAATACACTAAATCTTAGCTTATTTTATCGTTAAATCTTAATAAATTTTGGGGGTGAATTTAAAAAAATAATATCTTAAATGTAAACAAAAAGATAATAAAAATTCTAAAATAAACAAATATTCTACTATTGTATACAAATTCTCCACGATTTTTTAAAAAATTTGATAAAATATTTACCAAATATCTTCTCCCTTACTCCGGTGTCTCCTCACTCACTGTCTGGTGTTCCTAATTGTTTTTAGTCCGGTCATGGACCGGGTACTTTTGCTAGTATATATATAAAATACATTTTTTTGGTATGTATATGTCAAACTATAACTTAGAAAAGAGAAGGCACCCAGATTCGAATCTTGAATATAGATTCATATC
The DNA here is from genome assembly GCA_023376005.1 of Doryteuthis pealeii. Classification (NCBI taxonomy): domain Eukaryota; kingdom Metazoa; phylum Mollusca; class Cephalopoda; order Myopsida; family Loliginidae; genus Doryteuthis; species Doryteuthis pealeii. Next base: position 68,166,816 of record CM042145.1, read on the forward strand.
CTTCCAACTAAGAAACCACGCCAAATTTGGTTATTGATTTTAACTGATTAAGTGATATAATTAACAAATAATCAAACAAAAATCAACGATTTTCGGAAACTATCGCATAGTTTCGCCTGCTGATACGCCAGCAGTGGCAGCTTGCCTGCTGCTGAAATCAGCAGTCATTCAAAGTGTCCGCTCTATTTCTACTTATAATTCAACAGTAAAGTAAGGGGTAATAAAAGGTGATGGTAGAGAAGGAATATAAAAGAGAAAAAATAGATATATCGTCTCTAAGTCTTCCTCCTTGTATTTCCTCTTCACTCCTACTTTCTCATCTTAATTTGTTTATTTATTTATACTTCAATACATGTATATTCTGTTATTTATAACTTTGAGGGGATTTACAGCCAGAATTTGCTGGAAAGTTACCAATCATCAAGGAGCACCAGCATAGAAAGTTGGTGAGAATTGCAGTAGGTTGTACTTCGAAGAGAAATTATCCAATTTAGAATAGCCGGATGTCAGTACATTGATAAATCGAAAGACAGAGTTTTTGTTAAAATGTCATCACTTGAAAAAGTTCTCAAGTGCTATTCAAACAACAATTAAAAAGTAAATAATAAGAAAATATCCACAACAGCATATCTATCTTAAAACCGTATAGTCTAGTGTACGTAGAATTTAGAGTCACTCTTGTCACGGCTCTTAATTAATAAGGGAATCGAGCACGTTGAAGAAGGCTTTTCTCACATTTTGTGCAAGCTCTTGTCCTTGAATATTTACAGTAATACATATATATATATATATATATATATATATATATATATATATATATATATATATACTAGCAAAAGTACCTGGTCCATGACCACACAAAAACATTTTAGGAACACCAGCGGGTGTTCTTAAAAATAAAATTTTAAATAAATCACCGAAAATTTGAGTATTACAGTATTTATTTTAGAGATATTTTTTGTTAACATTGAAAATATTTTTAAAAAATGTAATCCTAAATTTTTGAGTGTTTTGAAACAATTTTATGCCATAATATTGACATCTTTTAGCAGAATTCAGAATTCATGTTTTTTACTAAAAAAAAACAACAAAAAATCCCGAATAGAAACTTATAAAAATCTTCTGATATAATTATTCAGACTATTATCTTTATAGAAGACAAAAAATAAAAATCGTTTTCTATCTGTTCATTTTTTTTTCTTCAGATTTCATAAAATATAATAGTGGGGGAGTTGGAATTTGACTATTACTTGATTTTTCATAGAATTTGTTTATTACTTAAAATTTCAATTAATTTAATGGTGCGAAAATGTAAAAATTGTTTTCGTTCATAATTTTCATTATTTCCGTAAGCTTCTTTTTTAAATCATCAGAAGTTTTTTTTTTAATGGGCCAAAAAATTTGAAGATAATAATAACCTTTATTCAAGTTGCATTGTGTTAAATATAGGGGGTTTAACGCAGCAGATTGGACGTCCCTATGTTGTAAATAAAATATTGTTGTTGTCTACCAAAAGTTTCACTGAAAAGCGAATGGTTCGGTTTCCAATCCATTTAGCAATTTGAAAATAATAATAGTATTTGCTTTTTTTATATCCCCTTTTTAATCGCTAAGAATTGCGAATATTGTGATTATTTTTTTTCTAAAGCGTTTTTGTACGTAACACAATTTTAAAATTCAGTTTTAATTGCTTGAGTTAGAAATACAATGTAACTTTTTCATTCATTTCTTTCAATTTTTGTACATTACAACAATTAAAATCCAGTTCTTAACGATGAAAAGAATCTGAAGAATCAAAAATGTAAATTCTTCGTGTTGCAATATAGATTTTTGCTTAAACTCAAGATAGTATTTTTAAAAACCCATTGTTAAGATGTTACAAGAGAGACCTGAAGACATGCCGCATCGATACATAACACGTGGGAGGCTTGTGTAGAAACCGTGCAACCTGGTCCTCCTCGTCAAACAAGGAAAAAAAGTGAAGAAGAGAGAAAAAAGCTGACACAGAAAAGAGAGCTAAAGAAAGGAAAAAGCATCACCCCAAACACTACAGAAAGCATCACCTTTTGTTTGCGGCCACTGCATCGGAGACTGCCATTCGAGGATCGGTCTGTTCAGCCACTCACGTCTGTAAGTGAGAGAGAGAGAGAGAGAGAGAGAGAGAGAGAGAGAGAGAGAGAGAGAGAGAGAGAAGAAAAAAAACTACACCATGGTCTAAAATAGACGGAAGGTTGCCAACCATAGATATATATATAAAGATGTACAGTAATTATTTTTAAAAAACCCAAAAAGACTACAATTATAACTTAATTGAAGACTTCTACCACAGTGTATTAATAAATAAGATCTAAACAAATGAATAAAAGAAGAAAAAGTATCGGAATTGAAGACAGTTGACAGATAGAATTACAATTATTTTTGCCTGATAAGCGAATTGAAAACTAATCTTTAATTTCAAATGAAAACAGTTTAAATCTAAAGAATAAATGCTATACTAATTAAAAGACAGTTTAAAATAATTAATTATATTAAAATAATTCTATACCAAACAAATATGCAATATAAACTTAGCTATTTATAATTATTTAGTTTCTCATGAGGTAGATATACCTTGAAGACGCGAAACCGCGGTGGAGAGAAAATTTTTACTACAACTATAAATGCTCTATATTTTACGCAATATATTGAGCCCTTTAGATTAATTACTTATTCTACTACAATGAAAACCTGGTAGCAAAATTTTTATATATATATATATAATATATATATATATATATATATATATATATAATATATTAGGGATACCATTTTTTCGTCTGCTTTTCATTTTTTTTAATAATTAAAATTAAAATCAATTATTTAAGGTCAAATGTTTTCTAAGTCGAAAAGTAGTAACATAATGAGCATCAGTAAAAAAAGCAAAATAATATTACGCATGTAATTTTTTTTTAATACATTTTAAAACGATTTTTCTGTCAATTCTGATCAAATATTTATATAATATGGCCACCGGAGTTGCCGTAAAATCCGTGTTTACAAAGAAATTTAACACTGTAGATTGAAAAATTTACCAAAAATTCCGATTTTAGAAATTTTCAGTATTGATTTAAATGAAATTTATAATGCATTAGTGATTTTATTTCAAAACTTTTTGATTTAATTAGTATTTCTGCTATGATAAATTAATATTTAAAATTCATTTAAAATAGGAGTATCATAATGTTAGATTTAAAATGTCATATTATTAGATTCTAGAAACATATTTTTTTTAATAACTACATTACTTTAGTATAAATCCCTAATAATTTTTTGTCGAAAACTCTATTGAAAATTTAGCGCCCTCCTTTTAAACGGAACAGATATCGATGTATTTTTTTTCTTTTATAAGATAATAGCCAATTAAATAACTATCAAAATGAGTAAAAAATCTCCAAAAATTATTTTTTATTTATTTTCATTTTATTTACCGATTGTCGGTACTTATTTTCTACCAGAGTATTATCCTTATTTTTTCTCCTATTCACACCTGCTTTTGTCTTTTTATTTCTACAGAAATTACTCCCACCCCTAGTATTTTGCACCCCAAAAATGACGGTGGGCTCAAAAATAAAGTGACCTGAAAAAAAATCAGAAAGATTTGAAAATAAGTTCATCTATTGATAAATCAACACTGGATAATTCATCAAAATCGTATAATTCTCCGAATTTTGGTAATTTTTTAAAACATGGGGGGGTTTGTTTTTATAAAAACACGGATTTTTCGACATATTGGTATACCAAATATATATATATATATATTATATATATATATATATATATATATATATATATATATGAAAACCTTCATATATCAGAAATAAATTGATTTCGGTTAAAATTCCCTCTTCTGATATATTTAAGGCTATGATATATTTAGTCATTTATAATATACTCAATATATGTAAAAAATATGTACATACATTGATATTTGTAAGTATATACACAAAACTTATATGTACGTTTGGGTTCTCAAATTTGCTTGAATCCTTCACTGAAACACTTGATACCATTCACGTATATATATATATATATATATATATATATATATATATATATATATATATATAATATATGTCGCACAGGCAGCACGGATATCCATGACAATCTCTCGTCAAACTTCCCTATCATTCATTGCCCCTGGGAGCTCCTCTGGCGCAGTTGAGTTGGCTTCCAAAGGAGAACGTCGCTTATGAGCTCGTCCCTGCTTCTCCAGCAGTGTCTCGCATGCCTAGTCTGGTCTTACTCGTAATGGTTGGGAGATGGGGAGGGGCAGGTGACCATACAGCTGCCTCCTTGTGGGGTGCTGTTCCCACGACTTGTTCAAGACTACACGCAGCATTCTTGTGCAGGTCTTATCTAGCTTATTCTCAAAGCGCTTTTTCGGGTCCAAATGGTGCAGCCATACAACAGCACTGATATAAACAGTCATGGAAGAAGTGTCGCTTTAGCTTGTCAGTGAGATCTGATTACATATGACTGATAGTTTGTTTGTGGCTAGCCATGCCTTTCCTGTTCGTGTATTAATATCGCTCTCTGTGGATGAGATATTACTACCAAGGTATGTGAATTGTTCTACTGGCTTAAGAGGATTACCGTCAAGTGTGAAGATGTCTCTTTTCTTTTGAAATTCATGAACTCAGTTTTATCAGAGTTCACATAGAGGCCGATGTTCTTTGCAGCCTCCTCCAAGCTATGTAGTAGTGCCGGTTCATAGTCTGCATCTGTGACCGTTTGTGCGGGATATCGCCTGTTTCTTGCTTTACCTAACATACTAATACTACTTTTAAATGAAGTACAAATATACATTTTGATATAAGTATTTGCTCATTTTTATCTCATTCCGTAATTTCAACGGAATATTATTAAAATCAGAAAAACGTGGTTTTGGCGTTGAATTGTATTTTTTTTTCGTCGGGGCGGCCTAAAGTCGGTATCAGCCAGTCAGCTAGGGAGTCTATCCCCTTTTCAATAGCGCTAGACCAAGGAAATTGTTTTTTAGCATCTAAGGTGAAGCGCCACACCTACCACCAGCTAATTACTTTACCGCACAGATCACTGTGCTACTCATACGCTGAGTTGGCGAGGACCGGTATCGAACTAGGAACCTTGTGGTTTCTAGCCGAACGCTCTACCGGCTGAGCTAACCCGGCCCCTTTAAGTTAAGAGAAACTCCAGGAATTTGCAAATTAGATAGATAAATAAATCATACGTCAAACAGTAGGATGTAACTTTTGGATAGTAATTTAGAAATCCAAAGAAGTAAACATTCGAACTAGTACCAATAATGAGAAGTAGACATTTACTAAACCCATCCAGACTGAGATATATCAGTGAAATAGGTAGTCGGAATTCAATATCCATCTTCACGGTGACAGATCGCTTTTTTGGCACAGTTGCCGACCTCTAGCCAATGCAATATATTCAGACGTTATTATCATGGTCGAATTGAGCATAATTGCTTCTGGTGATTCAAAGGCTAGACGCTCAAATTACAGGCTGATAATTTAGTACGATTTTGTCAAGATTTGAGAAACTGTTTGTATTTCATGTGCGCTAAAATGGCGATGTTTCCTGACTATCGATCTGAAATATTACACTACGCTTGGACTCTTAACCAATTCCATATATGGTGTACACGCGAGTATGCTAAGGCTATTTCAAAACATAAAAACTTTTTGAATACAACTTCTGGAATAAATCAAGTGTATTTTCTTGAAAGAGTACATTCTATACGTCATCCTATATTTCCTTCATACCTACGGAAGACTTGAAACTGGAGCCCTACGCTGATAAAGTGTAGGAAGCACTGTGAAAAAATCAATTGAACGTTTTTTCTTAAAAAGGTTATCTATTATCAAAATACTAGTGCATGAAAACCGACAGTTTTTAATTGACATAAAAACTGATATCGGTGGGGATTAGAATTAACCATGCAGAGTGGTGATATACCCTCCAAGAGGGGATGCTCTGAGTATATATTATAACTGCGTCTGGTGTGAGGCTCAAATCTGGATCTCTGGTGAGTGTAGGTACCCATTCATTGCTAATAATCCAGGTTCACTCTGATCCAGAGTGGTATTATCTGCTAGGTTTCCATTTCTATGGGTAAAATAGATCTGTTTAAACTATCGACAGGACCTTATGCAAAAATCCTCTTATAGACTACTAATAAAAATGAGCGTACAATGAACGGGATTTCCTAGCTTCTAGATTTGAAATAACCATTTTGAAAAATGCCGTTAAAATCAATCAAATGATTGATTTTAAAGGTATGTCAAGCCCTGTAATATCATCTTATTCCGATAGCTTAGGGAATCGCATTTTTTGTGCTGTTGTATCTTAAGAGTTTTTTTGCATACAATCCTATCGAATATGAATAATTAAAATTAATATAACAGGTAATACCACACCGGGTCAGAGTGGATCTGGGAGCAATGGAAATTACGAACTTCATAATACTCAGACATCCATATCTGGAGCTTCACCATCAGCTGCAGTTTACTTTCATACCAAGGAAACCCTTTGCTCTTAGCTCTTTGCAAGGGACATACTCAGTGTATGCTTAGACCCTCCCAGAGAGAATAATCTAGGTTGCGAAGAAGTATGAAAATACTATATTCAGGACACAGAGTTGAAATCACTTACACGTAAAAGTTATCCTTATTGGTCCCGATTTCCAGTTTTTCTACAAACTCTTTGGTATCGTCCACGCGCACCAACTAGAATTAATATCATCTTAACCCTTCATTTCCAAACTTTTTCGGTGCTCGAGCAAGATACATGTATTTGTCTATCTTTTTGCTTTTTTTCATTTTACTGTGGTTCACTGGAACAGAAAATCCACTTGATGACATGTTTATTTTTCTTGTTAAATTACAAGGTGTAATCTTCTGCCTGGATTAGGTGATACGTTTGTATATTTCAAAATCCAAGAGAATTTAAACATTTTCCTAGAAACGGTTTTAGTTTTGTAACATTTGCTCAAATTCTTTATACACTCCCAGTTCTCTTACCACGCAGTGATTTCTAGGAATTTGTAGAGACGCTTTCATCACATTATAATCAATACCAGTTAAACTCATGCAGACTAGATCACTGCGTGGTAAAGAGAAACTGGGAAGTGTATTAAAAATTTAGCAAATGTACAAACTAAAATCCCGTTCTAGAAAATGTTTAAATTTCTCTTGGATTTTGATATACAAACGTATCACCTAATCCAGGCAAGAAGATTACACCTTGTAATTTAACAAAGAATAACATGTCATCAAGTGGATTTTCTTGTTCCAGTGAACCACAGTAAAATGAAAGAAAGCAGAAAAGATAAGACAATACATGTATCTTGCTCGAGCACTGAAAAAGTTTTGGGAAAATGAGGGTTAAGATGATACTAAATTCTAGTTGGTGCGCGTGGAACGATACCAAAGAGTTTGTAGAAAAACTGGAAAATCGGACCATAAGGATAACTTTACGTGTAAGTGATTTTCAACTCTGTGTCCTGATATAGTATCTTCATACTTCTTCGCAACCTAGTTATGCTCTGTGAGGGGCTAAGCATAAACTGAGATGTCCCTTGCAAAGAGCTAAGAGCTAAGAGCAAAGGTTTCCTTTGGTATGAAAGTAAACTGCAGCTGATGGTGAAGCTCCAGATATGGATGTCTGAGTATTATGAAGTGCTTCGTAATTTCCATTGCTCCAGATCCACTCTGACCCGGTGTGGTATTAACTGTTATATTAATTTTAATTATTTATATTCGATAGGATTTATGCCAAAAAAAACAAACTCTTAAGATACAACAGCCACAAAAATGCATTCCCTAACCTATCGGAATAAGATGATATTACAAGCTTGGAACATACCTTTAAAATCAATCATTTGATTGATTTTAACGGCATTTTCAAAATGGTTTTTCAAAACTAAGAAGCTAGGAAATCACGTTCATTGTACGTTCATTTTTTATGTAGTAGTCTATTGAGAGGATTTTTGCACAAGGTCCCTGTCGAATACGAATAGATTAAACAGATCTACTTACCCATAGATGGGAACCTAGCAGATAATACCCCTCTGGATCAGAGTGAACCTGGGATTATTAGCAATGAATGGGGTACTCTATACTCACCAGAGATCCAGATTTGGAGCCTCAACACCAGACCAGTTTAATGTATACTCAGAGCATTCCCTTTTAGAGGGTATATCACCTCTCTGCATGGGTTAATTCTAATCCCCACCGATATCAGTTTATGTCAATTAAACTGTCGGTTTCATGCACTAGTATTTTGATAATAGATAACCATTTTTAAGAAAAAAACGTTCAATTTGATTTTTTTACAAGTGCTCCTACACTTTATCAGCGTAGGGCTTCCCAGTTTCAAGTCTCCCGTAGGTATGAAGGAAATATAGGATGACGTATAAAAATGTACTTTTCAAGAAATACACTTGATTTATTCCAGAAGTTTATTCAAAAAGTTTTTATTTGTTTTGAAATAGCCTTAGCATACTCGCGTGTACACCATATATGGAATTGGTTAAGAGTCAAGCGTAGTGTAATATTTTCAGATCGATAGTCAGGAAACATCGCCATTTTGCGGCACATGAATACAAAACAGTTTTCTCAAATCTTGACAAAATCGTACTAAATTATTTTTAGCCTGTAATTTGAGCGTCTAGCCTGAATCACCAGAAGCAATTATGCTCAATTCGACCACTGATAATAACGTCTGAATATATTGCATTGGCTAGAGGTCGGCAACTGTGCCAAAAAAAAAAAGCGATCTTGTCACCGTGAAGATGGATATTGAATTTCCGACTACCTATTTCACTGTGTTATATTCAGTCTGGATGGTTTAGTAAATGTCTACTTCTCATTACTGGTACTAGTTCGAATGTTTACTTCTTTGGAGTTCTAAATTACTATCCAAAGATACATCCTACTGTTTGACGTATATTTTATTTATTTATTTAATTTACAAACTCCTGGAGTTTCTCTTAACTATACAATTCAACGCTAAAACCACGTTTTTCTGATTTTAAATAATATTCCGTTGAAATTACGGAATGAGATAAAATGAGCAATACTTATATCAAAATGTATATTTGTACTTCATTTAAAAGTAGTATTAGATGTTAGGTAAGGCAAGAAGCAGGCGATATCCCGCAAAAACAGTCACAGATGCAGACTATGAAACCACTACTACATAGCTTGGAGGAGGCTGCAAATAACATCGACATTTATGTGAACTCTGATAAAACTGAGTTCATGAATTTCAAAAGAAAAAGAGACATCTTTCACACTTGACGGTAATCCTCTTAAGCCAGTAGAACAATTCACATACCTTGGTAGTAAATATTTCTCATCACAGAGAGCGATATTAATACACGAACAGGAAAAGGCATGGCTAGACACAAAACAAATTATCAGTCATATGTAAATCAGATCTCACTGACACCTAAAGCGACAATTCTTCCAGACTGAGGTTATATCAGTGCTGTTGTATGGCTGCACCATTTGGACCCGAACGATCCGCTTTGAGAATAAGTAGATAAGACCTGCACAAGAATTGCTGCGTCAGTCTTAAACAAGTCGTGGGAACAGCACCCACAAAGAAGGCAGCTGTATGGTCACCTGCCCTCCCCCATCTCCCAAACCATACGAGTAAGACAGACTAGGCATGCGAGACCACTGCTGGAGAAGCACGGACGAGCTCATAAGCGACGTTCTCCTTTGGAAAGCCAACTCAACTGCGCAGAGAGCTCCCAGGGGCAATGAATGATAGGGAAGTTTGACGAGAGATTGTCATGGATATCCGTGCTGCCTGTGCGCATTATATATATATATATATATATATATATATATATATATATATATAATATATATATATATAATTATACGTGAATTGGTATCAAGTGTTTCAGTGAAAGGATTCAAGCAAATTTGAGAACCAAACGTACATATAAAGGTTTGTGAATACTTACAAATATCAATGTATGTACATATTTTTACATATATTGAGTATATTATAAAATGACTAAATATATTCATAGCCTTAAATATATTCAGAAGAGGGAATTTTAACCGAAATCAATTTATTTCTGATATATGAAGGTTTCAATAATATATATAATATAATTATAATATATATATATATATATATATATTATATATATATTGGTATTACCAATATGTCGAAAATCCGTTTTTTTTATAAAAAACTACCCCCCCCCCATGTTTTAAAAATTACCAAAATTCGGAGAATTATACGATTTTGATGAAATATCCAGTGTTGATTTATCAATAGATGAACTTTATTTCAAATCTTTCTGATTTTTTTTCAGTCACTTTATTTTGAGCCCACCGTCAATTTTGGGGTGCAAAATATCTAGGGGTGGGAGTAATTTCTGTAGAAATAAAAAGACAAAAGCAGGTGTGAAGCTGGAAAAAAAATAAGGAATATACTCTGGTAGAAAATAAGTACCGACAATCGGTAAAATAAAATGAAAATAAAAGAATAAAAAATAATTTTTGGAGATTTTTTTTTACTCATTTTGATAGTTATTAATTGGCTATTATCTTATAAAAGAAAAATAATACATCGATATCTGTTCCGTTTAAAAGGAGGGCGCTAAATTTTCAATAAAGTTTTCGACAAAAAATTATTAGGGATTTATACTAAAGTAATGTAGTTATTAAAAAAAATATGTTTCTAGAATCTAATAATATGACATTTTAAATCTAACATTTGATACTCCTATTTTAAATGAATTTTAAATATTAATTTATCATAGCAGAAATACTAATTAAATCAAAAAGTTTTTGAAAAATAAAATCACTAATGCATTATATAATTTCATTTAAATCAATACTGAAAATTTCATTAAAATCGGATTTTGGTAAATTTTTTCAATCTACAGTGTTAAATTTCTTGTAAACACGGATTTTACGGCAACTCCGGTGCCATATTATATAATATTTGATCAGAATTGACAGAAAAATCGTTTTAAATGTATAAAAATAAATTTACATGCGTAATATTATTTTGCTTTTTTTTACTGATGCCATTATGTTTACTACTTTTCGATTAACAAACATTTGACCTTAAATAATTGATTTAATTTTATTTATTTAAAAAAATGAAAAGCAGACGAAAAAATGGGTATCCCTAATATATATATATATATATTATTATTTTATATTTTTGCTTGAAGGGCAATTACCAAAGCATGTATCGTAAATAAAATTCGATAATATAGAAAATAAACTTGACAAGTAAATCCCGCAAAGATGGCTCGCCATGCAGAACACCGTACAGACTGTTTTCGACTTTATTGAGTCTCTTCAGCGATGTATACTAACGACTCCCTCCGACAGGAATCGAAACCGGGACTTCACAGGCATAGTCAAGAGACCATATCCGTTCGGCCGCCGGTACATAGCGAACAAATCCCTGCGAAATTAACCTTGTCAAGGAAACTATTACACGCCCCTGCCATAGCAGGCAAGTAAGACGTTTATTTAGTAATATATATAGTAATATATATTATTTAGTAATATATATATATAATATATATATATATAATATATATATATATATATATATTATATCAAAATTTGCTACCAGGTTTCATTGTAGTAGAATAAGTAATTAATCTAAAAGGGCTCAATATATTGCGTAAAATATAGAGCATTTATAGTTGTAGTAAAAAGTTTTCTCTCCACCGCGGTTTCGGTCTTCAAGGTATATCTACCTCATGAGAACTAAATATTATAAGTAGCTAAGTTTATATATGCATATTTGTTTGGTATAGAATTATTTTTATTTCTCCCTCTGTCTTTTAATTAGTATAGCATTTATTCTTTAGATTTAAACTGTTTCATTTGAAATTAAAGATTAGTTTTCAATTCGCTTATCAGGCAAAAAAATTTGTAATTCTATCTGTCAACTGTCTTCAATTCCGATACTTTTTCTCTTTTATTCATTTTGTTTAGATCTTATTTATTAATACTACTGTGGTAGAAGTCTTCAATTAAGTTTATAGTCTTTTTTGGGTCTTTTTAAAAATTACTGTACATCTTATATTATATCTATGGTTGCAAACTTCCGTCTATTTTAGACGATGGTGTAGTTTTTTTTTCTCTTCTCTCTCTCTCACTTACAGCTACGTAGTGGCTGAACAGACCGATCCTCGAATGGTAGTCTCTGGTGCAGTGGCCGCAAACAAAAGGTGAGGCTTTCTGTAGGTGTTGGGGATGCTGCTTTTTCTCCTTTCTTTTAGCTCTCTTTTCTGTGGCAGCTTTTTTCCTCTCTTCTTCACTTCGATTTGTTCCTTGTTTGACGAGGAGGCGCCAGGTTGCACAGTCTTCTACACAAGCCTCCCACGTGTCTGTGTCGATGCGGCATGTCTTCAGGTCTCTCTTGTAGACATCTTAACAATGGGTTTTTTAAAATACTATCTTGAGTTTAAGCAAAAATCTATATTGCAACACGAAGAATTTACATCTTTAATTCTCAGCTTCTTTTCATCGTTAAGAACTGGATTTTAATTGTTGTAATGTACAAAAATTGAAAGAAATGAATGACAAAGTTACATTGTATTTCTAACTCAAGCAATTAAAAACTGAATTTAAAATTGTGTTACGTACAAAAAACGCTTTAGAAAAAAAATAATTCACAATATTCTCAAATTCTTAGCGATTAAAAAAGGGGGATATAAAAAAAAAGCAAATACTATTATTATTTTCAAATTGCTAAATGGATTGGAAACCGAACCATTCGCTTTTCAGTGCAACTTTTGGTAGACAACAACAATATTTTATTTACAACATAGGGACGTCCAATCTGCTGCGTTAAACCCCCTATATTTAACACAATGTACTTGAATAAAGGTTATTATTATCTTCAAATTTTTTGGCCCATTAAAAAAAACTCCTGATGATTTAAAAAAGAAGCTTACGGAAATAATGAAAATTATGAACGAAAACAATTTTTACATTTTCGCACCATTAAATCAATTGAAATTTTAAGTAATCAACAAATTCTATGAAAATCAACTAATAGTCAAATTCCAACTCCCACTATTATATTTTATGAAATCTGAAAGAGAAAAAAAATGAACAGATAGAAAAGGATTTTTATTGTTTGTCTTCTATAAAGATAATAGTCTGAATAATTATATCAGAAGATTTGTATAAGTTTCTATTCAGGATTTTTTATTTTTTAGTAAAAATAACATGAATTCTGAATTCTGCTAAAAGATGTCAATATTATGATATAAAATTGTTTCAAAACACTCAAAATTTAGGATTACATTTTTAAAAAATATTTTCAATGTTAACAAAAAATATCTCTAAAATAAATACTGTAGTACTCAAATTTTCGGTGATTTATTTCACATTTTATTCTTAAGAACACCCGCTGGTATTCCTAAAAATGTTTTCGTGTGGTCATGGACCGGGTACTTTTGCTAGTATATATATATATATATATATATATATATATATATATATAATATTACTGTAAATATTCAAGGACAAGAGCTTACACAAAATGTGAGAAAAGCCTTCTTCAACGTGCTCGATTCCCTTATTAATTAAGAGCCGTGACAAGAGTGACTCTAAATTCTACGTACACTAGACTATACGGTTTTAAGATAGATATGCTGTTGTGGATATTTTCTTTTTATTTACTTTTTAATTGTGTGTTTGAATACCACTTGAGAACTTTTTCAGTGATGACATTTTGACAAAAACTTTGTATTTCGATTTATCAATGTACTGGCATCCGGGAATTCTAAATTGGATAATTTCTCTTCGAAGTACAACCTACAGCAATTTTCACCAACTTTCTATGCTGGTGCTCCTTGATGATTGGTAACTTTCCAGCAAATTCTGGCTGTAAATCCCCTCAAAGTTATAAATAACAGAATATACATGTATTGAAGTATAATAAATAACAAATTAAGATGAGAAAGTAGGAGTGAAGAGGAAATACAAGGAGGAAGACTTAGAGACGATATATCTATTTTTCTCTTTTATATTTCCTTCTCTACCATCACCTTTTATTACCCTTACTTTACTGTTGACTTATAAGTAGAAATAGAGCGGACACTTTGAATGACTGCTGATTTCAGCAGCAGGCAAGCTGCCACTGCTGGCGTATCAGCAGGGGAAACTATGCGATAGTTTCCGAAAATCGTTTGATTTTTGTTTGATTATTTGTTAATTATATCACTTAATCAGTTAAAATCAATAACCAAATTTGGTGTGTTTCTTAGTTGGAAGGATATTAATCTATATTCAAGATTTCGAATCTGGGTGACTCCTCTTTTCTAAGTCATAGGTTGACATATACATACCAAAAAATGTATTTTATATATATACTAGCAAAAGTACCCGGTCCATGACCGGACTAAAAACAATTAGGAACACCAGAGAGTGAGTGAGGAGAACACCGGAGTAAGGGAGAAGATATTTGGTAAATATTTTATAAAATTTTTTAAAAATCGCGGAGAATTTGTTTACAAATAGTAGAATATTTGTTTATTTTAGGATTTCTTTTCTTTTTGTTTACATTCAAGATATTATTTTTTTAAATTCACCCCCAAAATTTATTAAAGATTTAACGATAAATAAAGCTAAGATTTAGTTTATTTCAATGTTTGTTTACTTTAAGAAGATTTTTCTTTTGTTGTTGTTGTTGTTTACATTTTTGAAACAATTTTTTTAAGCGAACTCCCTTGCTTGTTGCTGGTAGAAATGAAATGTATCCGTTTAATTTCTTCTTTTTTTACCGTATTAAAATGTAACAATAAAATGTTAAGAATTACAATTGTTCGTATTACATTTTTTTTCTTTTTTTTTTTTTTCTAAAACTCTTTTGTACATACGAACAAATTGAATACTGAACAAATATGGATATATTTTATAGTAAAATGAAAAATATAATTATAAAAACAAAGTTGAGTTATTATTAATCGTTAAATTAAATGCTTTCATTTATTATTGTTATTTACTTCGCTGTAAAAAATAATTCAATCGATAAAACCACATACAAATTAGATATTTAGAAAGATCATTTTGTTTTATTTCTAACCAAATAAATATTTTAAAGATTAGATCGGTGATACACAAGAAAGTCCAAGCTGAAATGATTAGAGCACAAAATTGTCCACTTTAAATTACCAGCAGCAGCAGTGGTATTTTAAATCACGGCAGCAGTCAAGCGAATTTTAAAAAATATTAGCAGCAGCAGCTATGCCCCGATTATCGCAAATCGTTTGATTTTTTTTATTAATTAATTAATTATTTATATCCCTTAATCAGCAAAAATCAATAACCAAATTTGGTGTGTTTCTTAGTTATAAGAATGTTAAGTTTTATGCAAGATTGCGAATCTGAATAACATCTAGTTTTTGAATTATAAGTCCACACGTACATACCAAACTTATATATATATATATATATATATATATATATATAAAAGAGAGAGAGAGAGAGAGAGAGAGAGAGAGAGAGAGAGAGAGAGAGAGAGAGAGAGGGGGAGAGAGAGGGGGGAGATTAACGCCTAAGATAAACTCACTGCAGTATAATTCTATTTCAATGCGTGAATAAATAAAAGTGAAACAATTATGAGAAAGTTTATCGTTCATGTGTGTTTAAATTAATATCACTGATAATGGTTATCGCTCCCTCCTGTAGCTTCCTATATCTTAATGCAAATATTTTGCTTGTAGTCATGGTTTCAAGTATTATAATCTAACACTAACATTTTTTAAAGGTTATGTTTTCAATTAAATATATGTATTTAATAAACGTTTTCGTTTGAACACGATTAATGTACTTCATGTACTCCTATATAATAATCTGCTCACTGCTTATGGTTTCAAGTATTCCCATCAAAACCTAATAAATTACAAGTACATCTATTTGATCCATAGAGTGAACCCCAACAAGTACTACCAATCTGGGTCCGAGTGAGCCTGTGAGTAATATCACTGATAGCGTGGTTCCACACTCAACAGAGATGCAGAATGGTGCATGTACAAACCAAAATCTGCCATGAAATTATCTGAGGCTTTCAGATGCAAATGTATCACTCAATCCAGGACAGAAGACCGTACTTAGTTTTAATTAACAAGAAAACGGACATATGGAATATGAATTGCGGATTTTGCTGTTCCAACAGACTTCAGATCAAAAACGAGATAAGGCAAAGGGCTAGACACATACTTTGACCTTGCCAATGGGCTGTGAAAAACGAACATGACAGGAGAGCTCTTGTAATAATCTCCAAGCTTCTTTAAAAGAGAGTCGATAAACTGGAGATTAAAGGAATGAATCGAAACCACCCTGACGACAAAAATTATTAAATCAGCCAGTAGACTTGAGAGAATCATGGAGACATGAGGAGATTTGCTGTAACTCAGACACTTGTGAAAAACCATCTTTTATAACAGGCCTTACAAATCCCAAAACCACACTCGCACCAACACGGTTATAATTCGCTTTAGAATTATCCATTATCATCTCTGGTGCGGACACACACTAATCCGGAAAGTTGTCTATGCAAACCCTCATAACAATTTTCAAATGTTAGATAGAAAGAGCACATACGCATATTGACAATTCCAGCCTCACTGTTACTGCTGGACACCTACACATAAAAAAATCTATGTGGAACCAGGCTAGTGGTTCCATGTTTATCTATGGGCAGCGGCTACACTGTATTGGCCAGAAAAAATAAAAACAAAAAATTCCATGCCTACCAACTCGTACACGTTTTGCCCATGAATTCTTGCATAGATTTTTTTCTTTCACATTTGTGAAAAACCATCTGGTTTTTCACAAATGTGAGTAAGAGCTGATGCGTAAAAATCGCATGGAACATAATAATAATATAATAATAATAATAATAATAATAATAATATGTGATACAATTTGTAGTTGGTGCTCTTAGAACGGTCCCAAAAGAAAATAGACTGGGATAACTGGTGATTAGAATATAATTTTAGGACATCCAGACCACAACTCTGGTACGATCAGGTAGATTACTCAGAAGAGATCTATAGGTCTGAGATGACTTGATGTCACTAATACTTTAGTAAAAGAAAATCTTGCTAAAACTGATGTGAAACAAAAAACACTTACAAGGATTAAAATATTAATATACTTAGGATATATAACCAGAATATGAAAAAAAAAAAAACAAAACAGATAAAGAAATACATATGAATACGGTGAGAGAAAACAAAATTGGGGAGACAGTTAGATAAGAATCAAATGCAATGTAGAGACTCATATACATTAGCTAAGTTGAATAATCAACTTCGATATGATAATGCCTTTAACTCCCAATGGTCTCCAGAGGCTTTAGTATAAATTACATTTTTAAGAAAGAATTATTCAAGTTGTTTCGTTTATTTCAAGTTAGTCTTTAAAAAATAGCTTTTCGCCTGAGAATTTTTAATTATTTAAAAAAAATTTAATTGCATATATTTAACTATTTTTTACAATTTTTTTGTTCTTGAGGTTTCGTCTGATGACGCCATGTTTATTAAACCAAGTTATACTTGATTGGCTTAAGGAGATTTACATTGAATCCAATTGGCTATAGGAAATGTCCATTTATAGTACAATGCATCTGAGTGGGAACTAGTCATCAGTTTTATAATTGACTCATTCTATTGATTATGTCCAAATAACGAATATTGTCAGCGGGTGTGTGGCGGGAAAGATAGAAGGAGAAGAAAAATAAGGAAAGTGTCTCTGAGCGAGCGGAGGTAGGACAGTTGGTGTACAATAAGAAGCATTGTCTCTGCGTTCTGTATTGTTAGCATTATTCTGTCTGCTGGAGAGGCGGTACTAGTCGTTGATGAGACAAAGAACGAGTGTATGTTGTGCCCTAGGCTGGGGTCAAGTGATTTCAAGCTGATTAGAATCTGTGAGATGATTTCTGTAGAGCTTGGAATACTTGCAACTAACTGGTTCATATTTTTATCTTTTTTTATTTTTTGAATTAATTTGATTCAGTTTGAAATTAGTGAGAGAATAATCGCGCACAAATCTTATAACTTTATTTTGATTTTAAAGACACTCGAAACTACGAGCTATTTCGTCCATGGACGCACGATTTTCACCTTTGAAGACACCAACATACACATTACGTTAAACCTTCTCGTTTGTATTTCATGTATGTATTTCTATCTCTCATATGTTCCAAAAATAAGATGAATTTATTCATCGACGCTTAAACATTTCGGTTTCTTTAAACCTTCATCAGGATGTATTATGGGTTGAAGAAATTGATGGTTATACAACGCTGAACAAATAAAGTTACACACAAAAAAAGAGATTATAAAGACTTTTTTTATCCCCTGTCATCTATAAAACATCCATCAATTTCTTCACCCTATAATACATCCTGGTGAAGGTCTGAAGAAATACACACACACACACACACACACACACACACATATATATATATATATATATATATATATATATATAGTAAGTAAAGTAAAGTCGACGGGGCGGCCTAAAGTCGGTATCAGCCAGTCAGCGAGGGAGTCTATCCCCTTTTCAATAGCGCTCGACCAAGGAGATTGTTTTTAGCATCTGAGGTGGAGCGCCACACCTTCCATCAGCACCTTACTTTACCGCACAGATCCCTGTGCTACTCATAACGCTGAGTTGGCGGGGACCGTATCGAACTAGGAACCTTGTGGTTTCTAGCCGAACGCTCTACCGACTGAGTTGTCCACCAATAATTATATGTTTATTTCTTGAAAACTTTCGATAGAGGGAGATTGTACATGCTCAGTATAGGACTTTTGCAAAGGACACATTGCAAATACGCCGATAAAATTACTCCTGGGACAGTAGAATGAAATTTTTGGCAGCTTCCAAGATCCAAATGAATTACTGGCGGACATTTATACTTTTAACTGCAGTTGACGCATTTTGGGGGGCTTACTGCGTGAGCATATATGATCTGACCTGTTCAGTCTTGATTTGATGGGGATACAGTGATATAATTCAGTATTAAACATACAGATAGTCAACTACAAGGATATGGTGGATTTTGGAAACTCTTATAAGAGTAGTGCTGAGCGAATTAGAAAAAAGACAGATACACACAAAAATAATTTCGATAGACATAAACTAAGTCATTTAACAATTGTGAATAATTTACTGACTGATTGATCTTAACGGCATATCAACACAACTAGGATAATTTTATACCTAGAGTTTAGGGAATCGAGTTCATTGTACGTACATATTTATATTTTTTGTGAAGTTGTTTCTTAAGATCGAATATCGAATACGAATAATTTTGAAACAGGTATATGTGGTGCAGAGATGAAGATCCTATAATGTAAACCACACCGGGTAAGAGTGGACCTGGAAGTAATAACAAAGAAGGGGGACTCGACCCTCACCAGTCATACCCATGACACATTTTTGTGGGTTTGTGAGCTCTACTCATTTCCAGGAGATATAGTCAGTGTATTCTATGTCCTACTGACAGGGTAGGATTTGTATTATTCAAATTCTTATCATTAAACTATTACGTAAAAAAATAGAGGGTCATGAATATTCTTCTGAGGTTAAACCATAACATAACGGAAAACACCCCAAACGTCAGAATTAAAAAGATTCCCCCGGTATAACCAAAATAAGTGAAAATATAAAATTGTAATCTTACAGAAGTGTACCTATTTCTTATGCGGTTTTGAATGGTAAGGCGTTGATAAAGTTAGAATCTATTTTTATACAAAATTAAGAAATTATGTTAGAATGTATTTTTATACTAAATTCAGAAATTCTGTTAGAATTTATTTTTATACTAAATTCAGAAATTCTGTAAAACATTCCACTAAACAGCATCAGTTAATGCGAAGGAGAAATTCAAAACCATCTTTATATCACGATTTTACTTAACTTTCTCCATTATATCAAGCCATCTCAGCTCCCGCGAAATGGTGTCTTAAATCTACCGCGATAGTTCTCGTACTTGACTCTTTGTTGTCGATCACAGAGTCGGTCAACAGCTTCACTATTGTTGAGACCAACCAAAAATAAAAATGTTAAATGAGTATCAAGTTATATTTAACCGAATACCAAATGAACGAAGTAAATGAAAATCGAAAGCGCGTGGAATCTAGCTGCCGTGCAATGAATAAAAAACTAATGCAATCCACGGATTATTATTCCTTTGTCTGACAGAACGAACTTCATTTAGGAATTGCGATAAAGTTTTCAGGTATGGAGGCTAAACGTGGGTGTTTGCATTTTTTAAAAACCCTTCTATGCTTTGGAAAGGTATAAATCCAATTATTGTCCTCCAGCAATGGTTAAATAGTACATTAACATTAACAATGGTTAAATAGTAACATTAACATTTCGCCCAATCTAAGTGAAGGAAAACTAGTTGTAGACCTAGAGAATGGTCTGCCAGGCTCGTCCTGCCAATACACCCTACATGAATAGCCCCCACCCAAATAAATCATTGAGTGAGTATGAATGAGAGTTCAGGTAAATATCAATTTAATGATCATGAGAGAGAAGTAATAAATGCGTGTGTATGAGACCAGGGAAATAAAAGAATATTTGAGATTGAATAAGAGTAAGCGTGAGAATGTTTGTTATTATATTTCTATTGGGTGAAGATGACCGGAGGCACATCGTCCGAAACGTTGTATAGATAACAATGAAGATGAGGACAATGGTCCGAATAATACAAATAATACGATATTTCTATCATAGTTTTTTTTAGTGTGTTGTATTTATTATCGTATTTTCTTCTTTTTTCCACATTGACTTTATTATTTAACATCACACGCATAGGTTATTTTATGTAAAAGTCTAAAACATACACAGGTTTTAGGGGTTGGGACACCAACTGACCCCGATATTGCTGTCCAGCTATATATATCTTCATC
>CM042145.1:68187886-68192886 GCA_023376005.1 Doryteuthis pealeii
TCTCTCGCACCGTCCCCTATCACTCATCATTGCTCCGGATATAAATGCAACATCCTATATCCGCAGCGAGGAACGGATCAATGTACGTCTTATATTGGTTCGGCCCACACTGGTGTGTCCATGTGCTGTCTTCCACAGGAGGACGTCGCTTATGAGTTCGGTCCTTGCTTCTCCCAGCAGTGTCCCCAGCCGTGTCTTGTCCGTCTTACTCGGATGGTTTGGGTGGATATGTGGCAGATGGCCGCATAGCTATTTATCTCAGTGGTGTGATTGTTTCCACAGTCTTGTTCAAGGGATCACACGCAGCATTCTTGTTGCAGCTCGCATCTAGTTTGTTATTCTCTAGTCGCTTTCGTTAGGGTCACGGATGGTGCGAGGCCATACTGGCATGTACTGACACGACAACGGCCTGGAAGAATTGTCATCTTTAAACTTAGTCTGTGAGATTGGCTTTCCTATGACCGAAAATTTATTTATAGCGGAGCATATATATAATAATATAGTATATAAATATGATATATATAAGTATAGGTACACACACACAGACATCTATATATATGTATATATATATGATATAATATGATAATAATATATATAGTATATATTATATAGAATTATAAATAGAAGATAAATCAAGAAAGTATTGGCATGCAGGGTTCAATGCTAAGAAAGCAGAGCATAGTTTATAATCAACTATAAATGGTATTATGGATGATTTGGAATCATAATTAAAATTTCATGTTATCGCAATCCTCGATGGAATAAAAAAACGTCTGAGGATTGCATAACCATTAAAGAAATCTGAGGATTGCGATAAACCATGAACTTGTAATGCTACTGACTATAAAAATTAAAATTCACAGACGCATTAAACGGCGTTAATACCAAATCTAAATACTCTGTTATCACTTGTTCTAACAAAGTCATTTCGGTTGACCTGTATAGATTTGAAAAATCCCGAAACTATGTTCACGGAATATCAAATAATTAAACGCAGTTTTTGCATACACTTTATGTATATTCCTTACAACAATGATTTGCAACAAATTATATGGTTACGAGTAACTAAATGGTATATAATAATCCATCATAGCTTCAATAGCTATCGTAATAAAAATAATTTGCACACTGTTATAGTGACAGTAATGGTAAGTGAAGGGGCTACTGCACTCCTCAGAGCTCCAAAACTGAAGCCCCAGCCCGGTACAATGTAGTATCGACAACCCATAACACTTCCTGTTGTGATCACAGGTTTCTCTGTACTTCTCTGCAGCGGACTTTATGACTTATGGAGGAATCAACAAAATTCCCATAGCATGTGATGTTACCTTACATGGTCACAGTTCATCCATCTAAATTTTGATGATGACTGAAAAGATCATATGTAAATGTAATGAAACAGCCACTTTAAAGCAAAAAAAAAAAAAAAACTTCCAATTTAATGATAATGATAATACGTTTTCCCTGTATTAATTATTTTATCTCATGATAAGCTATAGAGTAATTCAAATTTAAAAAAATGATTTAAATAAAATATGAAATCACACGCACAGCGGAGCGAGCGGCGGAGCAGCACACACACACTATATAGTAATATATATATATATATATATATATAATATATATATAATATTATATGTTTGTGTGTAAAGTGGCGTGTGTAATTCAATCACATCATATGCTGGAGATTCTGGATTCGCAATATCTATCTTTAAATGCTGTATTCAATGTTTATACTTATCATTTTATTGTATGTAATAATTTGTTTACACACCTCTATCTGATACCAAGTAATCCGATCCAAATAAAAATAATTTGCACATATTTGTCTGGTTTCATGTTTTCCTATCTAATGCTAATGTTTTATACAAATGTATATGGTTTAAAGTAATTCACCTATTAAAATGATAGAGTATTTGGTTTGCACACATTTATATGGATTCAAGTATTCTAATCCATCGGCTACAATTTGCAAGCATTTTAACAAAAAATTGAGAAACTAAAATAGGAGGTTTGTTAAAATTGTTAGAATTTCAATTTTCTTTAAAGCAAATACCTTTGTGTCAGTAGATTGTTTACCGATATTCCTGTTAAACCTTAATAATTCAATTTAATATTTAACGGTTTTTTTAACATAGAGATTAACGGTTTCGTATCCCTGTCCACAAGCAGTTGTGAAGTATATTATTGGAAGTGAGGAGTCCCCAATCGTTGTCATTTGCTCAGGCGGGAAAGTTTTAACTCTGATTTTGGAGTAGTACTAAAAAGACAAATACTTCATCAATGCGGGTCAATTCCATATTTTAATTAAATTTTAGTATTAATAAGAATACTGTGAACCATATAGCTCTGTTCAAACAAAATGATTATCATTAAATAAGTTGATAGGAATAACTGTAACATTGCTTACGAATTGTTAATATTAAAGATTTGAAGTTATAATAATCTATAAGTGGCTTAACTTTTTTTCTTCTTCAATTGCTTGGAAAAAGATTATTTCAACATTGAATAATCTAAACAAATGTTGACACGAACCAAGTAGAACTATCAAACCAAATTTACGGTTATCATTATTGGAATTATATTATATATATGGATTGTAAGGAAGCGCGTTGTGTAAGGTTAAAGTCATGGGAAAAATGGACTCGTCGCCTCGAGTTCAAAATCCTGGACCGTGGTAATTGCATTTCACACTTTGCGCTAAATACCCTTGGGAAAGTATGAACCTATCTCTCTCCAACTAATGGGGTAAATTTGCAGCGCAGAACTGAGTTTCTTTAAGCCAATGGCTTAAGTACCAGTTCAGGAAAGGAAAACTCTGATTCAACCTGTTGAACTCCGCTTAAGAAATTAACCTTGTTCGTTCCTGCTCGGCGGAGGGTTGGTAAACTAATATATATTATATATTGAGATCTTTTTGGCTTAATAGAAAACTGTGTCAGAAATGGTTGTAGAATCAAAAGTTAGTAAGCATTTAGAATTAGTTTAAATGGATATAAGGAATAAAGGATGTCTCCTACCAGCGATTTTATTGTCAAAGTTAATGGTAGATTTGATTAAAATCACGAGGATTCTGTTAATAGGTATATATTAATATTTATCTTAAATAAAGTTTAGAAAAATCTAATTATTGGTATCGTTGAAACATTGCCAATATGCGAAGAATAAAAATAATCTTCAGAAAAATCTCGAAATGATAATCCATTTCAAATACAGCTTTCATTTTTTGACAACGCATGAAATGAATTTTCGAAGGTTTTTTTTTTTGTTTTATTTACTTTTTATATACATCATTTTTTTTTAAAAGTATTAAATTATGTTTTCAAAATTTTGATACAAATCGTGACCAAGCCGATGAAGAACAATTTTAAGCAATCATAAAATGTCTGAATAAAACTCTAATAAATAGAATAATTTTCGGCAATTTTATTTGAAGCTATGAATGTGGAAAGCTGGTTTTGTTTCAATCCAATAATAAGATTTTGAATTTTAGAAATTCATTACATTTAGGTCGGGAATTTTAAAGAACTAATATTGATTTGCAAATATTAAAACAAACATAGTAATGGCACAAGGTCAATCAATTCACCAGCCTTCCAAATGAAATACATGTCTGCTCGAAAAATCAGCCAGCAAAATCTTGAAATTTTACTTAATTCAAACGATCGAAACACTGGAGCCTATGGGCGGAAGGTTTGTGAAAAAACGGTAATCAAAACAGGATTATTGGAAACAATTAGGTCAACAATAATTAAAACACATATTGTAATGCTCTAATATCAACGAATTTTGAGAGTAAACTATTATCAAATAAAAGATATTCTAAGGAAAACGTTAGCTCATAATTAATGTATACATTCTAATGCCCTCCAAATCACGACACTAAAAAGGTATTTTGTACGCCAGGCGGCGGTCGTCTTGGTCGATAAAAGGTACAACAGCGAGAAATAATATCTTCACAAGCTGCTTAGGCTTTTTATTACCAAGGCTCGATCTCGGGTTGTTTCTGGGAGGAGGAAAAGCAGAAGAGAAAGAGAAAGAGAAATCTGTTAAATGTCTGTAAGATCCCCACTAGGGACCGAATGGCTTAGGTAGGCCCGTCCGTTACCTCTAGGCTCGAAAGCAAAAAGAGCCCGGTATTTTTTCGTGTCCACGTTCACCAGGACGTGACTTCCGGTTCCGGTCAACACCCCGAAACTTTCCGTTGGCTTTCAATTCTCCGATTCGGGGGGTCAATGCCCCGGTCATATTCATTTATGTCATCACTTTAAAAAAAACCTTTACTCATCTAAATTTTCTTCTCCTCTCTTTTCTATAGTAGTCCTGCGGGCCAAAGCTCAGGAGCCTTGCACCATCTCGGCTACAATAAGTAAAAGCCTCCCACAAGAACAACAAATGAGGAATAGATAACAAACGAACATTTGTAATTGTATTAAGAAATCCAGTTTCCACTACAGACTATGTGAATCCAAAACCTTATGTACCTAGCCACGATGTTTTTCCAAACGAAAAAAACATCAAGATCTAAGGAATATACCTTTGAATAATCGGGATTCATGGAAACAAGAGTATACAATCATAGCCATTCTTTCCTAAAATGAAAATCCAAAGTACACACTGCACTCATGAAGCATCGGTTTAAAACTAAAGGAAAACAATTTAGAACCAACAAAGCGAATGGCAATTTTTTAAAAAACATCGACAAGTATATGCATTTTATAACCATCAACATGCAATATAATAATATCGCATATATATGTATGTAAAAAAAAAAAAATCATTTTTACGTATGTCTGTGCCTTATCGATTTGTCTCAAACTAGTCCAATAACATTTTTGAAGTAGTTGCATTATGATTCAACATGTCAGTATTATATAAGCTCCTCATCTCCTCCGTCCCTTCTCTTCCTTATTTATCCCTTCCATTCCATCCTTCTAAAATTAATTTTGCGGCCAAATGAGAGAATTGTAAACTGAAACAATTTTATAATTTGATGACCT
>CM042145.1:68197886-68215386 GCA_023376005.1 Doryteuthis pealeii
TATCAAGCTAGTTGACAAAAAGGCTAAGGTTGTTTATTTGGTGAAAGATATCTTTTTTCTCTCTTTCGTTCCTGAAACTGACACATAAATAGTGTGAGAAAAAAAGGTGTCTGTTTCATTTTGTCACTAAAAACAATGATGAATGAAACCAAGTCATACGTAAACAACGTTGGATGAATGGAAGGTATTCGCAACCTCTCACCTATATAATAGCAGGGGACCATATACCTGTCAGATCGAGTCCAGAAAGAGGAAGTTGGTTTGGTTTGGTTTGTTTTGTTTTACGGCATATCAACCCCAGTGGGTCATTTAATGCCGATAAAGTTTTGAAATAAATCAATTCTTAATGGATAATACAATTTTTTTATAAATACATTTTTTCTATTTAACCCATAGATGGGACCCTAACAGGTATTACCACTCCGGGTCAGAGTGGACCAGGGAGCAATGGTGATGAAGGGGTGCTCCACATTCCCCAAACCTCCAAAACTGGAACCTCACCATCAGAGAGTTTAACGTCATTCCCAGGACATGTAGACCCGCAGCCACCGCCTTCTAGCACCCATATGATAAAAAGGGGTTGGGGCTTGCTATAAGGGCAATAGGGTTGGGAAAATCATATAGGTGCTAGGGCTTGACGTGACCGCCCGTCTAGCCTAAGATAGGGCCAAAGTGGAGTATTGCATGTCATGAACTGCTCATCCACCTGGGATCTATCCTTAAGCATCACGGGTCGCCACCCACGGCCAACAGGTGGCCCCATTGGGGGTGTCTTATCCCTCTGCAGAGGTGCAGTCGGTGCATTCTAACGCCACAGGCGACAGGGCGGAGGAAGTTGGTGCTGCTCAATAGCCGTTACAACTCGTAAAACAACGTACCCAAGTGCCGTGTTCCAGTGAATGATTCGTGTGCATGACGTATCCTCGTCGTGCAGTGTGTTACACAAATCCCTGATCATAAGTATAAAAACAACTAAGCATTCTGGTTTTGTATTTTTTTCTGAATTAGATCAAAATTTTAAACCACTTCCTTCATTATGAAGAATGCTCTTACAATAATAGAACATAAAATGTTGTTTTTATTTTAATTAGCATGATCCGATTAAAACTGGTTTCTCTAAATTTAGAATTTGAATAATAAATCCTGAAAAATGCATCATTGCTTAAGTTGAATGGATTAATTCATATATATATATATATATATATATATATATATATATATATATATAGAGAGAGAGAGAGAGAGAGAGAGAGAGAGAGGGGGAGAGATAAATATATATATAATATATATATATATATATATATATATATACTAGAAAAATTGGCTAGATGGTTATAACGAAATTCCACGAAATCATATACACACACAATATATATATATATATATATATATATATATATATATATATATATATATATGTATTGTTGGCATCCTTCCGTCTACTAAAGACGATGGCGTAGTGTCCATTTTTAAAAAATCTGCAACTACGTGAGAGGCTGAATAGACCAATTTTTGAATGGCAATCTCTGGTGCAGTGACTGCAAACAAACAGTGATGCTTGCTGGAGTTGCTGTTGTCTCTCTTTTTCACCCCTTCTCGTTCCTTGTTTGACGAGGAGGCGCCAGGTCGCACGGTCTTCTGCACAAGTCTCCCAGGTGTTGGTGTTGATGTGGCATGTCTCCACATCCCTCTTGCAGACATCTTTAAAGCGCAGGCGTTGTTTCCCTACCGGTCGGGTGCCCTCTACTAATTCTTTGGAGATGCAGCCTTTGTCCATCCTCCTGGCGTGACCGTGCCAACACAGGCGTCTCTCACAGATGGTGGCGGGCATGCTGTTCATGGTTGCTCGTTCCAGCACGTCTGTGTTGGGCTATTCGTCCTGCCAGCGTAGTATGTGGCGTAGGCATCTGAGGTGGTAATTATCCAGTTTTCTCACGTGGCAGGAGTATGTAATCCAGGCTTTGCTACTGTAGAGGAGAGTACTGTGAACGCACGATTTGTAGACGCGCAATTTGGTTCTCTTAGTAAGTCTGGCATTGTCCCAGACTCTCTGGCTCAGTTTGGCCATAACTGCCGCCGCTCTCGCGATTCTGCTGTTGACCTAACTCTCAGTGGAGACTGAATTTACAATGTTGGACCCAAGGTACTTTAAGGTCTCCACTGTTTCCAGGCTGTACCCGTTGATGACAATGTTCGGAGGGGTGTCTACATTTTGTACCATGACTTTTGTCTTATTTAGACTTATGGTAAGCCCGAACTTCTTGTAGGCCTCTGTGAGTCGACTGACAAGCTGTTTCAGGCCGTGCTCAGTGTGTGACGTTAAGGCTGCGTCATCGCCGAATTGAATTACCTTCGTGATTTTGGTCTTAACTCTAAGGCGAGCGATGTTGAGCAACTTGCCATCACCTCTGGTGTGTATGTAGACTCCCACGCTGCAGTCCTTGAATGCGTACTGGAGAAGCAAAGATAAAAATATCCCGAACGGCGTAGGTTCAAGAACACAGTCCTACTTCACGCCACTACTGACTGGAAATGTCTCGGATGTTGCACCCTACGGATGGGAATGCCTGCATGACCGGCAAATATCATCAGTGCATACGCTCCAACACTCTATGCTACTCATGGGGGAAAAGACAAGTTATTTGAGAACCTGAGTGCGGTGATAACTGAGATCCCGTCTATCTGCTCGGGGACTTTAACGCAAGAGAAGGAGCTGACCACGAGGCTTGGCCCACTTGCCTTGGCGTTCATGGGCGGGACAAGATAAATGAGAACGGTCAGAGATTGCTAGAATTGTGTTGGTACCAAGGCCTATGCGTGACCAACACCTACTTTAGATGCAAGGACATCCACTAGGTGTCACGGAGACACCCGTGCTCCCACCTCTGGTACCTGTTGGACCTTGTCATCACCTGGCGTGCAAATCTTGCAAACATCCTTCTCACCCGCACATACCATCGTGCAGACTGCGACTCGGATCACTCCCTGGTTGCCAGCAGAGTGCGAATGACACCCAGAAAGATTCACCGCGCAAGAAGGAGGGGCCGACCACGCATCAACACGTGCTGTGTAAGCAACACGGAAAAGACACAGCAGTTCCAAGACAGTCTCCAAGTTCTCACAGACAAGACACCGCCTAAAGATGAAGCCTCCATTGATGCAAAGTGGTCTCACCCTAGATATGCTACAACTCTGCTATCACCGTTTATGGGAAAAAGGAACAGCGAAATGAGGACTGGTTTGAGGCCCACTGTGAAAAAATGAAGCAAAGAGGACAGCCCTCATGGCACACAAGGTAGCGCCTGACGCCTGGAGGAGCGCCAGAAACAAAGCCAAGAGGGCTGGCCGACACTGCGCCAACACCTACTGACTGAAGCTCATGAAATCTGTTTTACCGGAGTTCACATAGAGGCCTATATTATTTGCTGCCTCCTCTAGGCTATGTAGAAGTGTTTCAGCCTGTGCCGGTGTATCTGTAAGAAGTGCAAGGTCATCGGCATAGTCCGCATCTGTGATTGTTTGTGCGGTATATCGCCTGCTTCTTGCCCTTTTCAATGTGAAACCTTTTTTCTTTTATGTTATCTAATGATGTTCGGAGTACGTAGTCTAGGCATATTATGAATATATATGGTGCCAATGTGTCTCCTTGAAGGACTCCAGCGGCGATGTCAAAGAAATTTGTGTCGCCATCAGGCGAGCGTACCATTGCTTTAGTGTCTTTGTATAGCATCATTATAGCTGAAGCAGTTTCTTTGGGGAGACCATATGCTAATAGTATTTGTTCCATTTTTCCTCTATGTATGGAATCAAATGCCTTGGAGAAATCTACGAATAATAGCTTTGCCTCTAGATTCTTTGCTCGTACCACTTCTATAATCCTTCGAATAGTCAAGATCTGAGAGGTTGTTGATCGATTTCTGCGGAATCCATTTTGGTTTCTCCTAAGGATGTTCTCTATTTTAGGCCGGATGCGATTAAGTAGAAGGGCATTATAGATCTTGGCTGCAATAGCAGTGAGCAATGAGAATTTGAGCATACAACATTAGACAGTCCTCATTATCTTTTAAAACAAGTTTTAATAGATAAATCCCAGTATCATATATTTATATATAATTTGTTTTATTTCAATAAATATTAAAGTTAATAGATCTTAGTTTCGATTTCAATTTTTTTTTTTTTTTTTTTTTTACTCCTTTAATAAATTTTATGATTTCATTATTTATGGTTCAGATTCTCCGGCATTTGATTTTTAATTTCCACCTCCTCAAGCAATATCTTTCAAAAATTAATTTTTACATCGCCCGGAGGGTGTTTTTCATTTTGCTAGTATATATAAAGGGCCGTTGTGTGAATCTGTATGTTCAGAGGAAACTTCGAAAATAAAACAATTAACGACAAAGTAAATATATATAAACATTAAATATCTCTAGGGCTTGGTTTTTGAGCAAATATAATGAAGTTTTTGTTTATATTATCGAATACATTTAGAAATTAAATAGTATTATAAAATAACGTTAAAATTCTACTCAGCCATTTTCGGCGTTTTTTGCTAAAAAGTAAACAAATGGAAGCTCAATCATTTTTTTCTTTTCGTTTTTTTCATATTAAATCTACATTTTTACTGATCCAAAGTTGTAGTAAATATTTCATTGTACAGGATAAACAATCGTTTATTTAATATATATTTTTTATACAATTTTTATGGACAGTTTAAAAATTAATCACCTATTTACACTTTTCATATTACGGTGGGTTTATATTTAACTTTTAAACAAGTACAACATTTATTCTAATAAGATGTGTGATTTTTAGATTTTTTTTACCTTTAATATTTTAGATAGGAGACATTAATTCTGCACAGTGGTTTTATGCATGTGCACTTTTTTTTATTTGAAAATTAAAATTTACATAGTTATGCACTTACGTCCGTCGTTCGTCAATGTAAACATGACAAATTTTAAAAATAGTTTGTTTACTAAACAAACTCTTTTAAATTTTTCATGTTAGCCATTGTTTATAAAATAATTGCGTTAATTTATTCATTTTAATATTACAAATACAAATACAATCATGATACTAATGCAGAATAGTTGCGCAAGAGATAATACCATTAGATTACCTATTACGTTTTACGGAAATACCTGAAAACTTTGAGACACTCGAGTAAGTAGGTTAGAATTAGGTGCCTTCGGAAGTTTCCGTAATCTGATGTTATTTATGTGTAACATACGATTCTAATGATATTATCTATTGCGCATTATTCTGTATTTGTATCAAAACCAGTACCGTAATTTGATATTTAACTTTTAATAACATTCAAAATTCTATTTAAAAAAGTATGTTTCATTTTTTTTTTTGCATTTAGTTTTCTTTTCTTTTCGTAATGTTTTCAAGTCTGTGCACTTTTCGATTTAAAAGATAATATACTATACTAGGTATACGATTATTAAACCATGTTTTTTCTCCTCTACCCAGGCTTCGCCGGGTAGTCGCTACTAGTATATATATATATATATATAAAATAGCCATATCACAAACATCGTCTGTTTGTTTACTTCTCGTAAGTTCGTGTAGAGGTCACTTAAGAGGAATATAAATACCTACTCCTTAACAAAACGAAGAAATCTGCTAAGTCCGTTTGGTGTGGTGGTAAAGACGCTTGACAGTCAACTTGACAATCAGGTTTCGAATCGCACACGGGGCGGTCTTTGTATCTATAGCTCTGCTGATGAGGCCTAATAGGCCGAAATGTACACACAGAGATTATTTTTCTCGATTTGTTTAGCCTTAAAATTTAATAGGTAATCCCGCCTAATTAATTAATTATTAATTAATTAACTTTCATAAAATTAGGTTCGACTTCAATTAAGCACATATTCTCCCAAATATATATATATATATATATATATATATATATATATATATATATATATATGGGAGTAAATATGGAAAATAAATCCGACAATATAAGAAAATTTGAAAAAACAAGTGTTCCGAAAATAGGATGTATTTAATTATCGATGTTTAAACATTTCGGTTTCATTGAACCTTCATCAGGATGTATCTTGGGGTGAAGAAAATGATGGATGTTTTTTTTCATCTCCAGTCATCTATAAAAACATCCATCATTTTCATCACCCCAAGATACATCCTGATGAAGGTTCAATGAAACAAATGATAATTAAATACATCTTATTTTCGGAACATTTGTTTTTTCAAATTTTCTTATATATATATATATATATATATATATATATATATATATATATATATATATTTACTGATTTTTTTACTTAAATATCATTTGATTCCATTTCAGAATAACTTATACGTTCCTTACACTAAATTGTTTAGTAAGAAAAAAAAATGATTAAAAAAATATTTCTCAAAAACTTTAAAGAAATCTCTTGAATTTATAGAAGACGTGATGTACTGAAAGCTATAAAAGTAAAGTAAAAATATCAGGGTGAATGTTTTTTGTTATGATGATCATGATGAGGAGCTTATGAGGTGATATTTTTTTTTAATCATAAACCCATATAACCTTCGACAGCACACAATGACATCATGCTCATTACATTTTTTTTTAGTAACTTATTTTACAAATGTTTAGTTCATTTCATTTTGAAAAAGCAAAAAACAAAAAAAACATACCCAGTGACAACGAATATTAAATAACATAACTTTGAAAGAATCAATTTTTTCTGATAAAACTGTCAAAAATCGATCCCGTCGTCTAATGTTTCAATTAGGATTATATTAAGATTCAGTTTTAAGAAATAAATATTTAGGTTGAATATCTGATATTTGAACAATTTGATTTTGTGGTAATATTGCTGTAGTATCTTTATAAGAGAGAAAGAGTTAATTACTTTTAAGTCTATTCTTGTATATATCTCCCTTTAGCAGCTCGGTTAGAATGAACGGGTTATCTCATTTAGGAGTAGGCATCTGTCTATATAAAATGGTCCCCTCTAATTTCTTCTAAGAAAAATATGAAGAATGAGAGAGAGGAAGGGAGAGGGGGAAAGAGAGAGAAAGAGTTTGGTACAAAGTTATATTAAGTCATTCATACACCTTTGATATATATTACCTATATATAATGCCTCACAAATTTATCACAAGATATTTGCTAAAAATACAACATTCATTAGATCATAGTAATGTCAATATATTTATATTTATTAAAAAGATATATATATAGAGAGAGATGATTCAAGAAACTGATTTTAATACCCTACAAAATCAACTTGCTTAAAAAAAATAAGTAAAGGATTTAAAAAAGAGGAAAAGTAAAATTATATAAAAATGCTTCATTGTCATCATTGGCAATTCAGTCTCGAAAGACTATGATAAAAGTTTTTGTGTGCCTATGAAGTTGCAGCGCCTCCTGTGACTATGAAGTCCTATGTTTGAGAAACATTCTCGACCACAGATTTTGCATTTGTAGGTTGTCTCTGTAGATGATGATGTTCCGATGCTTTGTTGCCGTTGCTTTCTTATGGACCTCTTAGCTTCATGATGTTGTATCAGGGTGAGTTCTGACATGTACAGTCCTATGGAGATTCTGCCGCCACCGAGGGCGGTCTTGAGCCAAATTTTCCCAGCTGGAAGGGACAATGCCAAAGCACCTGAGATCATTTTTGCAGACATCCTTGAATCGCAGTTGGGGACGACTAATCTGTAAATAAGTAAAGGATTTAAAAAAGAGGAAAAGTAGAAATTATATAAAAATGCTTATCTTTATATTAAACACAAATCCCAGCTCGTTGGTTGTGATTTAAAACAAGTTATTAATTTCTTTAATCAATATTGTTAATTACTTCATGTGTATTGTAAACTTCAGCGATTTTTTTTTTATTCATGAAACGAATATGTGCACATTATTTAGGCTATATACACTTTTATGTACCGAGGGCAACTGTTCAGTTTCACATTCGGATAATGTGAAGAAACAGTACCACACAGTGACTCTAAATGTTTGGTACAATGTTTCACTTGCTTTTTTTCTTTTCATACACATGTACTCATCGGTTCATGTCCTATCTATTTAGCCTATTTACCTTTTTCTCTTCATTTTGTTTGTTTGTTTGCTTATCTTTTGTAAAATAGTAGGTATAAGGTTTACCATAATCAAGTATACCTCCACCATTTTTATAAAAAGTTAATTTAGTTTTAATCAAAATAAGTATTTTATTAATTTAAGTAGAAAATTATAGAAAAACGAATATTATTTAGTATTATGTATATCTGTGTCGGTGCATCTGCAAGAAGTCCGAGGTCATCAGCATAGTCTGCATCTGTGACATTTTGTTCGGGGTATCGCCTGCATCTTGCCTTTCTTAGTGTGAAACCTTTTTCTTTTATGGTATCTAATGAGGTTCGGAGTACATAGTCTAGGCATTTATAAATATATATGGTGCTAAAGTATCTCCCTGCAGGACCCCAGCGAACACCGACATAGGCTGAGGCACAACTATACAGCCTGGAGGAGGCAGCAAAGAATGTCGGCCTCTATGTGAACTCTGATAAAACTGAGTTCATGAGCTTCAAAAAGCAAGGAGACATTTCCACACTTGATGGTAAGCCTCTTAAACCAGTGGGAAAATTCACATACCTAGGTAGTAATATCTCATCCACAGAAAGCGATATTAACACACGAATAGGAAAGGCGTGGTTGGTCACCAACAAATTGTCAGTCGTAGGGAAATCCAACCTCCCTGACAAGCTAAAGAGACGATTCTTCCAGGCTGTGGTAATATCGGTACTGCTGTATGGCTGTACCACCTGGACCCTAACGAAGCGCCTTGAGAATAAGCTAGATGTAAGCTGCACAAGAATGCTGCGAGTGGTCCTGAATAAATTGTGGAAACAGCACCCCACAAAGAAGCAACTGTATGGCCACCTGCCTCCATCTCACAAACCATAAGAGTAAGAATGGCTGCTGGAGAAGCAAGGATGAGCTCGTAAGTGACGTACTACTGTGGAGGCCAATACATGGACATGCTAATGTGGGCCGCCCTGTCAGAACCTACATTGGCCAACTATGTAGGGATGCGGGCTGCTGCGCAGAGAAGCTCCCAGAATCAATGAATGATCGGGAAGGTTGGCAAGAGATCGTCATGGATATCCGTGCAAATTGCGCGATGATGATGTGTATATCTAAGCTCTACAGCATTGTATTATCTAGATGTATCTGACTGTTTTCCTCTTTTTTATTTTTATATACACAAATTTCAGCCGATATGCCCTCCTGACTTCTTTAAAAGAAGGCCGGAGATCACTTCGGTTGAAACACTGTATATATTACAATAAAGATGAGAACAACCGTCCGAAAAATCCAGATAATACAAATTATCCTTGTCTAAAACATAGTTGGGGGTATTTATTCATGGTTGAAACATATATTTTGTTGAGTAATGTGTTTTATTTAATACTTTGATGTTCATTCCTTCTTTTCTTTTGTTATTAAAACATATTTATCATAGAAGGCATTTTGCTCTGTACTCTTTATAATTGAGTACGCGGCCAACGGTAACTAATTCCTACAGTACGTGCCCGACCATATTAGGTGATGATATCAAGTCTGGTTAAATCTATGCATCAGCTATTTGATTAGACGCTCTCTGGTTTGAGGATTATAGACTATTCATATCCGCTGCTAGAGCTTGTAATGTAGTTATGGGTGAGTAGTTTTTAAAATCCCACAACTCCATCAAACATCGACTCATGTCACTGTCGAGATATTCTACCTATATGAATTTTTAGAGGTAAGGATTAACTGAAAATTTATAAATGAATAATGATAAAAGATTATTAGTTCATATTCAATCAAGGTTGGCGAAATGATTTTAAAAAAATCATCATCAGTTACTTGATAGACCTTGTACAGATGTTTCTCTGGGAGGTAACAACAGGTTAAAAGAAGTAGTGAGATTAAAAGGATGACCGGTGAAAGGAATTTGAGTTTACGAAGAATAAGATCGAATATTTTTATGACTCTGTCCCTAGTTCATTTTATTACCAAGTTTTTATAGAATGAATTTTCATACGGTTTTCTTAAATACCTGGGTACGAATATTTTGTATAAATGAAAGATTGATGGGGGAGAATGGTGCGTGCATCACACACACACACACGCACACACTCACATATATCCACACGCAAACACACACACACACACTCACATATATCCACACACACACACACACACACACACACACACACACACACACAGATATATATATATATATATATATATATATATATATATACTAGCAAATTTAACATGCGTTGCCCGGGTGTCAAATAGGCATATTATAATTAGTAAATGTATTAATTTACGATTCATGCCGTAAACGTCTCTAGTACGGAAATTTTGATAACATAAGACATGGTAAATAATGCGTCATTATTCGATAAAAGCCCCAGCATTAAAATCTTGTTTATCTACACGTTAGTAATAAAAAAACGTAACAATATTTTGAAATAGTGACACCAAATGAACTCAAAAGTCAATTCAAATGACGGTATATAATTCGTCATAAAATGTTGCCCATGCTGAACTTCTGGTTGTTGACTTATTTTGGTATATAAGGTGTGTGATAGATGCACACTTTTACTCATAGACTCGGCAAGAACCATGCGATCTCTCTTGGCCAATCACTGGCAGTACTCTGCTGCTGATACAATACTTAACCAGGCAGTACTGCTCATAACTGCTTTGACTTTCGTCGACGACGGACATAGGATTAAATCACTGGACCTTTAACAATACGCAGGATAGGACGTATTCACTTACCAAAGGATTCCATAACTCAGGACTTACTTATTTTAAGCCCTTTTCAACTGGCCAAGGATCGCATTTAAAAACTTAACACTGGTGACGTTCTAATTTCTACCATATATACATTAATAAACAAACAAATTTAGTTTTGTTTTCCAAGAAACTGCCAACAAAATATTTCATATCATATCGAGCTATAAAAACTGTATGAAAATATTTTGAATTAATGGAAAGGCTGTTTTTCTTTTAACAGGTGTTTTTAAATTTAAACAAAAAGTAATTTATGCATCAGGAATTTCAGAATATGTCTAGACCAAGACAACTTCAAAAGTATTTCATGTCATTTTGAGTTCATAGTGCCATGTTTAAAATTCAAGATTGACACAAATGTATTTAATTCTGTATTGAATTTCATCAAAATATTGAAATTTCATAATCATAATATTTCAATTCAATGGAAACTGTTAATGTAACAGAGATTTTACAATTGAATTGTAAGTCCTTTCTGGAAAGTCATTTTTATAATTTAAGAATGCATAAACATTTTGAAAATCCTCAATTACAATAATTGAATTTAATAGAAACATGTTTTTTAACAGAGATTTTACAATTAAATATTAAGTCCTACCTGCATTACGTATAGCACAAAAAACGGCAAACATTTGAGTTTCATCATAATGTTAAAATGTCACGTATTTAACCCAATAGTTAATGGTGAGATTGTAATCTAAATGGTGTTTACAATTAAACAATGCCGTTTTTGACTCGCAAAGATCAAAATTCAACATTACCACGAATTTATTTGATTTCATCTTCAGTTTCATAAAAATGTTGAAATTCCCCAATCACAATATTGCAATTTGATTAAAATACGCTTTTATATCTTTGTATTTAAATAATAAGTGATTTCATACAAGGCTAATTTTAAAATTCAATATCAACACAAACGAATTTCCAATTATCTTGAAACTCCTGAAAGTTTTGAAATGTCATGATCAAAATATTTTACATTAATCGAAAAACTGTCATTTTCACAGATTTACAATTAAATAGGAAGTCTTTCTGTATTGATTAGTTCAAAATTCAAGATTGCCACCAAGTAATTCAATTTCATGTTGGGATTCTTGAAATTACTGAAATTTCACGATCAACATAGTTCAATTTAATGCAAACAGTGTTATTTTAACGAGGATTTTACAATTCAATCATAAGTCCTTTGCACAGCCAATTTCAAAATTCAAGACTGACACAAGTGTATTTCTTTTATTATCAATTCCAAAATTCATTTTTGCCACGGATGTATTTCCTCTGAAATTTTGCAGTTATATTTTAATTTAATGGAAACATTGTTATTTTAAAACAAATTTTCAAATTCAATTGAATGTTTCGAAAATTACAATGAAACTTAAATGTCCATGAAACTGCTATGTCAATTTGAGTTGCACCGCAATCTTGAAATTTCATAATGATTATATTTAATGAAACACTGTTACTTTAACAGTAGTTTACAACTGAATAATAATTCCTTTATACAATGGCAATTTATAAATTCAAGAATGACACAAATGAATTTCGAATTTTAGAATTAGTAAAATAATAAAGCTATATGCTTAATTGAATTAATCTTTAAGAAATGAAAATCTTTTATCAACCTAACGCAAAGATGTAAACATATCAGTTGTAGAA
Source organism: Doryteuthis pealeii (assembly GCA_023376005.1). Lineage (NCBI taxonomy): Eukaryota > Metazoa > Mollusca > Cephalopoda > Myopsida > Loliginidae > Doryteuthis > Doryteuthis pealeii. Next base: position 68,210,359 of record CM042145.1, read on the forward strand.
TACTATAAAACCCAAATGTAACATTTTTACGAAGGCAATCCGTAAATAAAATTAATATTTGTCCTACTACAAAATACTTGAGTAAATAAATAAAATAAAAATCTCTTATGAAATAATGGAATAATTTAAATGTTTTATTCTCAAAAAATCCTGTTTATTTTGGATCAGTTTTGGATAGTTCGAGTTCCTATTGGTACTAATATTGATAGTCTCGCACACACACACACACACACACACACACACACACACACACGTCCAAATCGTTCAAGATGAAATGCAAAATGTAACTCGTACTTACCTAGTGTGGCTTATTCGCCGAATTATTATTTCTTATAAGTGTCGTCACTTTAGCTAAATAATTGACCATTACCATTTTATCATAAAAAAAGATAGGGGAGAAAAAGGATATGCTACACAGAAATATATAATAAGACAGAAAGAACGAAAGAAAGAAAGAAAGAGAGTAGGATAAAGATAGAGAGTGGGAATGAGCGCGCGGAACTGATAAGAATCATCTGTTTCAATCGAACATAATGAAAAGATGAAAAGAAGAAAAGAAAGAAAAAAAGAGAGTGAGAGAGAATTAAATCAAGATTATCATACGTTTTACATATTGAACTATTTCCAATAGTTCTTAAGTAAAGATATCAAACGTTTTAATAATCAAGTTATACATACTGTGGTATATCCATTGACCCTGCTAGTACATATTACCCTTATGTTTTTTGCCCACACCATTCGGTTGATGTGATTATATGTAGCCTCAGTAGAAGTTTAAACTATTTAGATGTTCCAAGAAAATGATGGATGTTTTTATATGACAGGAGATGAAAATCTTTTTAGTTATGTAACTGTATTTGATCAGCGTTTTAATTTTGAAAGGCAAGTCGCGATCTACTCACGCGAAGGTGTCATGACGCGTGACGCCACTCGAAGAAATGCAAAAGACGAGAAAAAGTATTAATGGACTGATTATTTTTAAGAGAACATAGGGAAACAAAGTGGGAATGATAACTAAATAAATAATTAAATGAAGCCTGGTATTTAGTAATTATTTAACACTATTTAACTAGAAACGGAGATATAATAAATAATACATGTCGGTTATTAAGGGAACAAAGTGGGAATGATAACTAAATAAATAATTAAATGAAGCCTGGTATTTTGTAATTGTTTAACACTATTTTAGCTAAAAACGGATATATATTGAAAAAACCATGTCGATTATTAAGAGAGGGCAAATGCGAAATTGCACAGGCTTCAAAAATCTGTCGTAGTCTTTTGTTGTGAATATGGGCTAATATTGTGGCATCATTGAAATTGAAGTTATGATTAGTTTCAGACATATGTTGGAGGAGGGTGTTCTGAAAATTGCCCAATTTAATATCGCGTTTGTGCTCATATAAACGCTTCTTGAGAGTTCTTGCTGTTTCCCCAATGTATTTTTTGTCGCAATCTGTCATATAAAAACATCCATCATTTTCTTCACCCCAAGAGACATCCTGATGAAGGTTCAATGTAACCGAAATGTTTTAAACATCGATTATTAAATTCATCCCAATTTCGGAATACTTGTTTTTTCAAATTTTCTTTATATTGTCGGATTTAATTTCCATATTTACTCCCATATATATATATATATATATATATATATATATATATATATATTATAAAATGGGTACAAGAGATAACCTACTCGAGTTTCACCATAAGGATCTTCAGGGTTAAATCCACTGAATTAATCAAGACACCGATTAATAGCAGTCGATTTCGCGTGTGTCGTCATTGCATTCACCGGTAAGTCAACTTTTCCTTTATATATATATATATATATATATATATATATATATATATATGACTGTGAGGTGGATGTTTGTAGGGGGGTGTATGCAATTTATAACAGATATACTAAATTTTGAACTGCTACATATTCGTACATTTTGGTTAGTGTTTACAAACCTATGGTTACCTCCGAAGAAAAATTTCACAGATCGAATCTATATTTGAGGTCTATCGAAATGAATGAGATTGGTTCGTCCAGTTTGGTAATAAATAATACCAAGAAATATCCGTTTTGATTCTATAATATTCAACTATATAATAAAATACACGCATATTTGATTTATAATTAATACATCTTTTATCAGGTGATCTTGATACTCCTCTCTCAATTCTGCTGCTTCACAAAAATGTCCAAAATTGTCTTCTCTGTCGCATTTCATTTCTACATGTAAAATTTCATGTAAATTACACAATGTAAAAGGTCATAACTTCATGTGATAATAATACTAACTGTAGTGTTTATGAGTGTCCAACTAAACATCCGTTTTGTACACAAGCAAAAACTGCAGGAATTTAACTGTTCATTTATACCTATATCATATTTCGATTTCAATCTACATTTCTTCTTCATTATAACCTTCCTGTCCATAAGAAACTAGAAATATCAAATTGATCATATCAGTTTGAAAGTTTTGACGTAAATACTTCAAACTCAGTCGATTCTGCAGGAATATTGAAGTATCTAGGTGCATTCGTGCGTCTCTCTCTCTCTCTCTCTCTCTCCTCTCTTCCCCCTTTCTCTCTCTCTCTCTCTCTCTCTCTCTCTCTCTCTCGCTCTCTCCCCTGTCCCGCCTGGCCTGGATAAGAGAATATGAGATTGCATAATAATTGAGTTTGTGGCCGGGTGAATGTTTGAGTTCAAGTCGCGCGACTGTTGATATTCCGGGAATATCGATCTAAACTACAAATAAAATAAACCGATCGCCCTACTTAACATCGTCAACTCATTTTCTCTGCTCGTTTTCAAGGATAGACACAATTAATTGACGTTTGGTCAAAGCGAGGCAAATGATAACTACATTTGCACAGAAACGCACGTCTTCCAATATTCACTGGCACATGTCAAGGTGATTGTAGATTTTTAAAATAATTATCGCCAATAACGCTATTCTCTGGCAGGGTATTGACCATGGGGAAGATTGCAGGTGGAAATGTATCATCATCAACATGTCGCGTAATTAATACGAATTTCCAAGACAATCTCTCGCCAACCTTTTCTATCATTCACTGTCACCGGAAGGTCCTCTGTGCAACATCCCGTATCCACGCAGAGCTGGTGAATGTTGGTCATTGATGGACGGCCCACATTGGCATGTCCATGTGCTGGTTTCCACAGGAGAACGTCGCTTAGGAATTAGTCCTAGCTTCTCCAGCATTCTATTCTATTCTCAAATAATTCTCCAGCATTCGTTCTATTCTCAAATAATTGATCATTATCTTTTTGGTACATTAAAATTAAATTAGTATATTGTTTGAAAAAAGAAGAAACAATAAAATAAAAACAACTAAGGTCTTTTCACTGGCAGATGGATATTCACGGGTAAAACACTAGTGTCAGTAGAGAGGGCACCCCACTTAGTCATTTGTGTTACCCACGATCAACCCGCAGAAACACTATGGCCTTACTTAGGCTAGACGGGCGGACAGGGAGCCCCCTCCGATCAATTGGCTGGTCACGTCAATCTCTAGCACCTATATGATAGTCCCAACCATATTGCTCTTATGAGAAGCCCTGACCCTTTTTATCATATATGTGCTAGGGGTCAGTGGCTGAGGGTCATTGTCCTGGGTATGACGTTAAACTCTATCTGATTATGAGGTTACAATTCTGGAGGTCTGGGGAATATGGAGTACCCTTCATCAGTATTATTTCCATGTACATTGACCCGGAGTGGTAGTACCTGTTAGAGTCCCATATTAAATAGAACACAATGGCTTGTATAAATACCTATTGAGAGCTGTCACGTCTCACTTGGATGGTTTGTGAGATAGGGGGCAAGTGGCTATACAACTGCTTCCTTGCGGGATGATGTTTCGACGACTTGTTCAGGATCACACGCAGCATTCTTGTGCAGCTACCATCTAGCTTATTCTCTCGGCGCTTTTTATGGTCGAAGTGATGCAGTCATACAGCAGCACTGATAAAACAAGGGCTTGGAAGAATTGTCGTTTTAACTTGTCATCGAGATCGGATTTCCATATGACTGATAATCTGTTGATTGCAGACCATGCCTTCCCTATTCGTGCATTAACATCGCTTTCTTTATAAAAACACATGAACTCTGTTTTATCGGAATTCACATAGAGGCCGATGTTCTTTGTTGCCCTCTCCAGACTATGCAGAAGTGATTCGGCTTGTGCTTGTGTATTTGCAGGAAGTACTAGGTCATCAGTGTAGTCTGCATCCGTGATAGTCTTTGTGGTTTATCGCCTGCTTCTTTCCTTTTTTGTGTGGGGCTTTGTTCTTTTATGGTATCTAATGGTATTCGGATTACATAGTCTAGGCATATTATAAATATATATGTTGCTAATCTCCATGTAGGACTCCATCAGCTATTTCAAAGAAATCTGTGCCGCCATTACGTGAGCGTACCATTGCTTTAGTGTCTTTGTAGAGCATCATTATAGCAGTAACCGTTTCTTTGGGGCAGACCGTATGTTTGCAGTACTTGGTCCATTTTCCCTCTGTGTATGTAATCAAATATAAACGTACTATTTACTATACATACTACATCACTGGACATGTGCCGACTGAATAGGAATTTTTAATAAGACATGTGTAATATAAGTCTCTCTTTCATTCGGGTTATATATATATATATATATATGTGTGTGTGTGTGTGTGTGTGTGTGTGTGTGCGTATATATATATATATATATATATATATATATATATATATATATATGTGTGTGTGTGTGTGTGTGTGTGTTGTGTGTGTGTGTGTCTGTGTGTGTGTGACAAAATTATTTGGTAACCATTAACAGCATAATATTTTGTTCGAAATGTAGTAACGTCGTGAGATTGTTAAAAAATTCTAAATTCAAATATATAATGTACAGTGTAAAGTCGCCTGAGTGACTTATTGTCAGTATCAGCTGGACAGCGACGGATTCTGACCCCTTTTCACTACCATTGGACCAGGGAGATTGTTTTTGCGTCTGAGGTGGAACGCCACACCAACCATC
>CM042145.1:68220386-68232886 GCA_023376005.1 Doryteuthis pealeii
TTACCGCAAAAACCATCGTAGATTTTGCAAGCATATGGATTATAATCGATTTCACTACTATTAAATATGTGTTTAAAAGTATTAATTTTAATAAGCTCAGCTTTGTTTGGAATAAGGCCAGAAATGTGAGGCACTCGGTAAGAATCAATCTCACTACCGATGATATGCTAGTCTAGCTTGCTATTATATTAAGCCACCATCAAGAAGTACTTTGTGATGATAGAACGTTATACCAATTGGTCTTCGGGATCTATTAACTATAACATAACAACAGGATATCCGATTTATTTATTAAGTCCTGCTTGGTTTGAGGAAAAGTTCAGAAATTTAAGTACTCACTAAGATTCGAAATTAAAAATGATGCAGTCTAGTTTGATAAATACAACTAAATGTGATACTAAAATACTAAAATCAAAGAGCGAATCTCGTTTAGCTAAAAGTTAAAAGTATGATATGCCCAGCGAGAATTAAACTTACTACATTTAGTAATTTAGGTTAGCTTGGCATCAGGAAAGAAATATTGAGCACCTAAAGTTGCTGTGGAATCAATGAGAAACATCAGTTTTTATGTCTAGAAAAAGTAACCTCAGCAATAAAATGGTGTTTCAGAAACTGTGCCAGACCCTTGTATTAAATTCAGCTATGTCAACAGCAACTAAAAAAAAAAACCTTAATCTTAGAAAAAATAGCTCAATCATAACCAGCAAACTTTTTATCTATCCTGTGACTGATTATCTTTGTCTGACTGAAAAAAAAGTCTAAATAACTTAGATAAATTTATTCAACTCCAAATCAAAAATAAAAACCTGTATCGTTTTCTGATGCTTTCATCAGAAACTCACAATAGCAAAAAAAAAAAAAAAAAAATGTCGATATATATTATTATTTATGGTGACAGTTCTTTAAGATAAGTGTAAATGAAATGTTGTTGCATTTGACTTTCGCTGCCAATATCTAGCCTATTTTTTTTTCACAATCTCAAAATACATGATTTTACATTAGGAAAGAAAACTATCACGATATTTTCATTTTAACGGACAGCTTATCAAAAGGTGCAAATACGAATTAGTGAGAATAAAAGCTGTTTATCTTTTCGTAAGGATACTGGTATTCTTAAGTTCTGTTGATTTTCGTTCAAGATCCAGCCAGTTTTAAACACACAATGCAAGTTTGACACACTAGCAAGTTTGACTACTATAACATTGTTAGTAAATTCGATTATCAGCAGTGAACAATATTACTATCCTTGTGCTTAACATAAGCTAATTTCAGTAAATAACATAGCAAGTTAGCAAAGTAATCTCACAGATCAAATGCTCCTTAGTAGTAAATGTGATCTTTATTAGGTGCTCCTTACTTATGGTGCAGAGCATAGCCGTTATTGTCGGAGGAAATGGAAACGGTGACCCGAGTTCAAATTCTGTATAAGGTTGTTTACGTTTCACCTCGCCTTAATGACCTTTACAAGGGCGTAAATCACTCTGCTGTCCATCAGCTGAGGATAAATAGTAGTGTAGACAGGGTTTCTTAGGCTTTGTTAACAGAATTTGCTTGGAGAAGGAAGAATGTGAATTCAAACCAATTTAAACTCCTCTTTAAAGTTATTTCTATGTCACACTCTAGACGTTATGGAGGTGTTGAGAGAATACCTACAAGCTTGGTTCAGGACAAAAAAATGGTATTATTTACATGTGGATTGGTATTTATAGTTGTCTGTGTGATTAAGATATCAGCTGTTTCTGCGACATGATAATGCAGAAACAACGGTTGACTGAAATCATTTCAGTTAACTTATGTTATAGAATGTTGTATATATTTACCAACCCCTCCGCACGAGCAGGATCCGACACAAGGTCAATTTCTTAAGCGGAGTTTAACAGGTTTTAATTCAGAGTTTTACTTCTCCTAGACTGGTTACCTAGCCATGGTTAAAGAGTCAGTCTGCTCTGCTATTTACCCATAGCTGGAGGGTGAATTGGATTTATACCTTTTCGAAGGGTATTAGCGCCATGTGAAATTCCAACAGCTTCGTCCAGGAATTGAACTCGCGTTGACGAGTCCATTTCCTGCAACTCTAACCATTAGACCACGCGCCTCCATTTTATAGAATGTTATAAGACGTTATCACTGAGATCAGAGCAGGAGTTCATACACAAATATCTTCAGATATGTTGGGAAGACAACAATACGTCCTTGAGGGACAAGCGATTGTGTCTTCTATGAGTGCAGACCGCGCGATCGGAACAGGACAGAGAAGACATACAATTTTTAAAAAAATCAACTGCTGCACTTTCATTGGTTAGTAGAGTGTCATGTGGTTTTTTCTCTTTGTTCTTTCTTCTTTCTGGCCGCTCTATCTAGTGAAAGAGTCAGAAAGAAAACTCAACAAACAAATGATTTGAACCCCGGCTCTCTCAGAAGATTTATTTCTAGACTGTAGAATTTTCCTACTGATTTCAAATGTCTACCATCATAACTAATTATGATGCAAAACAATCTGAGCTGACTTTAAGGATGAAATACAGTGAGATAATGATTACCAAACAGGTGATTATCAATCACTTTTCATCATGGCAAAATAAAGAAAGAAAAGAAAAAGATGCTTGGCTGGTTGGCTTGCTTGTCGACAGTTGTTGAGTTATTTAATGACTAAGTCGGTTTTCATTTTTGTTTTTTTGGTTGCAAAGAGTTATATAGTTTCGAGTATTGATTAAATATTATTAATACAATTTTTTTTGCACAGTTTTATAGATCCAAATATTCCTTTCTTATATTAATAATTTCCCAAAAAGTTCCTTTTGACCTATAGATGTGCCCCTACCAGTTACTGGCACTTCATGTTAGAATGGACCTGGGAATAATGGCTACGAAGAGGCATATTTATTTACCTATGTTTGAGAATATACTATTGTGTATTTAACTAAATGATCAAAGTTATTTTTCTTTTTGTTTACTGTTGTTTTTTTTTGGTTTGATTTTTTTTGGGGGGGTGATTTTTATCCCTCTTCATTGAATGCAGTCTATTTATTATAAAAATAATCAGGAAATAAATAAATAAATAAAGACTGATCGATTGGGTGATTGATTTTTACGTCATGTTAACACGTCTAGGATTATTTTATGCCTAGATATTAATTGCAATCGGGTTCATTGTACGTTATTGGTACATGGTCCTATTTGATCCGGAGACAGGACTCAAACAGGTCTTACAACTCCAGACCAGAGTGAACCTGGGAGTAATCACGACCCAGATCTCCAGATCTTTAGACCTAGCCACACTATCAGATGTAGTTTAGTGCCCTATACAGGACACCCGTTTTTTGGTGGTGTGGGTCTTACTCATTTGCAAAGGATACAGTATATTCTAAGCCTTACTAGCTGCGCTAAAGAAATAAAGAAATAAACGAAGAGAAAATAAATTAGCCAATGTATAAATTCTGCTGTTTATAAAAAATATTTAGTTTATAAAAGAACATAAAGAAATACGTTAAATTATTAAAATAATAAAAAAAGATCTGTAAAATATATAAAGCTGTGTTTATCAAGAAAGATATGATCATTGAATGAGAAGATAATTTTCACTTGGTATTGAACACATTTGTTACAATTTTTCTATTAGTCGAAATACACGTGAAAATTCTCTTTTGATACATTATAAAGCTGCACCGTTGTATTTATATTAACATACTTCACTCGAATCTTACTTTTGAAATTAATTTTCCGTTAGGCTAACAAGGAAAGATATCACACGGAGCTAAGTTTGGTTATTATTGAGGGGACTGAACCAATAAAATCCTAGGTCGGTCTCATTTTTTTCTTCAAATGGCACTGTTATCTAGATGTATAATCATCATTTCAATGTAATTTTTTAAGCTATGGTTATACATATTTAGGCGCAGTAATTCGCATATGTGTATGCGCGATTGTGTCTATATGAGTATGTATGCATATAGGCGTAGATAATAGGTATAAGCATGTGGCTATATGGGAGTATAGGTAACGTGTATGTATGTAACAATATAATGTGAAACCTATAGCTATGATATATTGAAGCCTTTGTCTAAAAAAAGGGAAATATATTGACATAGATAAAATTTTAGCTGACAAAATTATCAAACCAAATTAGTATTTACCCAACATGATTGCTACTGTGACCTGATTCAGGTTTGGAAGATAGAAAAAGAAAGAAAGAAAAAAAAAACGGAAATATAACTCGCTGGCCGACTTCGGCCGTAGATTTAAAACAGATGGGCGATCCTGAAATGACCTCGACCGGGGAGTCGAGGCGGATGGTGGCAGACCATATCAGTAGTAAAATCTCAAGTAGGTCGGAACTCCCAGAAGTGAGAGAAGCCGTTCTTAGACGAGTCCTTTGATGTGATCAGACTTGAGTCTCATGGGAAAAGATAAATCTTGTTTTATAGATTACCGGAACATGAAGAAACCAGGATTAAAGAGAATCTATTGTTTTTATGTTTCCCTATGGCTGGAGAATGAGATAACTCTTGTTGGAAAATCGACATTAAAAAAGGGTCGAATGTATTTAAAAAAAACATTCAAGTGGCCGGAAGAGATGGTACCCAGATTGGTGGCGGAAGTAAATTTGATTGGCTGGTTGGAAACAAGAGGGGGCGGTTACCCTTCTTGGTGGGTGGAGCAGAAAAATTCCCGATGTTTTCATGCCGACCGGAAATAAAATTGTTCCGGTCGGAGTGTTACTTAACTCGACGTTTTGGCTTGAGGGCAGAAAGCCGCTGGCAGATGAAAACGGGCGTGGTTGTGATCGCTTGACGGGCTAGCTGACAAGATTAACGCAATACTGAGAGCCGAGAGTAACTGACTTCAGCTAAGACCATTTTGAAAACTTAGTCAACTTACGAACTGTTTTGCACAATACTTTGCAGAAGACCAGAAGTATTTAATTACGGGCACATCACTCCCACCAACCTTGAGAAGTAATTATTTGTATTCTTATATTTTCGAATATAAATGTTGTTGATTTTTTTAAAAGAAAAGATTCGTTATTTTTTTTTCATATGACCAATCGGCCGCCATTAATCTCGGAAATCAGTTTCTATAGCAGATTTCTAGTCGTTTGAGATCTTAGCACAACGTGGGGCATTCGGCTAGATTTCCAGCAAATATAGATACCCTGCAATCCGTGGTTGATGCAGAAAATCCGATCTTGACGGCCAATTTCGGAGATTCTGTGAGCCCTTCAGCTCGGGAGGACCGACGGGTTATATTTGGTGCCTTAATGACCCAGGATTTTTCGACCGGACTGTGACCACAGAAAAAAAAAACCCAAGAAGAAACCACCCCAGGAACCCAGACAGCAAGGACGCTGAAACGTTGAGACCCAGGAACCCAGGAGCTTTGAACGAGACGACAGTTTTTAAAAGAAAAACAAAACAAAAAGAGACTCTAGTCAATTTGACTTAAAAAAAAAAAAAAATTCTGAGAGAACCAGCAACCCAGAAACTGAGGAGGCAAGGATCATTTAAAGGTAGGACACTCTTTTGGTTTTTCCCTTTTTCTTTGTTATCATATATCTCTTGCCAGTGTTTTTGAGTATAATGAGTGTGGGCGGGTCTCAAGATAGTTTGAATAGGGGGTGTCAGGAAGCTGATGAGGGTGGATTAGGAAGAGGAAACCTTCATAGGATATTAGGTGGGATGCGAGTGCCAGTGTTTAAGGGCGATTCTACCAGACTGCAAGACTGGATAGAGTCGATAGAAAAAAAGAAATTGATCTATGGACTATCAGATAGAGAATCGGTGCTGTTAGCATTTGAGGCAACAGCGGGACCGGTTTCAAAATCCATAAGAAGATGGATTGAAGAAAGTCCCGGTTTAGGGTGGGAAGAATTGAAAAATAGAGTGATAGAAAAGTATGCTAGTGTTCGTACCGAGATAGAGGCAAATAGGAAGCTACTTAGGCTGAAGCAGGAATCTGGAGAAACTCCTTCAGAGTTAGGTGAGAGAGCGACCGAATTGGCGTTGCTTGCCTACCCGGAGGAGGTGGCTCGGGAATGTAAGGTGATCCAGGCCCAGCTGGTGGATCTATATGTAGATGCCTTACAGGACGACGAAGTGAGAAATGAGATACTTCGTGGGAGACCGGCCAGGTTGGCCGATGCGTTAGAGCTAGCCCGAGATGGAGAGAGATTCTGGGATCGATCTCGAATTAGAAAGAGCCAAGCTCAGGAAAGGATTCAGGAAGGAGCGAAAATATTTGGGAAAGAAGGGTCCCAGGTCCAAGAGGGGGACGGAGAATACTCCAGGAAGTAAGTGAAGATTGGGAGGAAGAAATAGACCCCAGGCGTGAAACATGGTCAGTGTGGCGTGGATTTCATAATCCCCACCGAGACATAACAGGACGGTTTGTTGGACCTGTAAGGGTGAAGGACATAGGTCCGTGGAGTGTCCACAGGGAGAAATAGACAAGAAGCTGGGTGGATAGACGAGATAAGGATAGGTCTAAAGAATCTCCAGTAGCTAGTCTCAAAGCTGTCCCAAGAAATCAGGGAAAGGCCTATGGAACAACCAGAGTAATTAGGACCAGGGTGGCCCCAATTAGAACGATAAGATTTAGATGTTGGAACTGTGGACAACCAGGCCATATGTCTGCCAACTGTCCTCATAGAAAGTGCTGGGTTTGTGACCAGTTAGGTCACGTGAAGAAGTCCTGTCCCAGGCGAATAAGAAGAGAAAACAGGACTGGGAATAAGACAAAGTGTTGGAAGTGCTTAGATTGGGCCACATTAGCAAATACTGTTTTAGTGGAACAGAAAGTAAGATAGAGTCGGAAAGTTGTGACTCGGAGGCAGGAACGGATAATGCAAATTATCTGTTGTCAGTCCCAATGTCTGGAAAGACACGGGGCTGGAGTAAAGGAAAGAAGATAGTTAGAAAAAGTAAGGTAGAGTCGGAGAGTTGTGACTCTGAGGTAGGAACAGATGATGAAGATATCTGTTGCCAGTCCCAAGGTCTGGAAAGATGCAGGGCTGGAGAAAACGTAAGTCAGAAGGAAAGGCTCAGGTATTCTCGCTCTTAACTGGGGAGAAACAACTGACCTGTAGAGTTAGATTAGGGAAAATTAAAGTAGAAGCTTTAATTGACTCTGGGGCGTCCGTGTCATTGATCAGTAGGGTCGTTTATGATCGCCTGAAGACCCGGAAGGAATTAGGGAAATCAGACCTAAGTATTAGTCAGGCTAGTGGTGAAGATTTGACAGTATTAGGTATGACATGGCTACCATTGAGAGTAGGTGGGGTGGAAAAGAACCACAAGCTGTATGTAGTACCTGGTTTGCACAACGAGATAATTTTAGGGAGAGACTGGCTAGGACGAAATAGGGCACAGTTGACGTTTAACCCCCCAATGTTGTCGGTGGGTGGGGTAGAGGTGTCCCTAGGGGCGGTGAAGAAAAGGTAGTAGGAATACTAGCCAAGAAGGATGTAAAATGTCCGCCCAGAAAGATAGTCGCAAGTAAAGGTGAGGGAGAGGAAGTAGTTCCTATCTCCCAACTACGAGAGAGACTTGGAAAAGAAGAAAGTGTAGAGAGTGAGCCTGAGTTGCCACTCAAATTGAGGATAAGGGGGAGCACAGGCGTTGAAACCTCAAGGGGGTAGTGCTGGCCCCCAACAATGAGTAGGTAAGAAGGTAATGGAAAAGTGAATAATGTCTTGGGTTGTTCGCGTGTGCTGCCGTTCGTGTGGAAGGGCCCCATGCGGGGGTGGTGCTCGCGGATATTTTGAGACTGAATTCACCAAGCATTAGGGTAGGTAACCGAAGAGATAGATATCTGTATGAATTGATAGAAATACTAGTGGTGGTTACCTATAAGTAAAATAGGAGACTCACTCGTCTCTTGTAAGGATGAATAAAACGAGTGAGGTGATCATAGCCAGATCAAGGTGGCTGATAGTGATAGACTTAGGGCTGTATGTGGAGATATTGACCAGGTTGGTAAAAGAATTAGCTGAACTTAGGAAAATTATAGTTCACTGAGAGGAATTCGGATGATGATAAGTATCTAAGGTTGTTAGATTCCTTGGAGCAGGAGGCCTCTATGGTAGCATACCGTGGGAAGAAAATGCAGAATTATTTGAAAGGGGGTAGAGTTGTTGCAAACCAGACCAAAAAGAGCGGTGGTACCCATAGCAGGAAAAGCCCTAAGTGTGTTGTTCGGAACAGTATCCGAAAGCGACAAGAAAATTGAAAGATGTAAAGAGGGTCAGAAAGTGTTAGCCCAGGTAGCTAAGGAAAGCGTATCCATTTTAAACATGACAAGGGTGGAGTTAGCTAAGAACAGAGGCACTATAAATTGGCTTATTGGTAGTATGGAAACCTTGCAGGGAGAAGTGGGGAATGTGACAGACAAGTTATGGTAACCCCTGGTCGTCTTAGAAGTATTCTCGTAGGTATACGGGCAGGGCTCTCTCATCATTTGAGATTGCCAGTTGACCCTACTAAAGAATTGTGGATGTATTATAGTGCCTTGGGCTGTGTTACTTGTTTTAGAAGATGATAGACTGTTGGTATTGTTATCCGTTCCCCTACTGGATAGAGATAGTATTTTTGAAAGATATCAGGTGATGAATTGACATCTCCCATAACCCGGGTAGACCAGACACTTGGAGCAGTTGCTCGATATAAAATTGAAACTGAATTTCTCGTTTTGAGCTTGGTTCGACTAGAATTCCTGCTGTTGTCAGAGGTAGAAGCAATAAGGTGTAAAAGTGATGTCTTAGGAACTTGCGACTCTGTGAGTCCCATATATGTAATGGATAATCGTAAGTTGTGTATACTAGAGTTATACAAAGAGAAGTTTCAGGGAAAAAAAGAATCAATTTTTAACTTATTGGGGACCAATATTAGCGATTAGGTGGAGTTGTGGAAAACCCTAGTGAAGGATTTTCTGAGGCCACGTTAAGAAAGATACCTAAGCTTTTAGGGCCAGTTGAGAGGATTGATTTAGACCAGTTACAGGATAAGTTAAGTTCAGTAGGGACATCGAATTCAGTGTGGAAGGGAACGTCGGGGATGGTGATAAACTGGTCGGTTATGATAGGAATTTGGCTGATCATAGTGATGATACTATCAGCAGTATTCTTGTTGAAAAGACGTAGGAAAGTATTAAGTAGGAAAAGAGCACTGGCAGGTGTGTGTGAGAGCAAGGAGGGAAACCCACTAGGTGTTTCTGTGTAAGGCAAGGGAAACTCAAATGAACCATTGCCAATGATTGATACAAAGAAAAAAAAAAACTCTTGACGAAGGACTGAAGGCTGCTGTTAAAGCAAAAGCTTGTTGCTAAAGATATGTGTGCGTGTGTGTACACATATATTACATGTGTTGATATTCTGAACATAATCTACGGATTGGATTGAGTAATTGGTAAGGAGCGCTGAGAGCTCTGTTTGAATTCTATCCTACTGCATAAAAAGAACATTTAAAAGAAAAAAAAAACCTCTACTGCATGATTAGTAGAAAGAAAATTAATATGAACAAAAAAAAAAAAAAAAAAACTGAGAAAGAACTGGAACAATTGCATGATCAAGGAAGAAGTAAAGACGTTTTCTGTTTCTACTGCATGATTAGTAGAAACCTTATGTATGAATTGTTTTTGAACTTACCAGTTGGTAGGTGGGTTGATATGTCATTTACAAGTAAATGACAAAAGGCGAAGGGAGTGATGTGACCTGATTCAGGTTTGGAAGATAGAAAAAGAAAGAAAGAAAAAAAAACGGAAATATAACTCGCTGGCCGACTTCGGCCGTAGATTTAAAACAGATGGGCGATCCTGAAATGACCTCGACCGGGGAGTCGAGGCGGATGGTGGCAGACCATATCAGTAGTAAAATCTCAAGTAGGTCGGAACTCCCAGAAGTGAGAGAAGCCGTTCTTAGACGAGTCCTTTGATGTGATCAGACTTGAGTCTCATGGGAAAAGATAAATCTTGTTTTATAGATTACCGGAACATGAAGAAACCAGGATTAAAGAGAATCTATTGTTTTTATGTTTCCCTATGGCTGGATAATGGAGATAAACTCTTGTTGAAAATCGACATTAAAAAAAGTCGAATGTATTTAAAAAAACATTCAAGTGGCCGGAAGAGATGGTACCCAGATTGGTGGCGGAAGTAAATTTGATTGGCTGGTTGAAACAAGAGGAAGGCGGTTACCCTTCTTGGTGGGTGGAGCAGAAAAATTCCCGATGTTTTCATGCCGACCGGAAATAAAATTGTTCCGGTCGGAGTATTATTTAACTCAGGCGTTTTTGGCTTGAGGGCAGAAAGGCCGCTGCGCTTGAAAACGGGCAGTTGAAGTTGTGATCGCTTGAGAATCGGGCTAGCTGACAAGATTAACGCAATACTGAGAGCCGAGAGTAACTGACTTCAGCTAAGACCATTTTGAAAACTTAGTCAACTTACGAACTGTTTTGCACAATACTTTGCAGAAGACCAGAAGTATTTAATTACGGGCACATCACTCCCACAAAACCTTGAGAAGTAATTATTTGTATTCCTATATTTTCGAATATAAATGTTGTTGATTTTTTTAAAAGAAAAGATTCGTTATTTTTTTTTCATATGACCAATCGGCCGCCATTAATCTCGGAAATCAGTTTCTATAGCAGATTTCTAGTCGTTTGAGATCTTAGCACAACGTGGGGCATTCGGCTAGATTTCCAGCAAATATAGATACCCTGCAATCCGTGGTTGATGCAGAAAATCCGATCTTGACGGCCAATTTCGGAGATTCTGTGAGCCCTTCAGCTCGGGAGGACCGACGGGTTATACTACGAGTATATGACACAAGATCGCAAGTATGAAGTGTGGATCAAACTACATATTCAGTAGTAATGGGTCTGCAAGTCCTAGCTTACCGCGTAGGTAGACCACGAAAATTATAACATAAAGTTCAAAAGAGATGTCATTAAGCATTAAAATCTAACGTACACTTAAATGTTTATAAGGAAGAGGACACAATTTAGCGTTTTATTTTTACTGGTTAAGTAATATAATTCAATAATTAAAAATCATACGATTTGTGGAACTCTTCAGTTCACCATAAGTACAAAATGTAATATTTGGTATAATCTCCTGCCATCTCTTTTATTGGTGCCATACTATGTCATGAATCCCACTTAACAGCTACTTCGACCATATACGTCATACCCGTGGTGATCGGGTAGGGAAAATAGATTTAGATTTAGATAAATATTAGGCTTAAGTCATTTCTATCAAGTACAATAGTTTTACAACCACCATGTTTAAATATCACTCAGATCCCATACGTGAAATTCAAATGTTATGTCTATTCGAAAATTATTGTTGTAATTTAATATTAATTGCAAAACTAACTTAATGCTGGAAAGAACAAAAAAAAAAAAAAAAAAAAAGAATCAAAACCTTATTTTTAAAGTAAATAAAAAAATTGTAATATGAAAAATCTTAATTTAAAAAAATCCTTAGCTTCTTTTTCTTGTGATTACATCTTTATTCTAAGCTTCTTTTTAAAAACAACATTTTCTCACTGTAACTCAACGGATGAAATGAATTTAATTTTTTGTAATATAAGGACGTATTTCGTTGAACCAATCATATTAATGTTTAGCACTAGCTAATTTGACATGAAATTTATTGACCTGGGATGAACTTTCTAATGACAAAATTATCTAACCAAATAAGAATCTCTCCGACCAAGGTTGCAAGATTAAGGCATCCAGCGAGGATCGAACTCGTTAGTCAGTAGTAATGGATCGTATCTCATAAGTTGATTTATATCTCTGAAAATGTCATTGAGAAAAAAAAATCTAAAATATAATTTGACATTTAACAAGAAATAAATCCTTATTTTTCCTTGATGTCTTTTAGTTCTCAAATCATTTGTTCTTTTTTACAATTCGTACTGAATTAAAAAGACAGTAATTTTCAAAAAAGGGTTGTATTCAATGTTCACATTGGAATATGTCATATATTTAAATAAAGCTGACGTAAGAATATCGTAGTCGACAAAATTGGCTTACGGCTAAGCTTGATCAAAATCTACTGAAACCAGTTAACATTACCCAACGTGTTCATCATGGGTAGGATGTTTCTCTATTGATCCCAAGAGAAACTGCTCCCTCACCTAAAAGGATTTTTTTTGTTTGTTTTTTTTTTCCGGTACCTGAGGTGTCCCAATAGCTGGAAATCTAAGCAGTTTATCGACCGGAGTTGACCCACATTAAACGACATTGTCACATTTGATAGAAACATTAAAATACCCAAGCATAGATTATTGTTTATTATTCTTATTTTCTTGTTTATTTTCGCGACTCATTTTTATTTTTCGACCCAATATATAAGTAGAGCGATCTGCCCCTGAACAGGGTGATCTGTACTTGTAAACCAAACCGAAATCGGAATACGAAAAATATTACATTTTTGATTTTTAGCTTCTTTTTATTGCTACGTTTTTATAGGGAAAAAGAGAATGAATTAATCGAATACAT
>CM042145.1:68237886-68247886 GCA_023376005.1 Doryteuthis pealeii
TGTAAGGCAGTGATATAACAAATAAAAAAAAGTGCTCAATACGTTAGCAGAGTAAATTTATTTTAATATAGGTCCAAGTGATAACCTACTCGAGTTTCACCATGAGGATTATCAGGGTTAACTCCACTGTGTAAATAAAGATGTTGGTTGATTGTAGACAATTATATGTATGTGTCTTTTGCTATAAACGGTACATTATGCAACAGAATTATAAAATCGCTGCTTTGGAATTTAAGATTTCGAAATTTGACGTTTTTTTTTCAAGGTTCAAAACGTCAACATTAGTAGTAAGCTGTTTTTATGTTGTTGTTTAATTGGTTTATTACGGAGATATTATTGTGGCAATTAATTGTGGTTTATTAAAATATGATCAAATTTATTTATTTTATTTTTAAAATTTATTTTAATTGAAATTAATATAGGGTAGGATTCTATGTGTTTATGTGTATTATTATCTCGGCGACTTTGTTACTATTATTAAAATGCCTTGTTATTTTTATAAAAAGACTTAAGGTAAATTAATAATAATTGAATTTAAGATACTGTATATTTATATATTTAAATGTGTATATAAAATTATTTACAACAGAAAAATAAGTTTTGTTGATGATTTATAGTGTACCATTTCATGTTTTTTTATTCATATTATTTAAAATTAATATATATATATATATATATATATATATATATATATATATATATATTAATATCTATCTCTATCTCTCTCTCCCCCCCTCTCTCTCCTCTCCCCCTCTCTCTCTCTCTCTCTCTCTCTCTCTCTCTCTCTATATATAATATATATATATTATATATATATAATGAGAATTTGAAATATATACATAGGTATATGAGCATCATTTAATATTCTGAGAGATCGTTTTAGCACACTGATTGTCGTAATAGAACTCAGAATACAGCTTCGTATCCATTGCTTTATTTGGGCTTTACATTTAGTAAGTTAGACCTTCATTAGCCTTGTGCCAGACAAACCTTAAGTTCTTTTCAATACTAATAGCACTAGAGGGAGATAAGTATTCTAATCTGGGGAATAGTGTAGTGTTGTTAATGACCTCCTTAAAACTTGTGAGGCAAAGGGGAGAAAAATTTAGATCCGACGGGGATTTTCCAATTTCAGCATCGACATTGGGTCAAAAAACTTTAATTAATCAGCAGAGATTAAAATATCATCTCATTATCTGTTTCCGATTTCTCCCCTCGGCAAACAGATGGAATTCGTTTAGCTTCAATTTTTTAGTTTCTTCGATTTACAATTTTAGGCTCTCTTAAATCTATTTTCTTGGTTATGATCTTTGATAATCCGATAAGTGACAAAAATATACGATACTTTATAATCATATTATTCTACATGTATTGTTAAAAATAAATTATATTTCAATTAGTTTTTCTAACAAATATTTCCTCATATTTCGCTTGTATTTTACATATTAGTAATTTGAACATCACAAAATCGAAGGAAAACTTAATTTACCAACGGAATTCATTTTATTTTTGGAAGCTTACCCGTCCATAGGAGCTGGTTTACTTATTAGGCTACAGTCAAAAAACCCTAATTGAAATTCATAGTTCTCCTTCTTTATGATTGACTGGTTGATTTCAATGGCACGTAAACCCGTCTAGGATAATTTTATTACTAGATGTTTGGCAATCAATTTTATTATACGTTCATATTTACATTTTTGAGTAGTTGTTTCTTTAGAGTTTTTACACGTGGTCTTATCGAATACGAATATTGTTTAAACAAATCTATTTTACCCGCAAATGGGACTCTAACACGTACAATTGCACAGGGTCAGAATAGAGCAGGTAGTAATCGCAATGAACGATTGCTAAACACGACCAGAGCTCCACAACTATAGCCTTACCATAAGATGCAGTTTATAGTGATACCAATGAAACCTTATTATTGCGTAGTCTTTTCCTCCCACAGGGCATATTCTAAGCCCCACCGACAGGACTTTCATTCTTTATTTTCTGCGAACTTCATAATCTTTTTTATACAAGACGTGTTTAAAATATTGACATTAAATCGGTGTTTTCACTGATAGAAATAAATAATAAACTAATCGTTTTTTATAGTACCCTTGAGATTCCAAACACTTATTCCTATGAATTTTCCTCTGGTCAAAGCATCATTTAAACTGTTCATCTACGCTGTCATGTGTTTATAATGTTATCTCTCTCCTCAAATCTTAATTCTGTTTTATTGTTTTACAATTCCTTTTCGAGTTTTTTCAATAAACATAAAGAAAAAAACGTCACCACTAAAAAGAGGTGTTATCTGATGGTGAGGTTTCAGTTTTGGAGATGTGAAGAGTGTGGATTAGCCATTCATTGCAATTACTTCTAGGCCCACTTTGACCCACAGTGGTAGTACCCGTGAAGGTCACTTCTACTGAGTAAACAGATCTGTTTCTAGACTATTTGTATTTGGCAGTACTGTGTGAAGAAAATCCTAAGAAAAAAGTTGACAAAAAATATAAATGTAAATATACAGCGAAAACGGTTCCTTAGATTATATGCCTAAAATAACCCTGAACGGGTTAACATGGCGTTACACTCAATCAAATAATCATTCAATTATAATAATCGTAATAATACACATCATGCAATACTATCAAACAAATAATTCAAAGGAAATTTGTGATTTCTCTACACACAGACAGAATCTATGAATCTAGCCTATTCCTAATATGTTTGACCAGATGTTGATTTTGAAATAGGATGTTCTATTGAAGTGTGCAATGTTCATTAGTAAATCTGAGTCTCTGTATATAGGTGAGATATACACAGGTCTTCTTTCAGACTGTGTTATTTATCAAATATTTAAAAAAAGCTTTTTTTTGTTTATCAATACTTTTATTCCACAGTAGTCTCCATCATTATTAATTGTCAGCGAACTCTCGGGCAGTAATACCTCTACTATTAAAATAGTTTGTCACATTGATTTGGAAATTTTCCATTTTGAAAATGCCCTCGTCGTAAAGATTCTAATGTTTATCTTTCCCTTTAAATGTTTCTCTGCCATAATGATATATTAAAGTATGATCCATATATATATATATATATATATATATATATATATATATATATATATATATATAATATATATATTATATATGTGTGTGTATAGACTTTATACATAAAGCCTTTAAGAATGATCATTTGGCTCATCTGTATCTTATCACACAGATCTGGTTGTTCTATTGTACAATCGAATCGTCACGCAAGAACTATTGGTTTAGAGTTGATTGAGTCTGTTCTCAGATCGGTGAATTTTCGGGTACAAGTGACGTCTTCAAATGTGTGAGAACTGGGAATTTTGTGTTTGGAAATCATTCCAGGCAATTACTTCTTACATTGCCACACATTCCAGCCAATTTACTCACCTTAATATACACGATGTTTTCTGGTGGTGATGGTATTTTCCAGGGAGATAATGTAAACTCCCACAGTACGAGGATAACACAAATTTGGCTCCAGAAAAACTCGACTGATCTTCATGTATTTGCCCATGCACTATTTAGATTTAATCACAATTGACCATGTTTGAGGCACGTTGAGGTCTTCGCCAAATTACCTACAGGTACAGCCAGGAAGAGCAACTCAATGTTGAACGATCCTTGAATGTGGATTGATAGATATCGCAAGGAAAGAATTCTTCTACATTGTAGACTAACCATCAAGTAACGTAGCTGCTTTTATTCAGGCTCTGATTACACAAAACTAAAAACAAAAAAAAACAAAACATAAAGCAATAACCTCTTGTTATATAAATATGTATCAGCTTTTTATATAAACTTAAGACAAAACATAATGACAATAACTTAAAGAATTGGAATAAAATTAATTACAGAAACCTGAACAACTACAATATTTTTCTTCTACGGTAATCAATGAAGAATTGAAAACTATATAGATTTTCAATAAGGATAATCTTCAGTGTGCATTTCATAGATGCATTAAGAATAATCACAAAACAGAATTAAAAATATTATTAAAATTTTAAAAGCGTTCATGCAACTGGCCCTCAGTATCTGTTTCCATGAAGATTTGCATCAACAAATATTGTTATCATTTTAAAAACAATTTCGTATACGCAGTACATGTTATACTGAAAAAATGTTAATTTAAACAAGTCGATTTTCATTTTTGAGTAATCATGGATTTAATCATTATATATATATATATATATATATATATATATAATATATATATACTCTTTAGTTTTGGTTTAGCAATCACAAATGAAATGTTATATAATACCGCAGTGGTATTCATTCGATTACATACATCTTATATTTCAGATATTTTAATTAGGAATTATCACCATTGCATTCCGTAATTACAACAGTCATATTATCATCTATTTCTGTAAGGAATCCCAAAACACAGTCAATGAACTGACCACCTGCATAGTCACAACACATTCGTACATTATAATAATAATACCGCCCTGTCGTCTGACGAATAAGAATGCACCGACTGCACCTCTGCAGAGGGGTAAGACTCCCCAAATGGGGCCACCTGTTTGCCGTGGGTGGCGACCCGTGATGCTTAAGGACATAGTCTTGGTGGATGAGCAGTTCATGACATGCATCACTCCACTTAGAACCTTACTTAAGCTAGACGGGCGGTCGGAGAGGCCCCCTCCGAACAATCGCCTGGCCACGTCAAGCCCTAGCACCTATATGATTTTCCCAACCTTATTGCCCTTATGGCAAGCTCAATCCCTTTTTATCATATGGGTGCTAGAAGGCGGTGGCCGCGGGTCTACATGTCCTGGGAATGACGTTAAACTCTATCTAATGGTGAGGTTCCAGTTTTGGAGGTTTGGGGAATGTGGAGCACCCCTTCATCACCATTGCTCCCTGTTCCACTCTGACCCGGAGTGGTAGTACCTGTTAGGGTCCCATCTATGGGTTAAATAGAAAACATGAGTATTATTGTATTATCCATTAAAAATGAAATTATTTCAAAACTTTGTCGGCAGAAGAAGAAGAAGAAGAAGAAGAAGAAGAAGAAGAAGAAGAAGAAGGGGGAGAAAAAGAAGAAGAAAAAATATATATAACCTTAAATTGACATAAAATTGATAATAGAAGAATAGAGTACCAATGTAACCACAGATTTGCTCGATTCACTCATCGGTTTAGTATTCTTACTAATGAATCACCAATATACGAATTGACATGGTTGACTTCACTATTCTGCTTCCGATATTACTAGACTGTAACTCATGGGAAATATTGCTTGTTGAAAATAACGTTGAAAAATACTCCATGCTACCATAAAACAAAATTTCTCTTTGTTTCGTGACCGATGTATACACAGACAGACACACACATTCTCTCTCTCTCTCTCTCTCTCTCTCTCTTTCCCTCTCTCTGCCACACACACATACACACGCATATATATATATATATATATATATATATATATATATATATATATATATATATATATATATATATATATATAAACAAATTTTTTTGTGATGAAACAAAGAAAATACAGTGCTCAATCACAAATTGTGAGAGCTAATATTTATTTAATTTGTTGAGATTTAAAGATAAATGTTTATTATAGACAGTTACCCAGGTTTCTTGCTATGTCACAATCACCAGGCTGTTAAATTAGATCCCATGGTGTTTATTGAAAATCTTTTCTTAATCTTAATTAAGAAAAGATCTTCAATAAACACCATGGGATCTAAATTTCCACCTGATGATTGCGACCTAGCAAGAAACCTGGGTAGCTGTCTATAATTAACATTTATCTTTAAAAACTCAACAAATTAAATATATATATATATATATATATATATATATATATATATATATAGGGTGCGATGGATTGTAGCCATTTTAAATTATTAATTTCACTCATGCGCTTTGTTTATGTCTACTCTGCAGAGGCATTTGAGCAATATCCGCACAACTACGCAATTCACACTTACAGAAATTTGGATACAGAATGCAAAATCTCAAAGTAAATTTTCTTAAAGGTTTAGAAGGAAATTTGAGAAAAATAGCGAATCAACCGTATTTATGCTATTTTTTTTTTTTGTAAAAATAAAATAAAAACAGAAATAAAAAAAAAAATCATTATTAAAACACGAGACTCAATGGCAACAAATAGGAACGCCGGTGAATGAAGAAAGCAAAAGCAAGAACGAATAACGGATCACGTACACACGAGGCACGGGTTAAAAAACTGTCCAATTTTTTTCAAAAAGTCAACGTCTCTGATGACGGATTAACATCCGAAACCATTGGTAAAACGAACTTTGTATTGGTGACTATATATATATATATATATATATATATATATATATAATATATATAAAGCTATTTGTTTGATGTACACTTTGTTTATATATGGATAATTCGGTTTATCTATAACAACTTATCTACCTCCTCCTATTAACATATGCGAAATATAAAGAAGAGTATACCCTTTACACACTTTCGATTCATGATGCTCTCGTGTAATAACTTGAAGAATATGTTTTAAATAGATTAAATTCTAACATAAAGAAGGAGCGGTAGACTAACGGTTATCGTTATAGTAAATGGAATCGGTTACCTGAATTCTGAATTCAAATCATCTGTATTCCATTGGCTTGTTGCGCAATAGTTGGATAATTGCACACTAACATAGAAGTCAAAGGTTATAAATTAATATTAGTGTCACTGAAAGTTTACCGGCCTGTCGGCTGGGGCGTAAGAATGCACCGACTGCACCTCTGCAGAGGGGAAAGACTCCCCCAATGGGGCCACCTGTTGGCCGTGGGTGGCGACCCGTGATGCTTAAAGATAGAGCCCAAGTGGATGAGCAATTCATGACATGCAATACTCCACTTTGGCCTAGACGGGCGGTCGGAGAGGCCCCCTCCGATCTATCGGCTGGTCACGTCAAGCCCTAGCACCTATATGATTTTCCCAACCCTACTGCCCTTATGGCAAGCCCCAATCCCTTTTTATCATATGGGTGCTAGAAGGCGGTGGCTGCGGGTCTACATGTCCTGGGAATGACGTTAAACTCTATCTGATGGTGTGGTTGCAGTTTTGGAGGTTTGGGGAATGTGGAGCACCCTTTCATCACCATTGCTCCCTGGTCCACCCGGAGTGGTTGTACCTGTTAGAGTCCCATCAATGGGTTAAATAGAAAAACATGAGTTGATAAACCAAATTGTATTATCCATTAAGAATTGATTTATTTCAAAACATTATCGGCATTAAATGACCCACTGAGGTTGATATGCCGTAAAACAAAACAAACCAAACCAAACTGAAAGATTAAAACTTTTGTTTCTATTCTTTTTTAAAGTTGAAAAAAATTGGATAAAATCGCCAACGCCATAACTGAAAGCAAAGAGTCAAGCGCCTGTATAAAATCAAGTGGAATCGGAGAGAAATGGGTAATAAACGAAGTACTTAACTGGAAGCGAAGAAAAGTAAAAGCAGTTGCTGCAGGCATTCTGCCAAAATCTTGGAGCAGTCCGCTAAAGTAATTCTATCGATTTATAACTTATTTGGCTCAGCATGAATTCTTCCAATTACGTAAATCAACAGCATGCAACATTCGATTTGGAGGCGTTTCACTTATATGCGACATTAGATTGTTGTTGCTCCTAATACTTCCATTGATGTTAGTGTTTAAAGCATATTCTCTATGCCAGGTTTATCATGGCATTAATGCATGAACCTTTAAAAACTGCCTCGCTTTCAGCTGCGGAAACCTCAAAAGATTGCCTTAAAATATCCAGTGAAAAAAAAATTATTAACGATAAAATGTACAAGTTAAGATAAGAAACTATCAAGAATAAATCATTAAACTTGTCTTTCTTTTTGAATCTATGAATTACAACCTAAAGAATGACTTAGGCACAGCTAGATTAATGATACCTGGACGTCTGGGCAAAGTCTAGACATGTGAGTATCGATTTGAAAAAAGAAAATATTTTCCCAGTCTTGGAGCCGTCTTTTGTGAAACAATATACTCTCTCCATAATCACCAAGTGTAGCATCGTGAAACTTTTGTCTTCTTTCTTAAACTGAAGATTCGTCTTAAGAGGAAGTTTGAAGGAGATATTCCTCACATTATATCTAAAGGAGTGTTTCCGAGCTACTTCGACCAAGTAAAAACTCGCTGGAGTTAATGCCGGCATTGCTAGAAGGGGTGGGGGTTGAAAAAAATCAACACTTCATGTATTCTTCATTTTTGTCTTGTTAAATTGAAGTTCTGTTTGGTTAAATACAGTTTTACTTATGAGGACACATTTTCCAAGTAAAACAATATCATCATTATCATTTGGATGCACGTTGTGTTATGGTTACTATCGTAGGAAATGGACACGGTGACACTAGTTCAAATCCTGCTCGTGGCTGTTTGCATTTCACCTAACGCTAATACCCTTGTGGACATTATGGAGCAGTTAATACAACAAAGATCATTTTGCCCCACCCTGTATTCCAAGCAATTAAATTAGAAACGATATTAAACGATATTAGAGAAAGACGAGATTACACGAGCTAGATATAGATACATAGACAAAAATGAACATGGGACAACGTTTTTGATTTTTGTTAATAATTTAGAAGAATATTTAATTAAGTTATCCTTATCCGAAAATTCCTTTGTTGTGAAATGTCTGTGATAAGAACAATTTCTGGATGTTGACCATTTAAGCAACAGCAGGTAATATAAGCGAGCTGATATCAAAATGACTTGATTCAGCGTTAAATAACTCTAAAAGGTTTTACATGGTGTAAGAAAACTAACCTACTGTATAGAATAGAGGGATCTGCCCCTTTGTCCAGGATAAACAGGGTGATCTTCCCTTGACTAGGATAAAGGAAAAATACAAGGATAGAAGCGGCCATTTGCAATTCGGCTCTTGACGCATGAACGCCGGAGACCACGTCTTTCATACTTTATACCTACCAACCAGCTATGGTCTTTAACCGTGGTATAGCAACCGATCTAGGAGAAGGAAAACTCTGAATTCAAACAAAAGGGCCGCTTTTCTTGCAAGTCAAAACTGATAGCACCCTCTCTTCCTCCTCTCCCTTCTCCCTTCTCCTTCACGTCGTGCTAAGAGGAAGGATTCATTCTCGACATCCGTACCTATTGGCTATCACTATTGGTAGATCCTCTAGACAGCACCCCATGTCGGAACAAAGCTGATTAATGTAAGATTTTGTTGGTAGGATAAGACTAGTATGTCCTTGTGTAAAGATCTATAGGCTGGTTGGTTGGTTGGTTGGATTTTAAGACATGTCAGCCCATTGGAAAATCCATAAGAGAATGTCGCTATAGGAGAACGTTCGTACTTACTTCCAGCAATGAACAGCATCTCTTGTTCTTATTCATTAAAAAAAAAACATCAATAAGTATCAATTAAATCAGTCGCAAGGTCATAGATATGAAACACCTAGTAAAACTCTAAAAACCACTGCTCAATAGAAATTAAACAGCAAAATTAAATCGCTAACAGGAAAACAATGATAATGAGTTTTTCATTTTATTCTTTAAAACGCTAAACATATAAATATGTTAATATTTATTAACATAATAAATTATTAACATAATAAATTAACATAATAAATTATTAACATAATAAATTAACATAATATTAACATAATAAATTATTAACATAATAAATTAACATAATAAATTATTAACATAATAAATTAACATAATATTAACATAATAAATTATTAACATAATAAATATGTTAATAATATATATAATGTTAAATCATTAGGATTAAGCAAGTAGAAACTACTTGTGAATTAATTTGCACAAAATGCCAAACTCCAAGCTGCTAAGCATTTAGCTGAGGACATACCAATGAAATTTTATTCAAATTAGTCTACAATTAAAAACAAATTGTCAAAAGGCTGAAGATATCTAGACGTACATGCCATATTCTTAACAAAGGTACATGTGTACATGTGACATAAACAGATCTAGAGCA
>CM042145.1:68255386-68257886 GCA_023376005.1 Doryteuthis pealeii
TTATTATTATTATTGAAACCTCCCTCTTTTTCTTCTTTTTTGCACCAAAATCACTTTATCCCCTTTTTATCTTAGATTTCCTTTTGAAAACCTTATTTGTCATGTTGCTAAGTCCTACTATTGAACCACATGAACATCGTTAAAGTACACAATTAATAAAATCTTGTTTTCAATGACAAAGTTAATTATATTGTTATCATTAAAACCTATGGGTACCTCTGAGTAGTAAGAAAGAGGACAAAGAATACCAAGCATATTCTTTAGTATTCTGTTATTGAAGACATTCATTAAGAAATATTAATTGGGAAAATGACACTTCTTATCTGAAGACAAGAAAAATATCCTGAAAATTATAAATGCTTTCTACTAAGACAATTCCAACTATTTTTTGATTAGGGTAAACATACCAAAAATCAGTGATTTATTTCTACGATAAATAAGCATATAACTACGAAAACTCTGTTTTCCTTTATAAAACACAATTTCGATTTTTTACAAAAATATAAACTTGTAGCAATCCAAATATATGTGCAACTTTAAAATAAATGTTCAAATTCCGTTGAGTTTGGTATTAATAATATCCGTTTTGATTGTATAATGTTTCAATAGAAATTATAACATTCTGTTTTCTTTGTTTTAGAAGAAGCTTAGTATAAAACATTGTCGGGAGTTTATTTATGTAGATCATGTATAAAAAAAGTTTACTGAATCAAAAGTGCCCAACGTTGGTCGGCATAGCATAATAAAACTAAAAGTAATTAAAATATCACCCTTGTTACAATAATTTCATTATTATACGTTCAGTATATCATTTAAAATGTAGAAGACACAATCAGCGGATGAAATTCATATATATATATATATATATATATATATATATATATATATATTATATATATCTACCAACCCCTCCGCACGAGCAGGATGTGACACAAGGTCAATGTCTTAAGCGGAGTTCAACAGGTTTGAATTCAGAGTTTCTCTCTTCTAGAGCGGTTGCCTAACCAAGGTTAAAGAGCCCAGTCTGCCCTACTATTTATCCATAGCTGAAGGGAGAGTAGGATTCATACCAATTCCCAACGGTATTAGCGCTAAGTGAAATGCAATTAGTACGTCCAGGATTTGAACTCGGAGCGACGAGTCCATTTCCCACGACTTTAACCATTACACCCACGCGCTTCCTACTCATATTCAAATATGTATGTATGTGTGTGTGTGTGTGTGTGTGTGTGTGTGTGTGTGTGTGTGTGTATATATACATATATATTTTTCCGGATCAGTGACATAATGAAATTTATTTTGAAATATGGACCCAATGAAATTTTGCACACACCTAATACTTGTTGATTTTAAATTGCAGACAACCAGCCAGAATCAAGTGCAGAAGACTTCGATGTATAGATATTGATGACAACCTATTAAATAATTGTTGCGACTAAATCAGTGAAACATAATTTGTCAATGAATAAAGTCAGAAGATATGGACTCATGTCTAATTTTGAAAGATGATAGTTTCTAACATTCGCATACGAAATGATGAAGAGTTCTTTGTTTGATAGATTCTGATAAATTCAGTACAAATAACGACAAGTGAGTAAAGATAGAGTTACTTCAACTTAGCAAACATTAATGTCTGGCAAACAGATCTGGTAAAGATGTACAAATATCATAATTAATGAAAACAACAACGATAGTAATAACGTCGTTTATCATTACGATGATGATTATTTATTAGTCTTTATGACTCTAAAAGTATTAATGAAGCACATCAATTACTGAGAGATTTATATTAACTACAAAATATGGAAATAGGGAAATTTTTAAACTCATTTTTACAAGTTTTTAGTATTATCTTTCATCTTCCTAATTCTTAACGCTTTTTAGGCTTATGACGACTGTAAGAAAACAAGACAGTGCGGATACATAAATAAAGAGTAAGCTATCGACAAGACTCGAAATCACGGTCTCATCACGGAAACCTAGTTGTATGAACCAGTTGTAATACTAACTAGAATATGAAAAAAGGGATAATTTTACAAAAAGCAAATTATCAGCATAAATTGTGTTTATTGTTTTGAATAGTAGATTTCCTGGTTTTCCTAAAGGTGATGAACCGAGCAAATTGTGAGATGAAAAAAATACTAGAATTAGAAAGATGAAGGATGATACTAGTCAAAATTATCAATAATGATGATTGCTAGAGATTAATCGAAAGTAAATACAGAAAAATCTCTTAACATTATTCATACACCAACACATATGAGAGCGACCAATCGGTGCAATTGAGTTGAGTGCCCTTTTAGGAGTTATCAATACGTCAGTGTGTTATGTAAACATTAACAACAATGAATATTTATACCTGACTTCATTTCAAATGCTTCTTAGTTTTTTGTTTTTTGTTGTTTTGTTTTTAATTTTGTCTTTTTGGTACCAATACAGAGTAGCGCACAAAAGATATTATTAGATTACGTATAAAAAGAATTTTATTTCATTACATTTC
>CM042145.1:68260386-68275386 GCA_023376005.1 Doryteuthis pealeii
TATATATATATATATATATATATATATATATATTTAATTTATGGTTACTACTATGTGAACATAGCGTAAGTAGTTAATCCAATAGGGCTCAATATATTGTGAATTGTGTGTGTAGAACACACCCACACGCATAACACACACACACACACACATATACACACACACACACACATATATATATGTATATATATATATATATGTGTGTGTGTGTGTGTGCGTATGCTTGTGTGTGTCTGTGTCTGTGTGTGTGTGTGCGCGCGCGTGTGAAACTTGGGTGACTTATCTGTGAATATGATATCAAGTTTGTCGCAAATTCAACTGTCGATCAAAATTATTCATTTATCTATTCACTTATATATTTATGAAATTACGGATAGCGATTACTGGTTCAGAAGACTGCATTACATAAATTAGGCTCAATCCTAAGGAAAGGGCTAAATAATTGAGGAAACATTCGAGTTACTTGATAAAAAAAGCAATCATTCAGCGCGTCATGTGATAAATCAATGAGTACAAATACCGGATACAAAGTAATTATAAAATGATTTATTAGAAACGATGGTCATATCCCATTTCAGCTCCATGCATTCTTCGATTGATTTCAGGTATTTGTCATTGCTGCTGCTGTCATTGGTGTGGAATATCTTGTATTAGTCATTTTTGTTTCTTATTCAATGTGCTCTTGCGACGCCACAGTAACTCATTCTATTGTAGTAGATTTTATGAATTCCACAGCTTGTACAAGACATTGGATGCATTTTTATTAAAGTGAATACACGCAACCATCTTTATGGGTCGGGTTAGCTCAGTCGGTAGAACGTTCGGCTAGAAACCACAAGGTTCCTAGTTCGATACCGGTCCCCGGCAACTCAGCGTATGAGTAGCACAGGGATCTGTGCGGTAAAGTAAGGAGCTGATGGTAGGGGTGGCGCTCCACCTCAGATGCTAAAAAACAATCTCCTTGGTCTAGCGCTATTGAAAAGAGGACAGACTCCCTCGCTGACTGGCTGATACCGACTTTAAGCCGCCCCGTCGACTTTACTTTTTACTTTACTATATATATATATATATATATATGTGTGTGTGTGTGTGTGTGTGTGTGTAGACTTAAACAAAAGACACATCTGTTTAACAATTTTATTTTTGATCTTTTCGAGTTTTCTGGTCAACTTTTTAATATTTGGGTGGAATTCCTGGATAAGTCCACTAAAGTTCAGGTCCCGAGTACTTTCGGCACTTCGAAGTGCCATCATCAAGGGTGATGTGTTCCATTTTTTGAAAAATTATATTAATGTGGAGGCTGGAAGGAGAAGAACTATGAGAAAGGTGTTATAGTCATTTTAAAATGTGTGTGCTGCATTGGAAATTAATTTTGTCTAAGAATAGTTTGTATTGTTTTATATATATAGCTTCTAGTATTAGGAGTTTTTGTTTATTTTTTCTTTGTGCAGAATATGTGTATTTTCTGTTAGAATATTTCGATAATTAGAGTGGGGGTATGAATGTAATTATATATATATATATATATATATATATATATATATATATATATATAAATTAATGGTAAAATGAATGAATGGATGAAATAAAGATTAATGAAATGATGGGGATAAATGATTAAAACACTTTTTGAGAGTGGGGTCCCTGATAGAAAGTGTTTCTCATCTATTATTAGACTCCTTTGAAGCATCAAGTTAATATAATTATTCTATAAGTTATTAGAGAAGATAAAAATCCGTCTCTTACCATTGTAATATCTGTTGAGAATGGGTATGAATTTTTATATGTATATATATCTAATCTTGTCTGGTTAACTTCCGGTGAATATTGCTACATTGTAACTATCTTGAATTCAAAATAAAAACGGTCAAATAGAATAATTTATTTACTTAGCTTTTTATATATATTATACGGGGGTGAGTGTAGGTGTGTTTGATAAGCCATTTTACACACATTTTCGTTCACTCGTCGTACGCTGCTAATGAAATATAGAAATCGATCAATTTGTAAAACTGTACGCATTGGTTACAAAAAGACACACGCAATCTATCGTTGGACTCATTTAGATGAATATATTTTGCCATATGATGCCTTTAGGTTCAGTCGAAGATACCTTTATAGCAGTTGATTACTTTGTACTTTCGCTGTCAAAAAGGCCTGTCGAAATCTGGGTTCAAGTCTCCACCTGTTCACAGGCCAGGGACGTTCACTATCCCATGCATATTTAAATAAAACAAACACATTTTCTACTATTGTAACTGAACAGACAAGGAAGAGCGAGCTTTTAGAAAAATAAGATTGCTTCAAACTACTCACGAGTCAAAGGTTATATTTTTAAAAATATTTCAAATGGAAGTATTTATCCAAGCTGTTCACCTCATGTTGGATATGTCGCATGTATGGGGCACCCAGCTAGGATCGAACTCGCTATTCTATAGCAATGGATCGGCGGGAGAAGCGTGTTAACCAGATAGGATGATTATTAGATATAAAGAAAAAGAAAGAAGAAATAAAGAAAAAGAAGGGGAAATAAAGGACGAATAGATTAAATGTTAAGAAGAAGAAAGAAAGAAGAAATAAAAATGAAAAGCAATGCAAAAGAAAGAAATATTTTTGTAGTAACGAGTCGAACTTACCAGACTCAAAGCGACCTAGATGCCTGGCCTGCGAAACTGTCACTGGCAAGGAAAGGAATGTGGTTGGGGGAAGAAGGAATGTGGTACGCCATTATGCCCACTCTGAGTAAGAAGTGTCAAGAAGTTGGAGGGGGGGAGAATGGACTTTTTATAGAGTTTGCTAGGCATTATGGGTGACTATCCATGGTGCATTGCAACTTTTATTTGACTATAAAAGCGACCTATTTTGGCCTGAACAGTACACGCGACACTGTTGCTGAAGAACAAAAATGCAGAGAGCGAAAGAGGAAGTGAAAGAAGAAGAAGAAGATGAAAAAGAAGAAGAAGAGAAATCTGGTGGACAATTTTCAATTTTGGATAGTAGAAAAATAAAAAAAGGAGAAATAGGAGAAGAGAAATAAATGAGAAAAGAAAGAAATCAAAAACAACAAAAAAGTAAAGCATGGAAGAAGAGAAAAAAGGAAACTGGTGAAAATAAAGAAAGAAGAGAGAAAAACACGAGAAAGGAAGAAAAAAAGACGAAAGAAAGTAAAACGAGAACCTTCTTGTTTAACTCGGGAGCCTTCATGTTGTAATCGAGAAAATTAACGGAACTTCGAACCGAACCCTTTTTTACTCCACCTAGGTAGAATGTTCTCATTCTGTTAAACATGACCGGGTGCAAGGGATAAACTATGTTAAGTGTTCTATGTTATTATCGCCCTTAGGCAAGGATTGAACCTGCAACCTCCACTTAGAACTGTATTAACCCAACAACTATATCTGTTGCGCCATGTGTTCAATTGGAAAATTTAGAGCGATGTTTTTAACTTATAAACCTAATGTTCTTTTTACTTAGAATATTTACTTTTATATTTATGTATGATTTTTACCTTAACTCACATAACCTTCTTCAATCTAATCTAGTATTTTTAATTTTTGATTCCTATATTGTATTCATCTCTATAGATGCTTTACTTAAGAGGTTACTATAGCCCAACTAAGACGGGGTCGCATTTTCAAAGAGCGTAAGCTAAGTGGGGGCACGCCGTACCATGGAATAGATTGTTTAGCTCGGTAAGCCATATGTGAAAAAATGTTTCTGAACGGCTAAAGCGTGTCCGTCTGAAGAAAGAAGTTCATCCGTATTTTCTACCAAGATAGCAGTAAGTAATTCGAGAATACCGAATGGAGTTTTATATACTGCGAAAACTATAGGTCTAAATGACAAGGTCTTACTCTACTTGTGTTTCTGAAACGTTTTTGTGCAAAAATGCATTAATCCAGATGATTCGTCACCGAGTCTTAAACTTAATAGACTATAAACGGCCATTCGCCTAAATGTCATGAAAGATTGTGCAGGGAAGGGATTTCCATTTAATGTGAAGCCGATAGCTATAAAATATTGACGTCTTAGTCTAAAAAAAGGAACTTTATCGACACAGTTACATTTTAGCTGACAAAATTATCGAACCAAGTAAATATTTTATTTGTTTATATTTTTCCATGAGTATAATATGACACAACGTATGGGGAATCCAGGGAGGATCGAACCCCTATTTAGTAGTAATGGATCTGCTTGCTAACCGTTACATCGCGACAATTATAACACAAAAGAGATTTCACACAAAATGTTTTCTTATGAGTTGACTTATACCTCAGAAGATTTCGTTGAGAAATAAAATTTCAAATATAATTTGACATTCAACAAGAATTAAATCCTTATTTTTACTAAATTATTAAACAGTAATTTTCCAAATGAGTCTGTATTTAATTTCGCCTATGGAATATGAGATATTTAAATATAGTTGTTCTAATAATATCGGACTTGAAAAAATTGGCTTGCGGCTAAGCTTAATCGAATCTACTGAATCTAACCAATGAGTTCTTCACGGATAAGATATTTCTCACTTTATTCCAGGAAGCATCCCCTAGGCAGCACCTGCTACCCTGCTTAAATGGGGTAGGTTTTGGTTTATAGCCCCATGCTTGAAGCGCTCCAATATTCAGAATTTTAAGCAGTTCATCGATCTGACCTGACCTACATTAAACGACATTGTCACATTTGAGAGAACCATTAAAATAACCAAGTATAAAGTATAATGTATTTATTCTTATTTTCTTATTAATTTTCACAGCCCTTTTTTAACTTCCGACCAAATGTACTTATTTCGCTACACACTGAATTATCCAGATACAAAGTTTGCAAACTCCTGGTCTCGAAGAATGGATATTTATTGACAAGGAGATAACTTTTAGCAGTTAAAATGATCCAACCTAGTAAGTATTTGCGCTGTTCACCACGGGTAGAATGTAACACAAGTTCGAAAGTTTGGGGTATCCATCGAGAATCGAACGCGTTATTCAATAATAAGTGGCCTGCGAGACAAGCTTGCTAACTATTACATCACGATGCGACGCCATTTCTTAGCTGATACGTTCACCATGGGTAGGATGTGATACAAGGTCGTAAGAATCGAACTCATTACCAACTAGAAATGGATCTGCAAAACCAACTTGCGAACCAGTTACACTATTACATTGAATTATCTAACCAAGTATTTCGCCATCGTGTGCCTAAATTGTCGTTGTTAAAGAAGTAATTGTCTTAAGAGCTGCGTTGTTCAAGTGGCATCCGGATTCCAATCAAATCATTGCTTTGACATTTAGTACTACTTGTAAAATATTATTTTAAAATGGAACAAAACAAGTTGTATTTTTTATTAACAAATACTATTTTAAATATAATATATTAATAATTTGAAAGTAATTACAATGCCATAAAGAATAAAAACAAAAAGATGTTATTTTTTGTCTTATCGATTTCAAAGTATAACTTTATCTTCAGAGACGAATTCCAGAAGTGGACGCGTTTTTTTTATGTCGTTATTTTTTTATGTTATAAACACGCGTCTCGTGGTGTTCTTTTTTTTTAAACGCCACGCGGAAAGCCGTGATAGTGATTTAGCCGTTCATTCAATTTCAATTCTATTATTTTCATCTAATTATATATTTATGTATTATTCATTTGATATATGTATAATGAAATGTACATACTATGTACTATATACTATGAGGAACGTGTATTTTAATTAATTATGTATTCAGTGTTTAACTCTAATCTATTGTTTATACTAGGACCTAATTTGGCTATTAATAAACTTTCTCTAATTCTGAGATTACCAATGTTGCGTATTACCGTCTCTATCTTAACGGAAAAACTATTGTCTTTATTTTTGCATTTGATTAAAGTAACATCTTTTTGTTTTTATTCTTTATGTGCATTGTAATTGCTTTCAAATTATTAATATATTATAACATACTTAACAATGCTTCAAGCAAATTACCAATTACTATTTAAATGTAAACCAAACAGAAATTGGAATACAAAAAATGCTAGATTTTTAATTCTTAGCTTCTTTTTATTGTTACATTTTTATAGGGAAAAAGAGAATAAATTAAACTAATACATTTTCTACTATTGAAACACAACAGGCATGAAAAAAAGAACGTTTAGAAAAATAAAATTGTTTCAAACTACTCACGAGTTTAGGGTTGCATTTTTTAAAAGAATGTTTTAACTGTTGGTATTTACCCAACCCGTTCACCACGGTTAGAATGTGACACAAGGTCGTAATTGTGGGGCAACTATCGTTCGTTAGGGTCCAAGTGGTGCAGCCATACAGCAGTACTGATATAACCACAGCCTGAAAGAATTGTCGTTTTAGCTTGTCAGTGAGATCGGATTTCCATATGACTGATAATTTGTTTGTGGCCTACTATGCCTTTGAAATTCGTGTATTACCATCGCTTTCTGTGGATGAGATATTACTACCTTTGTATGTGAATTGTTCTACTTGCTTAAGAGGCTTACCGTCGAGTGTGGAGATATCTCCTTTCAGTTTTATCGGAGTTTACATAGAGGTCGATATTCTTTGCTGCTTCCTCTAAGCTATGTAGTAGTGACTCAGCCTATGTCGGTGTATCTGCAGGAAGTGCGAGGTCATCAGCGTAGTTTGCATCTGTGACTGTTTGTGCGGGATATCGCCTGCTTGCCTTGTTTAGTGTGAAACCTTTTTCTTTTCTGGTATCTAATGATGTTCGGAGTACGTAATCTAGGCATATTATAAGTACATATGGTGCTAATGTATCTCCTTGTAGGACTCCAGCGAAATGTCAAGAAAATATGTGTCACCATCAGGTGAGCGTACCATTGCTTTAGTGTCTTTGTATAGCATCATTATTGCGGCAACCATTTCTTTGGGGAGATAAGTAGTATTTGTTTCATTTTTCAATAACAATTCTGAAAATGTACTTACGAAATATCATCAGATATCGATAATTAAAAGCTTTAGAATAAATTCAATAGCTCGCTGTTCGTGAGGGTACCAAAATTCAAATATGTATACTAGTCTTTAGCTCTAGCAAACACGTGTAGATTAAAATACGGGGTGGGGAGGTAGAATGGCTGAGTTTCTTCGCTAGACAAATTGCCATCACCCATGCCAACATAACTACTAATTTCGGAAATAATTCTACACTCTTCTATTACTTTCAGTGAAAAATAATTGCAAACATTTTTGGAATAATGTAAAGTAAAAATCCACGAATACCATGTAAAATTAATGCAAAGAAAAGCTTTGTAGAACCCACTCGTAGAATCCATGAAATAAAAGAAGTACAGATGAGATTAACAATCTGAAAATGCGTACTAACAGCAATAGCGTATTTTGAAAGATCAAATAAAAAACGTCTACATTATTCCAACGCGGTTCATAGATATGCAATATCAATTAATGCTAAGGTTGTTTGTTTTGTTTGAAGTTGTTTTGTCGTTTTTCTTGTTTTGTTTTTTTTATTTTTTTAATCGCGGGAGGCATCTAGGGATAAAAACATCAGACGCTGTTTTGTCATAAATCTCGTGGTAAATATAATTAAATCTTTTAATCCGCAACACTTTTATTGGTTTGTCCTTTGTTTGAAACAATTCCGAATTTCTCATATCGACCCCTTAAAAATATGTGTTTTTTTCTGTTTTGGCCATTTTTTATTTACAGAACTTTCGGAAAGAAATAATCAGTTTTCAGTTGTTTTCCTTCTTCCTTCCACTGAAGGGTGGGGGGTGGGGTGAGGGAAGGGGTGAAAGGTTATTTTTTTTTGTTTTTGTGGTGTTTTTTTTTTTTTTTCTCTTTTTGTTTTCATAAAAAAATGTTTGACATCTGCTGTAGCTTTATTTAATTATGCTTAAAAAATAAAGGCTGAAAATTCTTTAGAACATCGAAGTGATGATGATGATGATGATGATTATGATGATGATGATGATGATGATGATGATGAAATTAGGATAATTAACGATGGAAAGGAATTTTAAAAAGGGGAAAATAACAGATATAAAGAAAGTAGAATAAGAAAAGATGATTATTAAGTGGATGACAAAGAGGGGGAATGGAGCATGATGATGATGATGATGATGATGATGATGATCATCATCATCATCATCATCATCGTCAGTAGCAACAGCATCAACAGAAGAGGAAGGGAGAAGCGAATGATGAAGGTTACGACGGAAATAAGGAGATAAGGAGAGTGAAGATAGAAGATTAAGTTGGTGAGTAGAGTGAAAAAAAAAAGAGTAACCATGACGAAGACAAAAACAAAAAATAAAGCCAAAGTACCTGTTTATCGTATTAAACGTTCAAAAGAAATTAATTTTAGATCTTAGTCAATCACATCATAATCATAAACATGAAAGTCACAGTTTTAAAAACCTAAATGTTAATCTTGAATTCACCATCATTTATTTACCATTTGAGATATCTAACCACAACAATTTAATAACTTAATATATCTAAAAATGATATAAATTCAAACAATCCTTTCTTTTTCTAATCAGTGTGTGTGGGGGGTCACAGTCAAGTCTGACGCAATGTTCTTCCAATCGACAGTCTTCAATCTAAACACTCCCAACTGTATCACGCTCGTCTCACCAACAATATCCAAATGTATTTCTCTATCCCGCTCGTCTCGACAACAAAATGCTACTGCCGTTGTTCTCTCTGGTCTGGGAGGGCAAGTCCTTAAAATATACCTCAATCTCCCCACATCTGGGCTCCTCACTCAGAATTGTCCGTGCAGCACGTGCGACACTCGTCAGCACTGCAAGTACGCGTCAATCCTTACGGCGTGACTATTTACATCCGGGTTACTCAGCTATTTTTTATTTCACTGTTCGTCCACAGCCCTTTCGCATTCTGAAGGACACTAGGTCAGTCATACACGCCAGGCAAAGCCTAGCCAGCTTCCTTCGAGAATACGGCAAGTCTTCACACCCGCTACTCTCTCTGTCACACTGTGTCACACGAGGTAGGTCTCTTCTCTCACTACACTTTTCTTTGCCATTGTTAATAGCGTAACGCTCCTGCTCGAACACACACACACACACATACAGAGAGAGAGAGAGAGAGAGAGAGAGAGAGAGAGAGAGAGAGAGAGAGAGAGAGAGAGAGAGAGAGAGAGAGAGAGAGGGGGGGGGATACACACAAACACACACAACCACCTAACATATATTATATATGATTTATGAGGTGATGAACCCTAGATCTTAAACAGAGATCTATTTCCTGTCATTTGTCTTAGAATTAAACGAAGCAAAAAACCAAAATCACCAGATCTAAAACATATAATATACATTTAGATTCAAACTATAACTGATCCGCCAACATAAACAAGAAATATAAACAGTAGTGGTATTATAAATTTGTTCAAGGATACTCTTTGTGTCTGTTTGATAATAATAACACTAGTCAACAAAATCTTTGTTACATTGATATCAACACTGTTATTATCTATTTTTAATGTACTGATTTTAAATATAAAGTTTTTTTTCCTGACTTCTCTTATTTTTTTGCTATCGAGGTATTTCAAAATATCAAAATTTTATTTTCGTCTCCCTGTCATTGTCATTTATCAGAAGAACCATGTGATTGAACTCTCATTAAATTAGCTGGTGAATAAAAAAAGGAAATGGTTACATAGTCTAACTTTATTTTCAACGAAATTTGAAACTGGTTCCTCAATACAAAGGATATAATTTATATGAAAATCAATGTTAGGAAAGAAATTGTTTGCTATGGCGATAAATGCTCAGTTACAGTTTAATCAGGCAGGAATTTGTGCTTGAAGATCTTCAATTTGTGGACTGTCTCAGGGCAGTCTCGTTTAATGTTACAGCAGTAGTATGCCATCATAAGTTTATCCTATCTCGCTTGATATCGCTCCTCCTTTGTCTTGTGGTCCTGACAGAACCACCTACCTTGCTCGGCACTTACTGCCCCTACGTTCCCAGGAAATCTATCATGATGACTGTATAGAAAATGGAGTGTGACACTCATTTTGCATCCAAAAAAAGCCAACATCACATTTGTTACAAGAATTTCATTGTTATTGGCCTTTTTATTACCAACAATGTTTTCTATTACTGCCACAAATGAAAACCATGCTCCCCTTCCCTTATCATTCATCTTTCTGACAAAGACATATGTTGTATACCCTTTCTTTTCTTACTTCTATTCTTCAGCTCATCTTTGGTATCTTACGTTCTTCTTCTAGCGTCTCTTCTAACGTCTAGACTTCGTCTTTCTCTGTTCTTGTTAGTTGGTCATCCTTAATTAATTTCTTCTTCTAGGTCAGTTTTGTTGCCGAGACATTCATCAACCACAAAACCACATTATTTATTTAAACCTTTATTTACTTAACTAAACATATTTCTCTAACTAACATAGCGCACGTATGCAGAGAGCACCAGCTAAGGCCTTATCTGCCTGACGTCCAAGCTGAAACTGAGAGCCAACCAAGTCCCACGTGACTTCATGTATTTCGCGGGCTTTCTGTAATATTCCATGGAAAGTCCCGCCCGTGATATGAAAAGGGGCCACCCCTTCAGAAAAACAGGGAGTTGACAATAATCTATGCATAGATTATGTAACACATCATTATGTACAATTGCGCAAATCTGTTGTCCATCAAACACACCTGCCATGATCTTCTCGATTGGCAAAGCAGGGAGAACCAAAACTATGTGATGGAAGCATTCACCTTCAGTAGTTACTGCTATGACGCAACTTGATATGCAGAAGAGGAAATAGAATCTTTTCTCGGCTGACAATTGTGTTGTATACCCTTTCTTACTTCTTACTTCTAGTCGTCTTTTCTTCTGGTCGGCTTTGGTTCTTCTTCTATCATCTTAACTTGGTCTGTTCTAGCGTCTGGTGTTGAATTGGGGATTCCGGTCTGGTCTTCTATTGGGGATTTCTCCTTATCAGAAGCCCTGTGTCATTGTTAGTGTTTAGGTAATAAACACAAGACTTCGATTTACTTTGATGTTACTTTATTTGTAAATCCCCAAACCAGACATCTGCGCACATCCTACGAGCTCGGCTCCTACTTGCTAACTGACTGAAACTTCCTGAAAGGGTCCTCTATGCCTTCCGGTTCTCACGATTTATCCCTGGAAGGCGTGGTGAGAGTGAGGTCAAGCGCCGTCACTCACTCTCAAGGCCATCAGCTGCACTAATCGCCATTATGTTTCTACACAATTGCCATGAATATTAGGTACCTAATAATTATGTAACAATTGCATCATTGACAATATTTGGCATAGCATCTCCCAGAGTCTCTCGTAAGGGTCACTGTTTCTGGTTCCAATGTTTGTCCCTTGCTTAGCTGTGCCACATGCAAATAACGTAGGGATACTTTATAAATCCTCTTCGTTGATCAAGGAGGAAGTTCACCAATTGTAAGTCTGCGCAAATTGTCCATTTGTGCTCATGGTATTTTAGCATCACAGTTTTAATGTCATTATTCTCCTCTCGTAAACATACAGAATGACCAACTGGTAAAGCTGCAGACATTGCAATTATGTAGTAGAACACACTTCAGGTTGCGCTTATAATTAGCAATAATCTCCAATCATTTTGATTATACAATGGAATTCCTCATTCCTGGAGAAGATCAGGGATATTATTGTTATATACTCGTTTGACTCGGGTATGTAAATGGCGAGGAGATTAGATGGGTTCTTAGTTGTTCTACTTCGTCGGTGGTCATCTTCTTCTTTTGGGCTGCTTCCTTCTGCAGGGCTGGGTGTCTGTGCTTATTTCCCGTTGTAATGATTAAGTATGATTTTATTGATTTTCTTTATTCTTTATTAAAAACCCAGAGCCTAAAAGGGTCTTCAACCGCGCGGTGAGAAGTTTGAATCTTAGAACAGATGAACGTTACGTCAAGTTCCGTGAACTAACAGCTAAAATCTAAATAAACTTAACTTCCACTCTCACGCCCCCAATGGCGGAAGCCTAGGGGTCAACTAAAGTTCATTATCTGTCAATATAAACCCATCTAATTTTGAATTTCAACGAATTCTAATTCAAAATCTAACTACACTTACAGACATAATTTGTAGACTACCCACGAATCATGTAACAATATGATAACTTATTCTCCTCTTTATAAAATTCCTCAAAAACATGTTATCGATTTCAGAAGTATGAAACTGTTGTGGTTTTATTCAATAGCATCTTTTCTTGCAACCTGGAAGCTAAAATTTCTGCTGCCTTTTTGGAGAGCTCCAAATCACGCACAGGGTCATTCAGCTCTGGCTGGCTAAACTGATGACGAGTTGATTACTTTGATGTAACCTGAGAAGGATCGTCTGAATCTGTAAGTATTTCTTGGCTCAGATCATCAGTCCCTGTCATTCCGTTAATACTCTATTCTTCAAACAAGTGAGTAAAAACTGGAACTGGTAGCTTATCAGAGTGCACATTAGGTCGAAATGCTGATGGGATACTACGATAAGGGATTTTTTGTCTATTTTTTTCCAAGGTCTTTTGACCTGACAAAAATAGATGTCAGTTTTGTGGTCCTTCGGTTCCCGCCAGGTCATAGGAATTCCTAAAGGTCACGCAGCAGTTTTTTCATAGTTATGACTCACAGTATGTGGGGTCCATTCCTTGTCTTGATCTCCAAGAGTAAGTCCGAAGTACGTTTTATAGCCTCGCTTCAAAAACAATGTTATATTGCGCCTCTAATGATTAAGCATGAAGTATCCGCAAATAGAACAGAAAGCTCCAGGATTGATGTCTCCTTGAAGGCATGAGCAAATTAGATATCCCTATTATTAGCATAAACTGTTTTATTACTGGTTGCATATTTCTGTGTGTATTTCTATTTGCGCGTGTAAAATCGACAAGACAATACGGCCAAATTTAAAACAGCTACAAGAGCAAAAATAATTAAGCAAGATCCTAATGAATTTTTCGTGCATTTATTTCACACAC
This sequence comes from Doryteuthis pealeii, assembly GCA_023376005.1. NCBI lineage: Eukaryota > Metazoa > Mollusca > Cephalopoda > Myopsida > Loliginidae > Doryteuthis > Doryteuthis pealeii. Next base: position 68,273,339 of record CM042145.1, read on the forward strand.
ACACACACACACACACACACACACACACATCAAGATCTATATCCCGATGTGGCACTGCATCTATGACCAAACATTTTTCTATTGTTATTTCACATATATTGCACATTATTTTGCAAATCGGAAATCATTAATAATTTAAAACCGGTTAACTTATTGACATTTTCATAGCATTTCTGGATTCCTTGGACAAAAATACTTCTATAAACCAATTTTAGGAGTAGGCAAGCTCTAAATCTCATTTTACAGACAAAAGTAGATTACAAATAAATCGCCATTTTTTGTGACCGACTACCCAAATTTGGAAAGTTAAAAATCGACATAACACAGACAATTTTGGGATTGGAAGCTCAAATTTGGGGGATTGTCTAACTTTACGATAGTCCACACCTGAACAAAATTGAAGTGAGAAATTTTAACAAATTCTTTTAGCTTCGATTCGCTTATTTTTGGTACAAACAATGTTCAATAATAGATTAAGTGCCTCATCGGGATATGGATATTGTTAGGAAAAAATCAGAAATCATCAATAAGTTAAATTGGTTGACTTTAAGACTTTTTTGATAGTAGTTTTGGTTTCCTTGGGCAAAAATGGTCTCATAAACCAACATTTTTTTGCCATTTTTCGTGACCCCCTCAGATTTGGAGAGCTAGAAATCCACATAACCCCGTCAATTTTTGGAATTTGAAGCTCAGATTTTGGGGATTGTCTAACATAGTCCACACCTGTACACATTTTCAGAAAAAAATGAAGGGGGTGGGAGACATGGCCTGATGATTTGCCATGGAATTACTCGTATACATTATTAGTATTAGATAGGAATACTTGTTATTATTATCTGTTCAAATAATTTGTATCAAACATAGTTAATTGAAGAGATTGTCATTTGTGATTAGTATAGGCAGATGTAACATCGGAATGTGTAACATTTTTTGTTGGATATTGTACAAACGGAAATAGGAATTTCCGGTTGAATCAAAAAGACAAGGGAAGTGGGAAACAAAGGATGTTCCAGACAGAAGTCTGGATCGAACAAAGAGGAAGATTGAGTAAGATCGGAGGCTTACTGCTGACCGGGTCAAACGAACTGTCCGGAAAAGCAACAATAGCAGGATGACAAAGGACTTCCTATTGACTGGTGACAAATCTAGGATTGCAGGTCACGCAGTACAGTTCTGGTGTAATTTGAATAGACCAGAGCATGCTGGGAAAAAGATTGAAAACGGACGGTTAGACGGAGAGTTCAGCAGTTGAGATTTGGCAGCCACAAACTGCAGACTCCCGTCAACAAAACATCCCTCGGGCACTCATTGTGAACATTGCGCTCTTGGCTAGCCACCGGCATTCTCATTATATGCTCTGTTCCCCTCACCTACCACACACCGAAGAAAATAAAGTAGAGTCATCTTTTGTATACGCGTATCTGTTGTTATTGAAGTTCAGTAGCTGACTACTACCATACATCGCTTTTGGGTTAGTGACGATATCCGCTACTAACATACACGAATTCGAAGCCAGTATACAACGTTTTGTTTTGAACGAATATCTGAGTAATAACAAATAAAATATTCGTCCATCTGAAATTTATTTACGAATACATGGAAATGAAAACCTCATATTAATATTCACATTATATAATATATATATATATATATATATATATATATATATATATAACAAGGTAAATTTCTTAATCAGAGTTTAACAGGTTTGAATTCAGAGTTTTCCTTCACTTAGACAGGTTGCCTTAACCAAGGTTGAAGACCCCAGTCTGTCCTACTATTTACCTATAGCTGGAGGGAGTATAATTGGATTCATACCTTTCCCAAAGGTATTAGCGTTATGTCAAATGCAAACAGCCATGTCCAGTATTCGAACTCAGGTCGACGAATCCATTTCCTGCGGCTCTAACCATTATGCAACGCGTCTCTATGTATGTATGTATGTATGTCTATATATGGATAATGAATATATAAAATCTGTTCGATATATAGACATGTTTGTATGTTTATACATACAGATCTATTGATAGAAATGCTCATAATCTTGA
>CM042145.1:68280386-68300915 GCA_023376005.1 Doryteuthis pealeii
AAGATATTATAAGTAGGTCAGTGTTGAAATGAAAGTCCAAGGACTTCACCGGTCATTTAGTGATTATCAAAAATACAATATTCTTTTGAAATAAAACTGTTTTAAATTCTGATCTTAGCAATGGCCTGCTACTACCTACCATCATCCCGAAACGTTATGAAGGTAGGGGAAAAATCCGGCAGTGTAGCACTAGAAGAGTATCATGCGAGATCGGTATCTCACAGTTCAGTATGGTTAGTCTCCTTTATGGTCTCGGCAAAGAGATGCAAGGCTGCCAAATTGTGCCTCACGTTACGAACATATTGCAAATCTTTTGACTCATCCAAGTATTTCCATAATTTTTCCAGTATTAGTACAAAATATACCTGAAGACATGAAAAGACTTGGACATGGTTAAGAAGAGGAAACTACAAAAGAGAAACAGAATCACTAATAATAGCTGCACAAAATAATGCCATAAGGACAAATTATATCAAAGTAAAAATTGATAAGACACAACAAAACAGTAAATGTAGAATGTATGGTAACAGAAATGAGACGATAAACCATGTATTAAGTGAATGTAGCAAAGTAGCACAACGGGAATACATACAAAGCTAGGCACGTCTGGTTTGGAAAGGGAATCCTCTAGGAATTATGAAAAATTTAAAAAAAAAAAAAAAAATGTTGACCATTCAAAAAAATGGTATTTGCATGAACCAGAATCTGTTCTTGAGAATGAAACGCATTAAATACTCTGGGGCTTTGGGATAAAGACAGATCACCTTGTCCCCGCTAGAAGACCAGACCCAGTATTGGTTAACAAAAAAATAAAAAAATAAAAATCTTGTCATCTGGGAGATTTTGCAATTCCAGCAGATCACAGGGTGAAGCTGGAGGAAAATGAAAAGATAGACACATACCTGGACATTGCCAGAGAATTGAAAAAGCCGTGGAACGTGACTGTAATTTCAATGAAATTAAGAACACCAGTCTGAATTATATCAGAGAAAAATAATGGCAATTGCTCATTTTCGAGATTGTGATGAACATTCCTATAGATGAGATTGGAATTTCTCGCTATTAAGAATATTGTTTGGTGGGTGAAAAAGAGGTCGAAGAAATCATTAAATTCCTTTTTATTTTAAGGCATCTGAAATGAATAATGGACAAGGCTCTCTTAATTTAAATTGCCTGCAAAGACATGATTGTAGCGCCGGCCACCATATTCACGTTAATGTCGTGTGCCCGACAGGCAGAGACAAACGAAAGCCTTGCCAGCGTGAATGTTTGAGCATATGTCTAACTGTGGTTATTGGTCGTCCTTATATTGACTCTAGCCACAAAGTCCGACAGTAAATTAAGTCACGTAACTGTATTACGTGCAATAAACTCATTCAAACACATGTGTCACTGAATATAAGTGATGTGTGCATTGGTCATCCTGACATGACCTTCTTTAGTGAAGCCAAATGTTGGAATATATACAATATATACGATATAAAATGTTCAAATAGCAAGTTTAGACTATTTGTTTCATTTAATTTGATATGCAATTATATACACGTGAGTATCAAACAATTTTCTGTCTTTGCAGATCCTCTTCCATGCATTATTTCATGTATACATCTAAAAACAACGACTAAAATATAATAGCAACACGCACATGCGCAAAGGTATATATATATATATATATATATATGTATTGGTAACGAAAAAGGAAAAAAAATCGGCCATTTTGCGGTTATAGATATATTTCCAGCCACAGGTATCTGTGTATACCTATGAGTTTCATCAAACAACTAACTTTATTAAATATGGCGAACAGAAATTCGTGAGATTTATCTATATTTCTTCTCAGTTTTGAGTTTTAGTTTTTCTCATTTTCTCCGAGGGTAGTGTTTATGACTGGGGAATTAGTGTCACGTTTCGTCTAGTATATATATATATATATATATATATATATATATATATATATATATGTGTGTGTGTGTGTGTGTGGGTGTGTGGTGTGTGTGTGTGCGTGCGAGTGTGTGTGTGTGTTTCATACATATATATTATGTTGTTTCATACCCTTTTATATATATATATATATATATATATATATATATATATATAGTATATATAATAAAGATAATCTACTGAGTCAGACGAACCTACTATTAGTCAGATTTTAGCCCTGAAGAGCTTTATGCGAAACTAATAGTAGGTTCGTCTGACTCAGTAGATTATCTTTATTACTTGGCTCTACTTAGGTATCGAGCACTTTTTACAAATTAGCTTCTCCTAGCGGTTATATGAATATATATATTATCTTATATACATATATATACATATAAATTGTTTTTTTCTTTTGGCCAAATACTATACCAATAGATTATTTTTTGTTGGTACGAATATCTTGGTCTTTCTTTTTTCAAAAATTTTTTTCTTCATGGTTGATGTTTGGTAGTATATTTTTACAATCAAATTCTCTGCCGGGTTTTTCTCTCCGCAAGGATCTACCAACACGCTTGGTATATTAAATTATATATATATATATAATATATATATATATATATATAAAATAAGTTCTCTTTATGTTGTGATTATCGTCGTAAGAAATGTACAGATCTTGGACAAACTGTTTGCATCTCAATAGTACTAATGCCCTTGGAAAGGCATGCATCCAAATTATTCTCTCTCCGTGTATAGCTAAATAGTAGGACATACTAAGCTCTTTGGGCCTCGGTATGTCAGTCAGGAGAAGAAAACTCTGAATTACAACATGTTGAAACCCCTTTAAAATTTGACATATCCCACCTTGTTTCTTTGCGGAGGGATTGGTAAATGTATATACATACATACATGCATGCATACTTACATACAAAATATATATATATATATATATATATATATATATAATATTATTATATGTTGGTTGTGTAGAATGCATACATACATCGATATAAAGATAATTGGTGTATCCTACTATACATACCAATATTTGGGTAAGTATATGTGAATTAGTAGAAAAGAAAAACTGTCCGTATCTGTACCAGCATTAGGATGAACGAAGTGGTTTTGATTTTAACAGGTCTTTATTGGTCTTCTGTACCCTTGAGTCTTTGATACAGTCGACGTCAATTTACCTTAAACTAAAATATATATATGAAAAAATGATATAACAAATGCATAAATAAACCAGTTAACAAAAGAGAAAATTTCAATTACGATACGACTTTACCAACTTTACTTCTCCAGGGCTGGTAGTGAAATGATTTTATTTACCGCGTACCCTACTATTAACGTGGGACCACCCACAAGCCGAAGCTTGGAGTGGTAGGTAGAAAAATTGCGTCGATCCCTCGGCATTCCCCCTCAAGGGGGCGCCTCAGGCGCTGGGCAATAAACCCAGCCTGCCCCTTTAAGTCAAGGAGCAGGTATTGCCTGGAGGGATGGCCCTCTGGGATCGACGCTATTAATTTAACACCTCACCGGTCCAGTGGCGAAGCGCACTGGACCCCGTCCGAAGGACGGGCTGGTAGGGGGGTGATTTATTTTCCCAGTACCCCACGCGTACGAGTCATGCACGAAGGCCCTATTTATGTGGGACCACCCACAAGCCGAGACTCATGGGTGGCGGAAAAAAATTGCGTCGATCCCGTCGGCATTCCCCCTCAAGGGGGGCGCCTCAGGCGCTGGGCAATAAACCCAGCCCTGCCCCTTTAAGTTCAAGGGGGCAGGTATTGCCTGGAGGGATGGCCCTCTGGATCGACGCCTATTAATTTAACACCTCACGGGTCTAGTGGCCGAAGCGCACTGGACCCGTCCGAAGGACGGGCTGGTAGGGGAGTGATATCAATGTCTTCTTTCATGTATTAGATGTACTAATATTGCACATCGCATGCAAATGACCCAGTATACAAACATCGCATGCAAATGATCCAGTATACACAACACTGGGCTGCAATTCTGCTTTACACGCAGAAGGCCGCGAGTTCGATCCTCGTCGAAACCGTCAATCATGCTGCAACAGTATCATCCAAAAGATGTTTATGCATCTTAAAGCTTGGGGCGTGTCCTTTGAAATAAATGCCATAATATGAAGTCTATCGATTATGAATATTTAAGAAAAGGTGAAATAATAGAACTTCATCAATTACCTTTTCGTAAGTTCAGAAGAGTCAAAATCATGAAGATGTAACATGTACAGAGATGCATGATATTTAAATATAGACTGGTACTCGGGAGATATTCACTATTTCTCAGTTGAACTAAAAATAAATTTCGTTAAGCCTGGACGATGCGTTTGCGATTCCATTCGTGCTAATGCCATCGGAAAGGATTAATCATCTGTTCCTATGTGTGTGTAGTTACAGACAGGGTCTTCAGCAATCGGTCGCAGCAAAAATAGAAGTTTAGATCAAACTGCAGAACTGTGCAATTTAGGAAAACATTAGAGAAAAAGAAAACTACAAATACTTTGAATCTTAGAAGCGGACACCATTAAGCAACTGGAGATGAAAATAAAAAGTAAATACAAGAAAACTTTTGAAAAACAACTCTATAGCACAATTTAACAAGTGAAATACAGTCTTTCTTGTAAGATATAATAGACCCTTCTTAAATTAAAATTTTAAAAAAGGAACTTAAAAGAAATATGGACCATAGAAACGAGAAATTTAATCATGATGATGCACAAGGCCTTACAATCAAAATATGATATAGACGATCATGTAAACAAAAGAGGAGAAGAGGATTCGCAATATAATGGCTAACGTAAAAAAATTATTCTTTTTGCCGCATCTTCAATGTTTTCAAGGTGTTTCTGTAAATATATACGTACTGTTTGCGTATTTTTTTTTAAAGAACCTCACCACCGTGTAGTTGAAAACCATACTTGCAACCTTAGCTGATATAATATAAAGGAAGATGCGGCAAAAATGATTAATTTTTTACGTTAGGCATTATATTGGCGAAATCCTCTTCTCCTTCTTTTCTTGTTACATAGAACCGTCTATATCATATTTTATTGTAAGGCCTTGTTGCATCATCATGATTAAATTTCTCGTTCTATGGTCCATATTTCTAAGTTCCTTTTTTAAATTTATTTAAGAAGGGTCTATTATTATCTTACAGAAAGACTGATTCCTTTGATTAAATTTGTGTATTAGAGTTTGTTTTCAAAAAGTTTTCTTGTATTTACTTTTTATTCACTCCAGTTGCTTAATGGTGTCCGCTTCTAAGATTCAAAAGTATTTGTAGTTTTCTTTTTCTCTAATGTTTTCCTAATTGCACAGTTCTGCAGGTTTGAATCTAAACTTCTATTTTTCTGCGACCGATTGCTGAAGAACCCTGTCTGTACTACACACACATAGGAACAGATGGATTAATCCCTTTCCCGATGGCATTAGCACGATGGGAATCGCAAACGCCATCGTCCAGGCTTAACGAAATTTATTTTTAGTCAACTGAGAAATAGTGAAAATCTCCCGAGTACCAGTCTATATTTAAATATCATGCATCTCTGTACATGTTACATCTTTCAATGATTTTGACTCTTCTGAACTTACGAAGGTAATTGATGAAGTTCTATTTTATTTCACCTTTTCTTAAATATTCATAATCGATAGACTTCATATTATGGCATTTATTTCAAAGGACACGCCCCCAAGCTTTAGATGCATAAACATCTTTTGGATGATACTGTTGCAGCATGATTGACGGTTCGACGAGGATCGAACTCGCGGCCTTCTGCGTGTAAAGCAGAATTGCAGCCCAGTGTGTGTATACTGGATCATTTGCATTGCGATGTTTGTATACTGGGTCATTTGCATGCGATGTGCAATATTAGCTACATCTAATTACATGAAGAAGACCTTGATATCACTCCCCTACCAGCCCGTCCTTCGGGAGCGGGGTCCAGTGCGCTTTCGGCCACTAGACCGGTGATGTTAAATTAATAGCGTCGATCCAGAGGGCCATCCCTCCAGGCAATACCTGCCCCCTTGACTTAAAGGGGCAGGGCTGGGTTATTGCCCAGCGCCTGAGGCGCCCCCCTTGAGGGGAATGCCGACGGATCGACGCAATTTTTTTTACCCGCCACCCATGAGTCTCGGCTTGTGGTGGTCCCACATAAATAGGGCCTTCGTTGCCTGACTCGGTACGCGTGGGGTACTGGGAAAATAAATCACCCCCCTACCAGCCCGTCCTTCGGGACGGGGTCCAGTGCGCTTCGGCCACTGGAACCGGGTGAGGTGTTAAATTAATAGCGTCGATCCCAGAGGGCCATCCCTCCAGGCAATACCTGCTCCCTTGACTTAAAGGGGCAGGGCTGGGTTTATTGCCCAGCGCCTGAGGCGCCCCCCTTGAGGGGGAATGCCGACGGGATCGACGCAATTTTTCTACCTACCACTCCATGAGCTTCGGCTTGTGGGTGGTCCCACGTTAATAGTAGGGTACGCGGTAAATAAAATCATTTCACTACCAGCCCTGGAGGAAGTAAAAGTTGGTAAGTCGTATCGTAATTGAAATTTTCTCTTTTGTTAACTGGTTTATTTATGCATTTGTTATATCATTTTTTCATATATATATTTTAGTTTAAGGTAAATTGACGTCGACTGTATCAAAGACTCAAGGGTACAGAAGACCAATAAAGACCTGTTAAAATCAAACCACTTCGTCATCCTAATGCTGGTACAGATACGGACAGTTTTTCTTTTCTACTTAATTCACATATACTTACCCAAATATGTATGTATAGTAGGATAGCACCAATTATCTTTATATCGATGTATGTATGCATCTACACACACCACACATATATATTATATATATATATATATAATATATATAATATATATATTTGTATGTAAGTATGCATGCATGTATGTATGTATATTACATTTACCAATCCCTCCGCAAGAACAAGGTGGGGATATGTCAATTTTTTAAAGGGGTTTCAACATGTTGTAATTCAGAGTTTTCTTCCTGACTGACATACCGAGGCCAAAGAGCTTAGTATGTCCTACTATTTAGCTATTACACGGGAGAGAGAATATTGGATGCATGCCTTTCCCAAGGGCATTAGTACTATGTGAGATGCAAACAGTTTTGTCCAAGATCTGTACATTTCTTACGACGATATCACAACATAAAGAGAACTTATTTATATATATATATATATTATATATAATATATGTATATATAATTTAATATACCAAGCGTGTTGGTAGATCCTTGCGGAGAGAAAAAAACCCGGCAGAGAATTTGATTGTAAAAAATATACTACCAAACATCAACCATGAAGAAAAAAATTTTTGAAAAAAAGAAAAGACCAAGATATTCGTACCAACAAAAAATAATCTATTGGTATAGTATTTGGCCAAAAGAAAAAACAATTTATATGTATATATATGTATATAAGATATATATATATTTCATATAACCGCTAGGGAGAAGCTAATTTGTAAAAAAAGTGCTCGATACCTAAGTAGAGCCAAGTAATAAAGATAATCTACTGAGTCAGACGAACCTACTATTAGTTTCGCATAAAGCTCTCAGGGGCTAAAATCTGACTAATAGTAGGTTCGTCTGACTCAGTAGATTATCTTTATTATATATTATATATATATATTATATATATATATATATATATAAAAAGGGTATGAAAACACAATATATATATGTAGAAACACACACACACACTCGCACGCAACACACACACACACACACACCCACACACACACACACACACAATATATATTTATATATTATATATATATATAATATATATATATATACTAGACGAAAACGTGACACTAATTCCCCAGTCATAAACACTACCCTCGGAGAAAATGAGAAAACTAAAACTCAAAACTGAGAAGAAATTTAGATAAATCTCACGAATTTCTGTTCGCCATATTTATAAATTAGTTGTTTGATGAAACTCATAGGTTACACAGATTACCTGTGCTGGAAATATATCTATAACGCAAAATGGCTTTTTTCCTTTTCGTTTACCAATACATATATATATATATATATATATATACCTTTGCGCATGTGCGTGTTGCTATTATATTTTAGTCGTTTTTTTTAGATGTTACATGAAATAATGCATGGAAGAGGATCTGCAAGACAGAAAATTGTTTGATACTCACGTGTATATAATTGCATATCAAATTAAATGAAAAAAATAGTCTAAACTTGCTATTTGAACATTTTATATCGTATATATTGTAATATATTCAACAATTTGGCTTCACTAAAGAAGGTCATGTCAGGATGACCAATGCACACATCACTTATATTCAGTGACAACATGTGTTTGAATGAGTTTATTGCACGTATACAGTTACGTGACTTAATTACATCAGTCGGACTTTTGTGCTAGAGTTCAATATACTAGGACGACCAATAACCCACAGTAGACATATGCTCAAACATTCACGCTGGCAAGGCTTTCGTTTGTCTCTGCCTGTCGGAGCACACGACATTAACGTGAATATTTGGTGGCGGCGCTACAATCATGTCTTTGGCAGGCAATTTAAATTAAGAGAGCCTTGTCCATTATTCATTTCAGATGCCTTAAAATAAAAAGGAATTTAATATTTTCTTCGACCTCTTTTTCACCCACCAAACAATATTCTTAATAGCGAGAAATTCCAATCTCATCTATAGGGAATGTTTCATCACAATCTCGAAAATGAGCAATTGCCATTATTTTTCTCTGATATAATTCAGACTGGTGTTCTTAATTTCATTGAAATTACAGTCACGTTCCACGGCTTTTTCAATTCTCTGGCAATGTCCAGGTATGTGTCTATCTTTTCATTTTCCTCCAGCTTCACCCTTGATCTGCTGGAATTGCAAATCTCCCAGATGACAAGATTTTTATTTTTTTATTTTTTGTTAACCAATACTGGGGTCTGGTCTTCTAGCGGGACAAGGTGATCTGTCTTTATCCAAAGCCCAGAGATATTAATGCGTTCATTCTCAAGAACAGATTCTGGTTCATGCAAATACCATTTTTTTGAATGGTCAACATTTTTTTTTTTTTTTTAAATTTTTTCATAATTCCTAGAGATTCCCTTTCCAAACCAGACGTGCCTAGCTTTGTATGTATTCCCGTTTGTGCTACTTTGCTACATTCACTTAATACATGTTTATCGTCTCATTTCTGTTACCATACATTCTACATTTACTGTTTTGTTGTGTCTTATCAATTTTTACTTTGATATAATTTGTCCTTATGGCATTATTTTGTGCAGCTATTATTAGTGATTCTGTTTCTCTTTTGTAGTTTCCTCTTCTTAACCATGTCCAAGTCTTTCATGTCTTTCAGGTATATTTTGTACTAATACTGGAAAAATTATGGAAATACTTGGATGAGTCAAAATTTGCAATATGTTCGTAACGTGAGGCACATTTGGCAGCCTTGCATCTCTTTCCGAGACCATAAAGGAGACTAACCATACTGAACTGTGAGATACGATCTCGCATGATACTCTTTCTAGTGCTACACTGCCGGATTTTCCCCTACCTTCATAACGTTTCGGGATGATGGTAGGTAGTAGCAGGCCATTGCTAAGATCAGAATTTAAAACAGTTTTATTTCAAAAGAATATTGTATTTTTGATAATCACTAATGACCGGTGAAGTCCTTGGACTTTCATTTTCAACACTGACCTACTTATAATATCTTAAAAGTCCCATTTTATTCCTACTTAATGAAAACTTCCATAAATGGATAGTGAAAAGTGGCTAATGACAATAAACGCAGAAGTTCTTACTTTCTATCAATGTTTTCAGTTGCAACTTATCTATAAATTATTCCCTGTCCTGGCATGACACTAAACTGCATCTGGGGGAAGCTCCAGCTACTTTGACGCCATTATCTCAAGGTTCTTTTTAACAGTATTGTTAAGTACATGTTTTAGTCCGATCTACGAGTCAAATAGATTAATATGTGATCTGTATGCAATTATGTTTAAAATGATCTTAAATTATATTACCACTCTTACAAAATTCATGTTCAATGAGGTGTTTGTGTTTTTATTCTTAAGAATCATAGATCCTTTTCGTACGGTAAAGAGGCAAATAGTGAAAGTTTTCTGGTAAAAAAACATTTTTTCACGGCTATGCTATTTCTTGAGTATAATTCTCTTTGTTCAAGCTCAAAAGGGAGTATATCCGAAAGCGATGCCTAATATATTATGCTTTATCTAAGCGTCAACGCAGATGCTGGTAGTATGACAGTATTTGTTAAATTGTGCGCTCCTTACGAATAAAACAATAATCTTAATAGTGTTTGTAGCTAAAAATGGTTATATATATTTGTTACCTGATTCTGGTGTAGTGTATTGTGGGGTTTTAAGGGGTCAAATAAGAACAAACGACGGTAACAAAATGTAGGAAAATGTATTAACAGAAAGTAGACAAAATACAATACAGAGAAGTGAAATTACGTCCGACAAAAGTTATTTACTTCGCATTGGCTTACTCCAAGCCACAATTATCCCTGTTACTATAGTAACCTGTCGGCGCATTCCATTGTCTTATAGGGTGTATCACCTATAACATGTTTCATGCAAAAAGCGTTTATTGCAAGATCAAAAATGTAAATACAAAACATGTTATTTCTGTGTCGGGTTTTCTTGACTAAAATAACTACTGCGGCTATTAGTTCTATCACGTTTACTTCTGTTATTTTTTAGGATACCTTAAGAAACTGCTATCAAACCCTGGATGAACTACGTTAACTTTTCACTAATGCCTTGAAAAATACACGCATTCATTTGTTCTCCTACGTTAGAGTAGACCGAGGTCTTTAGCCGTTTTAAGACAATCAGTGAAGGTGAACGTCAACACTGAATTAAACACCTTAAAAATGATATTGTCTCTCATCCAATCTCTGACGAGGGGCTCAGTAAAGACATACTTCTTTAATTATTGTGGCCTCTTTGACATTAATATTAGTTTTTTCCAATGTTTTTAAATCTAACATATTCTTAAACCTTTAAAATGACAGCTGCATTTGATCGATTACTTAGGCAATTTAAGAATCAACGATATATAGACGTTTAGGATTTCCCTGATATTGTGCAAAAATATATATAATAGGCAAGGATCGCAGATTTACTACCACACAAACGTACTGAATGAGAACATTTACTAAACGCGACAGAGCCCTTGTACAACGGTTTTGATCTTTGTGCATTAACTCATATATAGATGTCTCCCTGGCATATACGCAGCACTTGTATACTAGACATATACAGGCGCATACTTGTTAGTATTATAGGTCGCATCAAAGTGTTATAGTAGTCTACATGTAGACACGTATGCGTTCAATCATACGTATACGAGGACAGAGAAAGGCTAGAATATGTATATAAGACCAATGTAAATATATGTATACACATATATATATATATATATATATATAATATATGTGTGTGTGTGTGTGTGTGTGGTGTGTGTGTGCTCTTGACAAAACTGCAAGGGGCTCCGCTGTATCCAGTGTGGGAAGTAGACTTTGAGTATGTGTATTTGAACTGATGATAGTTCTGTGTTGATAACATCAAAGATTGCAAACGGTGACACCAGTGAAGCGACAGGTGGTCTTGAGTTGGGGAGGAGGCCGATGGTGATTTGGAGGGAAGAGGTTGAGCTGGAGAATATAGATCGTCTCGGTTTTCATCAAAGGACCTTTCAATTACCCCCTCACCCCTATCTCTCCTCCTCTCTTTCGCCTTCTCCCCCTCTAATTTTGAACGGGAAGGACAATTATAAAAGAGAGTAAAAGAACAGTAGTGATTTTTATGCCGAGGCAATGTTCCGGAAGAAAGAGCTAAAGTTTAAAAAGATAGAGATAAGAAGTAGAAGATGTAGAAGACATAGGCGACAAAAATAACAAAAACTGCAGGAGAGAGAAACATAGAAATCAGTAGGAATTTTACAGGGGAATTAAAGTAAATAGTAGAGAGAAAATTGATAGATAGATATATATACATATGAAGTAGACAAACAATCTGTTTGAGATGGTGATAGCCGACAATTTTTGGAGAATATGTGCTTAATTAAAGTCATACCTAATTTGAGAATTAATTAGTTATAATTAAATGAATTAGGCGTGCATATCGGTTTAAATGTAAGGTATAAACAAATCGAGAAAAGGCCAATCTCTGTATGTAGATTTCAGCCTATTAGGCATCATCAGCTGAGTTATAGACAGGACAGTGCTTTGTGCGTGATTCGAACCCTACCTGCCAGGCTGACAGGCGGGACACTAACCATTACACTAGCATATACATATGCATATATGTGTGTGTGCGTGTGTCTCTGATTGTATTTGTTGTTTGTTTGTTTGTTTTGTACATGTGTGCTTATGTGTGAGCGTGTTCAAATTTACAGTGGCAAAGAAATTGATAAAAAAAAAAAACAACTTTGTAGTGAAGGAATAATTTGAATCCTAGTCAAGTGATATAGGGATTGTGTTTGAAATGTCCAATTTGATACGGAAAACGATGGCAACTTGATGATGGACGTATTAGTGATCACTTCCAAGTCCCTGAAATTATTAAGAGAACCATGTAAAAATAATGAGTGCCCACTCTAAAGTTGACATATGTTAAGAATTTACCTCAATGTGCGAAACCAGATAATCAAGAAAATACTATATATAGGATAATTTAAGTTACATTACATGCACAAAATTATTCTCTCCTCTCCTCTCTCTCTTTCTTCTCTCTTCTCGTCTCTCTGTCTCTCTCTCTCTCTCTATATATATATATATATATTTATTTATTTAATTTATTTGTTATCACCAATACAAGTTAGTCTTACCAAATAAAAAAAATACAGCTTTTAAGAAATAATTGAGCACTTTATAATCATTTCCCCAATAATAATAACCAAAAAGTTATATATATATATATAATATATTATATATATTATATATTATATATATAATATGGAATAAGGTCCATAATCACATTACCCATGTATTTAAGGCCTTTTTTCCCAAATAACTTTTGCTCTGTTTACAATAATTAAACATTGAGCTCTCATACGGAACCTGACTCTACAACAAACTACGGTAGAGAATTAGGACCCGCCTAGAATCACCTTTTACCAGAAACTTGGTACCACACAAAGGATTATATATTATATATATATATATATATATATATATATATATATATTATATATATATATATATATATATAATCAAGTGCTGACATAATGAATTGACATGACTCTCTCTATATACCTGTCCCTATCAGTCATCGCTACAGCAAGTCTTCACACGCAATCCAGTGTCGTACAGAGCTTGATGGTGTAAGTCGTTGCTGGGCGGCTAAAATTGGTTTCATTTATAGGTTTCCAATGAGAAGATCACTTATGAATTTCGTCTTTCTCAGGCAGTGTTCCTTGTTCGTCTTTAATTGGATGATTTCTGAAAGGAGTAACTGGCCATACAGCTGCTTTTTTGTGGAGTGCAGCTTCCAGGATTTGTTCAATTCAGTGCATAGTGTCTTTGTGTATTTTCCATCTAGCTATTTTCCAAGCGTTTCGAAAAATCAGATTTTTTTTAGATACAGATACAGTAGGAATAATTTTTCTCTTTATCTTATCAGAGATTTCCATATGATCGATAATATGTTGGATATTGTACAAACGGAAATATGAATTTCCGTTAAATTAAACAAAGCGAAGAAAAGACGACAAAGGGACTTTTTCCCGGTAAAGCGAACAAAAGAAAGGAGGGTAACAATAAGTTCGGAAATAGTTATCAGATCAAAAGATAAAAGATGCGTAGGCGGTCGCCATACAAAGCCAGAGGTCGAGCCGACAGTCAGTTTGTCAGTTATAGTCAGAGCGGACGGACGGCGAACAGAGCACAAGGAGCGACGTTGACACGGTCGATCACTGCCAGCGGGCAGTGAGGTTCGTAACCCTTCACGTCACCAACGCTAGTCATCCCAGCAGCAGTAGTAGTCACTGTTACCGCCGCTCACCACGTACAGCCGAGAAGAAGAAATAAAGTAAAAACTACTACTATACCATGTGTCGTAGATTTCATTAAGCGACCACTACATATATCGTCTAGGGTTAGTGACGATACCGGCTACGATACGTACGCCGATTTAGCAGCGTGTTTGAAGAAGCCGCTATATAACATATAGAATTTGATGCCAGTACGCAACAAATAGGCCAATAGCATTCAAGCGTTTCCGATATTTTTGACCTCAAATTCCGTAGATGGTATATTTCTACCTAGGTACGCGAATTGGACTACTAATTTCAGAGGCCTGCCTTTTATGTGAAGTGTTCACATAGAGGCCAACGCCACCTGCTGTCCTTCTCAATGGTATGTAGCAGTGATTCGGCTTAGACAGGTGCATTTGCGAGACTGCTGAATCATTGCTTATTTGTACATCTGTAATATTTTCTGTGGTATATCATCTGCTTCTTGCCTTTTTTTATTTTGTAGGTGTGTGCATGTGTGAGTGTGTGTGAAAGAGAGAGGGAGGAAGGGCACCGAATTATCAAAGAAATGACGACAGAAAACGTATATTTACAACTTTATTTCAGCTACAATCAATCTCCCTCAATATAAGGCTCCTAATCAAGATTATGAGCATTTCTATCAATAGATCTGTATGGTATAAACATACAACATGTCTATATATCGAACAGATTTATATTCATTATCCATATATAGACATACATACATACATACATAGAGACGCGTTGCATAATGGTTAGAGCCGCAGGAAATGGATTCGTCCGACCTGAGTCGAATACTGGACATGGCTGTTTGCATTTGACATAACGCTAATACCTTTGGGAAAGGTATGAATCCAATTATACTCCCTCCAGCTATAGGTAAATAGTTAGGACGACTGGGGTCTTCAACCTTGGTTAAGGCAACCTGTCTAAGTGAAGGAAAACTCTGAATTCAAACCTGTTAACTCTGATTAAGAAATTTACCTTGTTATATATAATATAAATATATATATATATATATATATATATAATGTGAATATTAATATGAGTTTTCATTTCCATGTATTCGTAAATAAATTTCAGATGGACGAATATTTTTTGTTATTACTCAGATATTCGTTCAAAACAAAACGTTGTATACTGCTTCGATTGTGTATGTTAGTAGCGGATATCGTCACTAACCCAAAAGCGATGTATGTAGTAGTCAGCTACTGAACTTCAATACAACAGATACGCGTTACAAAAGATGACTCTACTTTATTTTCTTCGGTGTGTGGTAGTGAGGGAACAGAGCATATAATGAGAATGCGGTGGCTAGCCAAGAGCGCAATGTTCACAATGAGTGCCCGAGGGATGTTTGTTGACGGGAGTCTGCAGTTTGTGGCTGCCAAACATCTCAACTGCTGAACTCTCCGTCTAACCGTCCGTTTTCAATCTTTTTCCCAGCATGCTCTGGTCTATTCAAATTACACCAGAACTGTACTGCGTGACCTGCAATCCTAGATTTTGTCACCAGTCAATAGGAAGTCCTTTGTCATCCTGCTATTGTTGCTTTTCCGGGACAGTTCGTTTGACCCGGTCAGCAGTAAGCCTCCGATCTTACTCAACTTCCTCTTTGTTCGATCCAGACTTCTGTCTGGAACATCCTTTGTTTCCCACTCCCTTGTCTTTTTTGATTCAACCGGAAATTCCTATTTCCGTTTGTACAATATCCAACAAAAATGTTACACATTCCGATGTTACATCTGCCTATACTAATCACAAATGACAATCTCTTCAATTAACTATTTTTGATACAATTATTTTGAACAGATAATAATAACAAGTATTCCTATCTAATACTAATAATGTATACGAGTTAATTCCATGCAAATCATCAGGCCATGTCTCCCACCCCCTTCATTTTTTCTAAAATGTGTACAGGTTGGACTATGTTAGACAATCCCCAAAATCTGAGCTTCAAATTTCCAAAAATTGACGGGGTTATGTGGATTTCTAGCTCTCCAAATCTGAGGGGTCAGAAAAATGGCAAAAAAATGTTGGTTTATGAGACCATTTTTTGCCAAGGAAACAAAACTACTATCAAAATTCTTAAAGTCAACCAATTTAACTTATTGATGATTTCTGATTTTTTCCTAACAATATCCATATCCCGATGGGCCACTTAATCTATTATTGAACATTGTTTTGTACCAAAATAAGCGAATCGAAGCTAAAAGAATTTGTTAAAATTTCTCACTTTCAATTTTGTTCAGGTGTGGACTATCGTAAAGTTAGACAATCCCCCAAATTGAGCTTCCATCCCAAAATTTGTCTGTGTTTATGTCGATTTTTAACTTTCCAAATTTGGGTAGTCGGTCACAAAAAAATGGCGATTTATTTGTTAATCACTTTTGTCTGTAAAATGAGATTTAGAGCTTGCTACTCCTAAAATTGGTTTATAGAAGTATTTTGTCCAAGGAATCCAGAAATGCTATGAAAATGTCAATAAGTTAACCGGTTTTAAATTATTAATGATTTTCCGATTTGCAAAATAATGTGCAATATATGTGAAATAACAATAAAAAATGTTGGTCATAGATGCAGTTGCCCATCGGGATATAGATCTTGATGTGTGTGTTGTGTGTGTGTGTGTGTGTGTGTGTGTGAAATAAATGCACGAAAAATTCATTAGGATCTTGCTTAATTATTTTTGCTCTTTGTAGCTGTTTTAAATTTGGCCGTATTGTCTTGTCGATTTTACACGCGCAAAGGAAATACACACAGAAATATGCAACCAGTAATAAAACAGTTTATGCTAATAATAGGAATATCTAATTTTGCTCATGCCTTCAAGGAGACATCAATCCTGGAGCTTTCTGTTCTATTTGCGGATACTTCATGCTTAATCAGTTAGAGCGCAATATAACATTGTTTTTGAAGCGAGGCTATAAAAACGTACTTCGGACTTACTCTTGGAGATCAAGACAAGGAATGGACCCCACATACTGTGAGTCATAACTATTGAAAACTGCTGCGTGACCTTTAGGAATTCCTATGACCTGGCGGGAACCGAAGACCACAAAAACTGACATCTATTTTTGTCAGGTCAAAAGACCTTGAAAAAAATAGACAAAAAATCCCTTATCGTTAGTATCCCATCAGCATTTCGACCTAATGTGCACTCTGATAAGCTACCAGTTCCAGTTTTTACTCACTTGTTTGAAGAATAGAGTATTAACGGAAATGACAGGGACTGATGATCTGAGCAAGAAAATACTTACAGATTCAGACGATCCTTCTCAGGTTACATCAAAGTAATCAAACTCGTCATCAGTTTAGCCAGCCAGAGCTGAATGACCCTGTGCGTGATTTGGAGCTCTCCAAAAAGGCAGCAGAAATTTTTAGCTTCCAGGTTGCAAGAAAAGATGCTATTGAATAAAACCACAACAGTTTCATACTTCTGAAATCGATAACATGTTTTTGAGGAATTTTATAAGAGGAGAATAAGTTATCATATTGTTTACATGATCTGGGTGTCTACAAATTTATGTCTGTAAGTGTAGTTAGATTTGAATTAGAATTCGTTGAAATTCAAAATTAGATGGGTATATTGACAGATAATGAACTTTAGTTGACCCTATAGGCTTCCGCATTGGGCTGAGAGTGGAAGTTAAGTTTATTTAGATTTTAGCTGTTAGTTCACGAATTGACGTAACGTTCATCTGTTCTAAGATTTTCAAACTTCACCGCGCGGTTGAAGACCCTTTTAGGCTCTGGGTTTTTAATAAAGAATAAAGAAATCAATAAAATCACTTATCATTACAACGGAAATAAGCACAGACACCAGCCCTGCAGAAGGAAGCAGCCCAAAAGAAGAAGATGACCACCGACGAAGTAGAACAACTAAGAACCCATCTAATCTCCTCGCCATTTACATACCGAGTCAAACGAGTATATAACAATAATATCCTGATCTTCTCCAGGAATGAGAGGAATTCCATTGTATAATCAAAATGATTGGAGATTATTGCTAATTATAAGCGCAACCTGAAGTGTGTTCTACTACATAATTCAATGTCGCAGCTTTACCAGTTGGTCATTCTGTATGTTTTACGAGAGGAGAATAATGACATTTAAAACTGTATGTAAAATACCATGAGCACAAATGGACAATTTGCGCAGACTTACAATTGGTGAACTTCCTCCTTGATCAACGAAGAGGATTTATAAAGTATCCCTACGTTATTTGCATGTGGCACAGCTAAGCAAGGGACAAACATTGGAAACCAGGAAACAGTGGGGGGGACCCCTTATTTACCGAGGGAAAAGGGGGGGGGGGAAACTTCCTTTTTGGGGGAAAAAGGGAGGCTATGCCAAATATTGTCAATGATGCAATTGTTAATAATTATTAGGTTACCTAATATTCATGGCATGTGTAGAAACATAATGGCGATTTAGTGCAGCTGATGGCTTTGAGATGAGTTGACGGCGCTTGACCTCACTCTCACCACGCCTTTCCAGGGATAAATCGTGAGAACCGGAAGGCATAGAGGACCTTCAGGGAAGTTTCAGTCAGTTTAGCAAGTAGGAGCCGAGCTCGTAGGAATGGTGCGCAGATTGTCTGGTTTGGGATTTAAAATAAGAACATCAAAGTAAATCGGAAGTCTTGTGTTATTACCTAAACACTAACAATGACACAGGGGCTTTTGATAAGGAGAAATCCCCAAATAGAAACCAGACCGGAATCCCCAATTCAACCCACCAGACGCGAGAACGACCAAGTTAAGATGATAGAAGAAGAACAAAGCCGACCAGAAGAAAAGACGACTAGATAGTAAGAAGTAAGAAAGGGATTATACAACACAATTGTCAGCCGAGAAAAAGATCTTTCCTCTTCTGCATATTCAAGTTGCGTCATAGCATAACTACTGAAGGTGAATGCTTCCCATCACCATAGTTTGGTTCTCCCTGCTTTGCCAATCGAGAAGATCATGGCAGGTGTGTTGATGGACAACAGATTGCGCAATTGCTACATAATGATGTGTTACATAATTATGCATAGATTATTTGTCAACTCCCTGTTTTCTGAAGGTGGCCCCTTTCATGATCACGGGCGGGACTTTCCATGGAATATTACAGAAAGGCCCGCGGAATACATTGAAGTCACGTGGACTTGCGTTGGCTCTCAGTTTCAGCTTGGACGTCGCAGATAAGGGCCTTAGCTGGTGCTCTCTGCATACGTGCGCTATGTAGTTAGAAAATTATGTTTAGTAAGTAATAAAGCGTTTAAATAAATAATGCTGGTTTTGTGGTGATGAATGTCTCCGGCCCAAACCAAAAACTGACCTTAGAAGAAGAAATATTAAGGATGACCAAACTAACAGAAAGAGAAAGACGAAGCTAGACGTTAGATAGAGACGCTAGAGAAGGAAAGAACGTTAAGATACAAAGATGAGCTGAAGAATAGGAATTAAGGAAAAAGAAAGGTATACAACATATGTACTTGTTCAGAAAGATGAATTATAAGGAAGGGGAGCATGGTTTTCATTTGTGGCACGTAATTAGAAACATTGTGGTAATAAAAGGCCAAATAACAATGAATTTCTTGTAACAAATGTTGATGTTGGCTTTTTTTGGATGCCAAATGATGTGTCACACTCCATTTTCTATACAGTTCATCATGATAGAACTTTCCTGGGAACGTAGGGCAGTAAGTGCCGAGCAAGGTAGGTGGTTCTGTCAGGACCACAAGACAAAGGAGGAGCGATAGTCAAGCGAATAGGATAAACTTATGTGGCCATACATACTGCTGTAACATTAAAACGAGACTGCCCTGAGACAGTCCACAAATTGAAAGATATCTTCAAGCACCAAATTCCTTGCCTGATAAACTGTAAACTGAGCATTTTCATCGCCATAGCAAACATTTCTTTCCTAACATTGATTTTCATATAAATTATATCCTTTGATGAAGGAACCAGTTTCAAATTTCGTTTGAAAATAAAATTAGGACTATGTAACCATTTCCTTTTTTATTCACCAGCTAATTTAATGAGAGTCAATCACATGGTTCTTCTGAATAAATGACAATGACAGGGAGACGATAAATAAAATTTTGATATTTTGAATACCTCGATTAGCAAAAAAATAGAGAAGTCAGGAAAAAAACTTTAATTTAAAATTCAGTACATTAAAAAAATAGATAATAACAGTGTTGATATCAATGTAACAAAGATTTTGTTGACTAGTGTTATTTATTATCAACAGACACAAAGAGTATCCTGAACAAACTTTATAATACCACTCTGTTTTATTATTTCTTGTTTATGTTGGCGGATTCATTATAGTTTGAATCTAAATGATATTATATGTTTTAGATCTGTGATTTTGGTTTTTTTGCTTCCGTTAATTCTAAGACAAATACAGGAAAAGATCTCTGTTTAAGATCTAGGGTTTCATCACTCATAAATCAATATAATTATGTTAGGTGCGTTGTGGTGTTTGTGTGTATCCCCTCCCTTCTCTCTCTCTCCTCTCTCTCTCTCTTCTCTCTCTCTCTCTCTCTCGCTT
>CM042145.1:68301015-68318515 GCA_023376005.1 Doryteuthis pealeii
TATGGAGTATACTAACAAGTCTGTTACATTCATTTAATATTTACGGCTCTGTTGCTTTCGTACCGGTTGATGATTTGTTTAGGTTTAGTGTTCCGTTATTTATTTTATTCCATGACTTTTCCTCTCTCTTAAACACAACTACAATTTATATATATATATTATTTATTGATTATTATTATATATGATAGATATGAAAAATGAAAAAACACCAGGTTTAAATGGGTTAGTAGTGTTGAGTTTAAAAAAAAGAATATGTGACGTTAATCATACTTCTCAAACCGTCGACCTTTTTCAAACTCAAAATCTTTTTAACATCTGAATAAGCAAGGTCTACCACATTCGCTTTTTCTCGTTATTCTGTGGAGGAAAAATCCTATTACCTTCCATAATACCAAAAATGCCCCTGAAGATGATCTAATTAATAGATCGAGACACTGCAGCGTCGGCCAATAAACTCACCACTTAACCGCATTTAAACCTGTGTTTTTTCAAAATCTGATCTTATAATATACTACATACCGTGCGGAATTCACTTCCTTTCTTCAACACACACACACCACACACACACACCACATGCATATATATATATATATGGAGGCAGCGTGGGTCTAATGGTTAAAGTCATAGGATATATATATATATATATATAATAATTATATATATATATATATATATATATATATATATACAGTTACCAAAAACAAGAGCCGCGCAAAGCCAAATACACTTAGAAAGCGGACCCAGAAACATGTTAAGTACAAATAATGAGAAGTTTTTAAAATTTCTGCCGAAGGTATTTCTAAAAAACTTCTTAACTTAGAAATGGACATCTATGGTACCGAGTAGTAAATTTAAGTAGGCTCTAATTCAGTATCTATTTATTTGAAGTACTGAACAAATAACTACTTTTAGTTCTCATCCAGTATAAAGATTTAACAACGTTCAAGCATTAGAAAAGATGGGGAATCTTTTTTTGCAAGAATAATTCGAATGAGAAGCGATTTTTGAACGATCAAATTCATGAACCAAGATTTGAACACACTTACAAAATAAAGATAACCAATCCAACAATCTAGACGCCACCATCCAAATATTCGAAATAGCAGTCAAAGAAGACAAAAAACCATCACACGACATAGCTCGAAATAGCCAACATGAAGTTCTAATAGAACTTATACACCAGTTGAGACCCTATCATAACAAAACGGATAAAGGCGGAGCAAAGGTATTGGTATCAAGAATTAATCTTGTAAAGTTTTTGGATGCCATCCTTGACGCAGTTCGAAAAGGGCTTAAGGTAGTAAGTCCTGAGTTGTGGAATCCTGTTTGGTAAGTGAAATAAGTCCTATTCCTGCGTATTGGTAAAGGTCCAGTGATTTATCACGATGTCCGTCGTCCACGAAGGCTGCAAAGTGATTATGGCCAGTAATGCTGCAGTTAAGTATTGTCTCAGCAGCATGAGTATGCTGCCAGTGATTGGCCAGGAAAGATATGGTTTAGTCGCCGAGGTCTATAAATATAAGTGGGTTTTTAACACACGCCTTATTACCAAAAATCTGGGCACCTCTCGTGGTGTATGGTTAGCAAGGTAGATTTTCAGCACCTATTGATAGTGAGTTCGATTCTGCACTGGGTGTCTCCATAACTTCTGGCCTTGTGCCATTCTAAGCTAAGCTTAGTAAATAACTATATACCAAAAATCTGGGCACTACTCTCGTGGTGTAATGGTTAGCAAGCTCGCTCGCAAACCATTGTTAGTGAGTTTCGATTCTCATTGGTGCCCATACTTCTGGCCTTGTGCCACATCTAAGCTCAGCTTAGTAAATAACTATATAAAAAAATCTGGGCACCTCTCGTGGTGTAATGGTTTAGCAAGCTCGCTTCGCAAACCATTGTTAGTGAGTTCGATTCTCATTGGGTGCCCCATACTTCTGGCCTTGTGCTATTATCTAAGCAAAGCTTAGTTTTTTTTAGGCCTTGTGCCATATCTAAGCTCAGCTTAGTAAATAACTATATTACCAAAAATCTGGGCACTCTCGTGGTGTAATGGTTAGCAAGCTCGCTTCGCAAACCATTGTTAGTGAGTTCGATTCTCATTGGAGCCCCCATACTTCTGGCCTTGTGCATATCTAAGCTCAGCTTAGTAAATAACTATATACCAAAAATCTGGGCACCTCACGTGGTGTAATGGTTAGCAAGCTCGCTTCGCAACCATTGTTAGTGAGTTCGATTCTCATTGGAGCCCCATACTTCTGGCCTTGTGCCATATCTAAGCTCAGCTTAGTAAATAACTAATATACCAAAATCTGGGGCACCTCTCGTGGTGTAATGGTTAGCAAGCTCGCTTCGCAAACGCATTGTTAGTGAGTTCGATTCTCATTGGGAGCCCCATACTTCTGGCCTTGTGCCATATCTAAGCTCAGCTTAGTAAATTACTAAATATACCAAAAATCTGGGCACCTCTCGTGGTGTAATGGTTAGCAAGCTCGCTTCGCAAACCATTTTTAGTGAGTTCGATTCTCATTGGAGCCCCATACTTCTGGCCTTGTGCCATATCTAAGCTCAGCTTAGTAAAATAACTTATATACAAAAATCTGGGCACCTCTCGTGGTGTAATGGTTACAAGCTCGCTTCGCAAACCATTGTTAGTGAGTTCGATTCTCATTGGGAGCCCCGTACTTCTGGCCTTGTGCCATATCTAAGCTCAGCTTAGTAAATAACTATATACCAAAAATCTCAACATATCTCAAAGAAGCTAACAGCCAAATAAACAACGAGGAATTCTACTATGGAATTCCAACCGACCTTTTCGAAGGTCATTAGAATATCATTGTAAATTCCTTAATGATATGGTTCGGAAAATCTAATCGACAAAGAAAAATTAGAGATACTAAATCGAACAACATTTCCGCTTCAATCTCGCTTCCCGCATAATACATAAAAAATAGCACCCTTGGAAGATCAGTAACTTTCCTCACTAAACTAGCGCATATAACGTAGATCATGACATACAACCATATAATACCTTGCTGAATATATTATATATATATATATATAATATATATATATATATTATATATGCTATAATTCGTATAATATATATACTATATATATTATGGAAAAGATGATTTACCGGTGAATATGGTCGCAGTGGTTGATGTGAGTTCATAAATGTAAGGCAGTGATATAACATAAAAAAAAGTGCTCAATACGTTAGCAGAGTAAATTTATTTTAATATAGGTCCAAGTGATAACCTACTCGAGTGTTTCACCATGAGGGATTTCAGGGTTAACTCCACTGTGTAAATAAAGATGTTGTTGATTGTAGACAATTAATATGTATGTGTCTTTTGCTATAAACGGTACATTATGCAACAGAATTATAAAACCGCTGCTTTGGAATTTAAGATTTCGAAATTTGACGTTTTTTTTTCAAGGTTCAAAAAGTCAACATTAGTAGTAAGCTGTTTTTATGTTGTTGTTTAATTGGTTTATTTACGGAGATATTATTGTGGCAATTATTGTGGTATTATTAAAATATGTTCAAATTTATTTATTTTTATGGTTTTTTTTTTAATATTTTTAATTCAGTAGTGAAGGATTAAATAGGGTGGGATTGTATTGTGATTTATGTGTAATTTATTATCTCGGCGCTTTTGATACTATTATTAAAATGCCTTGTTTCATTTTTATCAAAGAACTAGGTGATATTAATAATAATTGATTTAAGATATCTGTAATATTTATTTATTTAAATGTGTATACTACAATTTTTTACACAGCAGGAAAATAAGTTTTGTTGATGATTTATAGTGTACCATTTTCATGTTTTTTTATTCATATTATTATTAAAATTAATGATATATATATATATAATATATAGTATATATATATATATAATTATTAATATCTATCTATCTCTCTCCACTCTCTCTCTCTCTCTCTCTCTCTCTCTCTCTCTATAATATATATTATATATATATATATATATATTAATAATGAGAATTTGGAAATATATACATAGGTATATGATCATCATTTAATATTGTGAGAGATCGTTTTAGCACACTGATTGTTTGTAATAGAACTCAGAATAACAGCTTTGTATCCATTTGCTTTATTTGGGCATTAACATTAGTAAAGTTAGACCTTCATTAGCCTTTGCCAGAACAAACCTTAAGTTCTTTTCAATACTAATAGCACTAGAGGGAGATAAGTATTCTAATCTGGGGAATAGTGTAGTGTTGTTAATGATCTTCCTTAAAACTTGTGAGGCAAAGGGGAGAAAAATTTAGATCCGACCGCGGATTTCCAATTTCAGCATCGACATGTGGTCAATAAAACTTTAATTAATCAGCAGAGATTAAAATATCATCTCATTATCTCTTTCCGATTTCTCCCCTCGGCAAACAGATGGAATTCGTTTAGCTTTTTTAGTTTCTTCGATTTACAATTTTATGCTCTCTTAAATGTATTTTCTTGGTTATGATCTTTGATAATCCGATAAGTGACAAAAATATACGATACTTTATAATCATATTATTCTACATGTATTGTTAAAAATAAATTATATTTCAATTAGTTTTTCTAACAAATATTTCCTCTTATTTCTCTTGTATTTTACATCTTATTATAATGGAGATTGTGTGTTTTTCTGTCTGTAACCGAAACTATATTACTACTCAAGTCACAATTTCCTTAGTTATTAACAACACATTCTCCATGATTCTATTTCTATTTAAACCTCAATTAATAATAAAACTGTTTGACATTATTTAATACTGTTGGCCTTACCTAAATACTAAGAAACATGCAATTGTATTTATATATACAACACAATAAATACCAGTTTTCAGTGTATAACGTAAAGCTAATTTGCATATTGATATTTTAAAAAAAACCGATTTTAATAAAATGTGTTTGGTATTATTGATTTCTAATTGTGTTGGTTTTTATCTTAATGAATATGAGTAAAAATCTCTTCAATAAATCCTAAAAGAAATTCATTAATAAGAAGAAATAACTGTAATTTTATTCTTCTTTACTTCCTATTTTAACTAAATAGTTAAATTAGGAAAAATTAGCATTGAAAAACGGAAGTGATAAAAAGAGTAAGTTTCAGTTGTTCTATTTTTCCGATTAATACCCCACTCCGTTTCAAATCTTTTTATCTGAATTCTTAATTAGTTTTATTAGCCTTTCTGATTTAATCTAATATTTTATTACATTTAAACTTAAATACTTGCACCTGGATGGTGCATATATTTGCTAGTATTAGTAATTAGAACATCACAAAATCGAAGGAAAACTTAATTTACTAACGGAATTCATTTTATTTTTGGAAGCTTACCCGTCCATAAGAGCTGATTTACTTATTAGGCTACAGTCAAAAACCCTAATTGAAATTCATAGTTCTCATTCTTTATGATTGACTGGTTGATTTCAATGGCACGTAAACCCGTCTAGGATAATTTTATAACTAGATGTTTGGTAATCAATTTTATTATACGTTCATATTTACATTTTTGAGTAGTTGTTTCTTTAGAGTTTTTACACGTGGTCTTATCGAATACGAATATTGTTTAAACAAATCTATTTTACCCGCAAATGGGACTCTAACACGTACAATTGCACAGGGTCAGAATAGAGCAGGTAGTAATCGCAATGAACGATTGCTAAACACGACCAGAGCTCCACAACTATAGCCTTACCATAAGATGCAGTTTATAGTGATACCAAGGAAACCTTTTTATTGCGTAGTCTTTTCCTCCCACGGGGCATATTCTAAGCCCCACCGACAGGACTTTCATTTTTTATTTTCTGCGAACTTCATAATCTTTTTTTATACAAAGACGTGTTTAAAATATTGACATTAAATCGGTGTTTTCACTGATAGAAATAAATAATAAATTAATCGTTTTTTATAGTAGCCTTGAGATTCCAAACACTTATTCCTATGAATTTTCCTCTTGTCAAAGCATCATTTAAACCGTTCATCTACGCTGTCATGTGTTTATAATGTTATCTCTCTCCTCAAATCTTAATTCTGTTTTATTGCTTTACAATTCCTTTTCCAGTTTTTTCAATAAACATAAAGAAAAAAACGTCACCACTAAAAAGAGGTGTTATCTGATGGTGAGGTTTCAGTTTTGGAGATGTGAAGAGTGTGGAGTAGCCATTCATTGCAATTACTTCTAGGCCCACTTTGACCCACAGTGGTAGTACCCGTGAAGGTCACTTCTACTGAGTAAACAGATCTGTTTCTAGACTATTTGTATTTGGCAGTACTGTGTGAAGAAAATCCTAAGAAAAAAGTTGACAAAAAATATAAATGTAAATATACAGCGAAAACGGTTCCTTAGATTATATGCCTGAAATAACCCTGAACGGGTTAACATGGCGTTACACTCAATCAAATAATCATTCAATTATAATAATCGTAATAATACACGCAATACTATCAAACAAATAATTCAAAGGAAATGTGTGATTTCTCTACACACAGACAGAATCTATGAATCTAGCCTATTCCTAATATGTTTGAACAGATGTTGATTTTGAATTAGGATGTTCTATTGAAGTGTGCCATGTTCATTAGTAAATCTGAGTCTCTGTATATAGGTGAGATATACACAGGTCTTCTTTCAGACTGTGTTATTTATTAAATATTTTAAAAAAGCTTTTTTTATTTATCAATATTTTTATTCCACAGTAGTCTCCATCATTATTTATTGTCAGCGAACTCTAGGGCAGTAATGCCTCTACTATTAAAATAGTTTGTCACATTGGTTTGGAAATTTCCATTTTGAAAATGCCCTCGTCGTAAAGATTCTAATGTTTATCTTTCTTTAATGTTTGTCTGCCATGATGATATATTAAAGTATGATCCCATATATATATTATATATATATATTATATATATTATATATAATATATTATATATATGCGTTTGTGTATAGACTTTATACATAAAGCTTTAAGAATGATCATTTGACTCATCTGTATCTTATCCAAACAGATTGGTTGTTCTATTGTACAATCGAATCGTCACACAAGAACTATTGGTTTAGAGTTGATTGAGTCTGTTCTCAGATCGGTGAATTTTCGGGTACAAGTGACGTCTTCAAATGTGTGAGAAACTGGGAATTTTGGTGTTTTGGAAATCATTCCAGCAATTACTTCTTTACATTGCCAACACATTCCAGCCAATTTAACTCCTTAGTAATACCGATGTTTTTCTGGTGGTGATTGGTATTTTCCAGGGAGATATGTAAATCCCAGTACGAGGATAACACAAATTTGGCTCCAGAAAACTCGATGATCTGATCTTCATGTATTTGCCCATGCACTATTTAGATTTAATCACATTGACATATTTGAGGCACGTTGAGGTTTCGCCAAATTACCTACAGCTACAGCCGGAAGAGCAACTCAATGTTGAACGATCCTTGAATGTGGATTGATAGATATGCAAGGAAAGAATTCTTCTACGTTGTAGACTAACCATCAAGTAACGTAGCTGCTGTTATTCAGGCTCTGATTACACAAAACTAAAAAAAAACAACAAAACATAAAGCAATAACCTCTTGTTATATAAATATGTATCAGCTTTTTATATAAACTTAAGACAAAACATAATGACAATAACTTAAAGAATTGGAATAAAATTAATTACAGAAACCTGAACAACTACAATATTTTTCTTCTACGGTAATCAATGAAGAATTGAAAACTATATAGATTTTCAATAAGGATAATCTTCAATGTGCATTTCATAGATGCATTAAGAATAATCACAAAACAGAATTAAAAAATATTATTAAAATTTTAAAAGCGTTCATGCAACTGGCCATCAGTATCTGTTTCCATGAAGATTTGCATCAACAAATATTGTTATCATTTTAAAAACAATTTCGCATACGCAGTACATGTTATACTGAAAAAATGTTAATTTAAACAAGTCGATTTTCATTTTTGAGTAATCATGGATTTAATCATTATATATATATATATATATATATATATATATATATATATATATATATATATATATATATATATATATATATATATATATCTCTTTAGTTTTGGTTTAGCAATCACAAATGAAATGTTATATAATACCGCAGTGGTATTCATTGGATTACATACATCTTATATTTCAGATATTTTAATTAGGAATTATCACCATTGCATTCCGTAATTACAACAGTTATATTATCATCTATTTCTGTAAGGATTCCCAAAACACAGTCAATGAATTGACCACCTGCCTAGTCACGTATCAAATAACACATTCGTACATTATAATAATAATACCACCCTGTCGTCTGGCGCGTAAGAATGCCCCGACTGCACCTCTGCAGAGGGGTAAGACTCCCCCAATGGGGCCACCTGTTTGCCGTGGGTGGCGACCCGTGATGCTTAAGGACAGAGTATTGGTGGATGAGCAGTCCATGACATGCAACACTCCACTTAGAACCTTACTTAAGCTAGACGGGCGGGCGGAGAGGCCTCCTCCGATCAATCGCCTGGCCACGTCAAGCCCTGGCACCTATATGATTTTCCCAACCTTATTGCCCTTATGGCAAGCCCCAACCCCTTTTTATCATATGGGTGCTAGAAGGCGGTGGCTGCGGGTCTACATGTCCTGGGAATGATGTTAAACTCTATCTGATGGTGAGGTTCCAGTTTTGGAGGTTTGGGGAATGTGGAGCACCCCTTCATCACCATTGCTCCTTGTTCCACTCTGACTCGGAGTGGTAGTACCTGTTAGGGTCCCATCTATTGGTTAAATAGAAAACATGAGTATTATTGTATTATCCATTAAAAATGAAATTATTTCAAAACTTTGTCGGCAGAAGAAGAAGAAGAAGAAGAAGAAGAAGAAGAAGAAGAAGAAGAAGAAGAAGAAGAAGAAGAAGAAGAAGAAGGGGAGAAAAAGAAGAAGAAAATTATATATATAACCTTAAATTGACATAAAATTGATAATAGAAGAATAGAGTACCAACTACAGATTTGCTCGATTCACTCATCGGTTTAGTATTCTTACTAACGAATTGACATGGTTGACTTCACTATTCTGCTTCCGATATTACTAGACTGTAACTCATGGGAAATAACGTTGAAAAATACTCCATGCTACCATAAAACAACATTTCTCTTTGTTTCATGACCGATGTATACACAGACAGACAGACACATTCTCTCTCTCTCTCTCTCTCTCTCTCTCTCTCTCTCTCTCTCTCTCCCTCTCTCTGCCACACACACATACACACGCATATATATATATATATATATATATATATATATATATACAAACAAATCTTTTTTGTGATGAAACAAAGAAAATACAGTGCTCAATCAAAAATTGTGAGAGCTAATATTTATCTAATTTGTTGAGTTTTTAAAGATAAATGTTTATTATAGACAGCTACCCAGGTTTCTTGCTGGGTCACAATCATCAGACGTTAAATTAGATCCCATGGTGTTTATTGAAAATCTTTTCTTAATCTTAATTAAGAAAAGATCTTCAATAAACACCATGGGATCTAATTTAACTGGTTGATGATTGCGACCTAGCAAGAAACCTGGGTAGCTGTCTATAATTAACATTTATCTTTAAAAACTCAACAAATTAATATATATATATATATATATATATATATATATATATTATATATATATATATATAGGGTGCGATGGATTGTAGCCATTTTAGATTATTAATTTCACACATGCGCTTTGTTTGTCTACTCTGCAGTAAACTAGAGGCATTTGAGCAACATCCCTATAACTACGCAATTCACTCTTACAGAAATTTGGATACAGAATGCAAAATCTCAAAGTAATTTTTCTTGAAGGTTTAGAAGGAAATTTGAGAAAATAGCGAATCACCGTATTTATGCTATTTTTTTTTTTTTTTTAAATAAATAAAACGGAAATTTTTTTAAAAAATCATTATAAAAACACGAGACTCAATGACGACAAATAGGAACGCCAGTGAATGAATAAAGCAAAAGCAAGAACGAATAACGGATCACGTACACACGAGGCACGAGTTAAAAAACTGTCCAATTTTTTTTCAAAAGTCAACGTCTCTGATGATGGATTAACATCCGAACACCATTGGTAAAACGAACTTTGTATTGGTGACTATATATATAATATATATATATATATATATATATATATATATATAAAGCTATTTGTTTGATGTACACTTTGTTTATATATGGATAATTCGGGTTATCTATAACAACTTATCTACCTCCTCCTATTAACATATGCGAAATATAAAGAAGAGTATACCCTTTACACACTTTCGATTCATGATGCTCTCGTGTAATAACTAGAAGAATATGTTTTAAATAGATTAAATTCTAACATAAAGAAGGAGCGGTAGAGTAACGGTTATCGTTATAGTAAATGGAATCGGATAAATCCTGGATAAAGCTGTTTACTTATTCTCTCCTTCCAGTTATTAGTAAATATTTGGGTAAACTGGATTGTTTAACCTTCGTTACGCAACCAATCTAAACGAAAGAAAATTCTAAATTCAAATCATCTGTATTCCATTGGCTTGTTGCGCAATAGTTGGATAATTGCACACTAACATAGAAGTCAAAGGTTATAAATTAATATTAGTGTCACTGAAAGTTTACCGCCCTGTCGGCTGGGCGTAAGAATGCACCGACTGCACCTCTGCAGAGGGGTAAGACTCCCCCAACGGGGACCTGTTGGCCGTGGGTGGCGACCCGTGATGCTTAAAGATAGAGCCCAGGTGGATGAACAATTCTGAATGCAATACTCCATTTGGCCTAGACGGGCGGTCGGAGAGGCCTCCGATCTATTGGTGGTCCGTCAAGCCCTAGCACCTATATGATTTTCCCAACCCTATTGCCCTTATGGCAAGCCTCAATCCCTTTTTATCATATGGGTGCTAGAAGGCGGTGGCTGCGGGTTTATCTGATGGTGAGGTTCCAGTTTTGGAGGTTTGGGGAATTGGGAGCACGCCTTCATCACCATTGCTCCCTGGTCCACTCTGACCCGGAGTGGTAGTACCTGTTAGGGTCCCATCAATGGGTTAAATATAAAAACATGAGTTGATAAACCAAATTGTATTATCCATTAAGAATTGATTTATTTCAAAACATTATCGGCATTAAATGACCCACTGAGGTTGATATGCCGTAAAACAAAACAAACCAAACCAAACTGAAAGATTAAAACTTTTGTTTCTATTCTTTTTTAAAGTTGAAAAATTGGATAAAATCGCCAACGCCATAATGAAAGCAAAGAGTCAAGCGCCTGTATAAAATCAAGTGGAATCGGAGAGAAATGGGTAATAAACGAAGTACTTAACTGGAAGCGAAGAAAAGTAAAAGCAGTTGCTGCAGGCATTCTGCCAAAATCTTGGAGCAGTCCGCTAAAGTAATTCTATCGATTTATAACTTATTTGGCTCAGCATGAATTCTTCCAATTACGTAAATCAACAGCATGCAACATTCGATTTGGAGGCGTTTCACTTATATGCGACATTAGATTGTTGTTGCTCCTAATACTTCCATTGATGTTAGTGTTTAAAGCATATTCTCTATGCCAGGTTTATCATGGCATTAATGCATGAACCTTTAAAAACTGCCTCGCTTTCAGCTACGGAAACCTCAAAAGATTGCCTTAAAATATCCAGTGAACAAAACAAAAATTATTATCGATAAAATTTACAAGTTAAGATAAGAAACTGTTGTACCGGCCGTTCCTACAGTGGAGAATATACACCGGTTCTCACTATAAATAGTGAGACACCGAGTGAAAAGGTTGTACTGTTACCGTTTAACGGCAAGCTAGCCGTTCTTGTACCTTATTGTAAATACACTTGTCTCATTTTACCCTACCTCGACTTGATTTCTTTTTTTACTGTTGAATTAACATCACAACAGAAACTATCAAGAATAAATCATTAAAATTGTCTTTCTTTTGGAATCAATAAATTACAACCGAAAGAATGACTTAGGCACAGCTAAATTAATGATACCTGGACGTCTAGGCAAAGTCTAGACATGTGAGTATCGATTTGAAAAAAGAAAATATTTTGCCAGTCTTGGAGCCGTCTTTTGTGAAACAATATACTCTCTCCATAATCACCAAGCGTAGCACCGTGAAACTTTTGTGTTTTGTCTTCTTAAACTGAAGATTCGTCTTAAGAGGAAGATTCAAGAAGATATTCCTCACAGCATATCTAAAGGAGTGTTTCCGAGCTACTTCGACCAAGCAAAAACTCGCTGGAGTTAATGCCATCATTGCTAGGAGGGGGGTTGAAAAAAATCAACACTTCCTCTTTTCTTCATTTTTGTCTCGTTAAATTGACGTTATGTTTGGTTAAATACAGTTTTTACTTATGAGGACACATTTTCCAAGTAAAACAATATCATCATTATCATTTGGATGCACGTTGCGTTATGGTTACTATCGTAGGAAATGGACATGGTGAGACTATTTCAAATCCTGCTCGTGGCTGTTTGCATTTCACATAACGCTAATACCCTTGTGGACATTATGGAGCAGTTAATACAACAAAGATCCTTTTGCCCCACGCTGTATTTCAAGCAATTAAATTAGAAACGATATTAAACGAGATTAGAGAAAGACGAGATTACACGAGCTAGATATAAATACATGGACAAAAATGAACAGGGGACAACGTTTTTGATTTTTGTTAATAATTTAGAAGAATATTTAATTAAGTTATCCTTATCCGAAAATTCCTTTGTTGTGAAATGTCTGTGATAAGATCAATTTCTGGATATTGACCATTTAAGCAACAGCAGGTAATATAAGCGAGCTGATATCAAAATGACTTGATTCAGCGTTAAATAACTCTAAAAGGGTTTACATGGTGTAAGAAAACTAACCTACCGTATAGAATAGAGGGATCTGCCCCTTTGTCCAGGATAAACAGGGTGACCTTCCCTTGACTAGGATAAAGGATAAATACAAGGATAGAAGCGGCCATTTGCAATTCAGCTCTTGACGCATGAACGCCGGAGACCACGTCTTTCATACTTTATACCTACCAACCAGCTATGGTTAAATAGTAGGGTATACTGGGGTCTTTAACCGTGGTATAGCAACCGATCTAGGAGAAGGAAAACTCTCAATTCAAACGAAAGGACTGCTCTTCTTGCCAGTCAAAACTGATAGCTCCCCCTCTCCCTCCTCTCCTTTCTCCTTCATGTCGTGCTAAGAGGAAAGATTTATTCTCACAATCCGTACCTATTGGCTATCACTATTGGTAAATCCTCTAGACAGCACCCCGTGCCGGAACAAATCTGATTAATGTAAGATTCTGTTGGTAGGATAAAACTAGTATGTCCTTGTGTAAAGATCTATAGGCTGGTTGGTTGGTTGGTTGGTTGGTTGGTTGGATTTTAAGGGATGTCAAACACTTGGAAAATCCATAAGAGATTGTCGCTATAGGTGAACGTTCGTACTTACTTCCAGCAATGAACAGCATCTTTTGTTCTTATTCATTAAAAAAAACATCAATGAGTATCAATTAAATCAGTCACAAGTCATAGATATGAAGCACCTAGTAAAACTCTAAAAACCACTGCTCAATAGAAATTAAACAGCAAAATTAAATCGCTAACAGGAAAACAATGAAAATGTGTTTTTCATTTTATTCTTTAAAACGCTAAACATATAAATATGAATTTTAAATCATTAGGATTAAGCAAGTAGAAATTACTTGTGAAGTAATTTGCATAAAATGCCAAACTCCAAACTGCTAAGCATTTAGCTGAGGGCATACAATGAAATTTTATTCAAATTAGTCTACAATTAAAAACAATTTGTCAAAAGGCTGAAGATATCTAGACGTGCATGCTATATTCTTAACAAAGGTACATTTGTGCAAATGTAGACAGAAACAGATCTTAGAGCATAAAAAAAAGAAGAACTGTTGCTGAAATAAACACTTGATTATTAAGATCAAAAGACACATATGATAATTCCTTGATTTTTGCTAAAAAATTTTTTTATAAATCTAGGCCACTGTAGTGTTAACATATTTCCTGGTCAATTATTTTGTAAACAAAATTCACAAGAATTTTTTAGAGCGTTTTACTTTTACTGCATGTTTAGACAAAAAAAGAAGATATTTCGTTTAAATAAAATATCAACAGGTTAGTAATTTTTCTGTACATTGTGTATTTAATTTTTTGTTATTGATTTCTAAGAAGAATCTTATCTTTATCGACATGATAGAGATAATCTTCCTGTGAGGCAGCTGATAACATTGTCAGTATTCGAATCAAGATAATTATTCTGGCATCAGAATTGGAACCAGTGTTGTAATTCTCCAACTTATTCAACAAACCTTTTAGTAGATAAAGCACACCAGAGTCTGGATTGTCCTATCACTGCTGAACTTAATATTTCTCGACAGAAACTAGTGTCACTTTTTATTGACTTAGATCAGCGAGGTCAAGGAAGTGCAATAAAGCATATGTAAGTAAAGTAAAGTCAACGGGGTGGCCTAATGTCGGTATCAGCCGATCATCGAGGGGGTCTATCCCCTTTTCAATAGCGCTAGACCAACGAGATTGTTTTTAGCATCTGAGGTGGAGCGTCACACCTACCATCAGCTCCTTACTTTACCGCACAGATACCTGTGCTACTCGTACGCTGAGTTAGCGAGGACCGGTATCGAACTGGGAACCTTGTGGTTTCTAGCCGAACGCTCAACCGACTGAGCTAACCCGGCCCAATCAAAGCATATATACTGGGCATTGAAAATGTCAATATTTATTGTGAATAGCTGAGTTCAAATTTGAACTATTTGGTAAAAATAGGAGAGTATAGCTAGGGGCCAAGTTAGCTCAGTCGGTAGAGCGTTCGGCTAGAAACCACAAGGTTCCTAGTTCGATACTGGTCCCCGCCAACTCAGCGTATGAGTAGCACAGGGATCTGTGCGGTAAAGTAAGGAGTTGATGGTAGGTGTGGCGCCCCACCTCAGATGCTAAAAACAAACTCCTTGGTCTAGCCCTATTGAAAAGGGAATAGACTCCCTCGCTGACTGGCTAATACCGACTTTAGGCCGCCCCGTCGACTTTACTTATAGCTATTTAGAAATCCTTTTCACCAAACGTAACATGTGCCACAAGTAGTAAGTAAGTGACATCCCGCGAGGGTCTAACTCGCTATTCAGTTGTAATGGAGCTGAGAGACTCACTTACTAACCATTACACTACAATAGGACACACTAATAAGAGTATAGAGTATGTGAGGAGAATGCTTGGCTGGATAATGAACGTATGATTTCAAAGGAGAGGCTGGACATTTGATTCAGGTCAAAGGAATCATTAAAAAAGATTATAATCATTCAATTTTGCAAAGATCTGCAATAACATATGGTTTACCTATAATTGTAAAATAATGCACATTTGAACAAGACAACAATCCAAAACACTCTTCTAAATTATATCAAAATTACCTCGAGTAAAAAATAAACAACATTTTTTGAAATTATGACATGGCTGCCTTAATATACTCACGTCTCTCCCATTGAATTAGTATGGGATGAATTGGAGGGGAGACCACAAACAGGAAGTGTGAGAATTTTCAATGCTGGAAGAATCCAGGGGAAAGTCTTCCATCAATTTTCCACAAAAAACTGTTTGAAAGAATGCCAAGTATTTGCAAGGCAGTAATTAAGAAGACGTTAGTTTCATTGATGAAAACAAAATATGATATTTTTGTTTGATAGTCGTTTTTAATAATAATCTAGTGCTTATTCTTTTTCAAAATAAAAGCAAAACACTGTAGTTATAGACATTTGGTTTTTACTAAAAAAAAAAGCCAAAAAAAAAAACAAAACATAATTCTAAAGAGAACTTTTAGGGAAATTAGTTGCTTCCAACATTTGCTAGCGTATATATATATATATATATATATATATATATATACGTGCGTGTGTGTGCGAGTGTGTATTGAGAGAGAGAGAGAGAGAGAGAGAGAGAGAGAGAGAGAGAGAGAGAGAGAGAGAGAGAGAGATATGGAGAGATACACACTATATATATACATAAGATGTTTTTTCTTACCACTACAACACTATGTAGCTATCAACATTTACTTACCGGACGAAAGTACACACACACTGATACACATACACACACACACACACACACACACACACACACATATATATATATATATATATATATATATATATATATATATATATATATATAAAAGGAAGTTTGGTATGTACGTGTCGACGTATAACTCCAAAACCGGAGGTCACTCAGATTCGAAATCTTGCATATCCATTATTATCCTTCTGACTAAAGAAACATCAGGTTTGATTATTGATTTTTACTGATTATGGGATATGATTAATTAATTAAACCAAAATCAACCATTTGCGGAAATGTCCGTATAACAGTTCCTGCTGATATCATATCAGCATCATCTTGCCTGATTACTTTTGCTCGAATATATGTTACTTTTGTTAGTATATATATATATATATATATATATATATATATATATATATATATATATATATATATATATATATATCCAAAAGTCCAGAGAGAAATCTTCCTTACGACACCAGAGTTTTATTTAAAAAAAAACCTGTCGCAGTTTGATAGCTCAATGTGTGCTCTTAAAGTGAGAGTAACAGAGAAAATATATAAGTAAAGAAATAACAAAGACTTAGAGATGTAGCTTTATAGTCTATTTCAGGGAGCTTAGACAAAGTGTCTACCTCTCCCGACTCATCAGATGCGAATGATGAATTCTTTATTACTTTAAAGGCATTTGAAAAAATATTTTTATTTTTCTATTTTTTTCGTTTTTAAAATTTTATAGTCCTATGATATGAATTCCAAATGAAATCCTAAAATAATAAATAATATAATAATAATAAAGAATTCATCATTCGCATCTGATGAGTCGGGAGAGTTAGACACTTTGTCTAAGCACCCTGAAATAGACTATGAAGCTAAATCTCTAAGTCTTTTGTTATTTCTTTACTTATATATTTTCTCTGTGACTTAATATTAGAGCACACATTGAGCTCTCAAACTGCGACAGGTTTTTTAAATAAATCTGGTGTCGTAAGAAAGATTTCTTCTCTGGACTTTTGGTTATATTATATATATATATATATATATATATTATATAATATATTATTATATATATATTACT
This sequence comes from Doryteuthis pealeii, assembly GCA_023376005.1. Taxonomy (NCBI): domain Eukaryota; kingdom Metazoa; phylum Mollusca; class Cephalopoda; order Myopsida; family Loliginidae; genus Doryteuthis; species Doryteuthis pealeii. The sequence goes on from CM042145.1 coordinate 68,318,233, forward strand.
TATATATATTATATATATATATATATATATATATATATACATATATATATATATATTACTTATATATATTTATATATATGCATGTGTGTGTGTGTGTAAAGATATACATTAGATAAGAGAGAATGATTATATATATATATATATATATATATATATATATATATATATACTGTGTATTGAGTAGTAGTAGTAGTAGTAGTAGTAGTAGTTAGTAGTAGTTTTTACATCAAGGTTAAATGACCTAGAGTGTGCTTAGTAGAATTATATTATAACATTACTTGTA
>CM042145.1:68323515-68361015 GCA_023376005.1 Doryteuthis pealeii
ATATGGACCCAATGAAATTTTGCACACACCTAATACTTGTTGATTTTAAATTGCAGACAACCAACCAGAATCAAGTGCAGAAGACTTCGATGTATCGATATTGATGACAACCTATTAAATAATTGTTGCAACTAAATCAGTGAAACATAGTTTGTCAATGAATAAAGTCAGAAGATATGGACTCATGTCTAATTTTGAAAGATGATAGTTTCTAACATGCGCATACGAAATGATGAAGAGTTCTTTGTTTGATAGAGTCTGATAAATTCAGTACAAATACCGACAAGTGAGTAAAGATAGAGTTACTTCAACTTAGCAAACATTAATGTCTGTCAAACAGATCTGGTAAAGATGTACAAATATCATAATTAATGAAAACAACCACGATAGTAATAACGTCGTTTATTATTATGATGATGATTATTTATTAGTCTTTATGACTCTACAAGTATTAATGAAGCACATTGATTACTGAGAGTTTTATATTAACTACAAAATATGGAAATAGGGAAATTTTTAAATTCATTTTTCCAAATGTTTAGTATTATCTTTCATCTTCCTAATTCTTAACGCTTTTTAGGCTTATGACGACTGTAAGAAAACAAGACAGTGCTGATTCACAAATAAAGAGTAAGCTATCGACAAGACTCGAACTCACGGTCTCCACATGGAAACCTAGTTTTATGAACCAGTTGTAATACTAACTAGAATATAAGAAAAGGGATGATTTTACAAAAAGCAAATTATCAGCATTATATGTGCTGTTTATTTTTTTGAAGAGTAGTGTTCCTGGTTTTCCTAAAGGTGATGAACCGAGCAAAATACTAGAATTAGAAAGATGAAGGATGATACTAGTCAAAATTATCAATAATGATGATTGCTAGAGATTAATCGAAAGTAAATATAGAAAAGTCTCTTAACATTATTCATACACCAACACATATGAGAGCGACCAATCGGCGCAATTGAGTTGAGTGTCATTTTAGGAGTTATCAATACGTCAGTATGTTATGCAAACATTAACAACAATGAATATTTATACCTGACTTCATTTCATATGCTTCTTAGTTTTTTGTTTTTTGTTGTTTTGTTTTTAATTTTGTCTTTTTGGTACCAATACAGAGTAGCGCACAAAAGATATTATTATTAGATTACGTATAAAAAGCATTTTATTTCATAACATTTCCCAGAAATACCCGACACCTTTGAGACAATAGGATTAGGGTAAGGGTTGGAGATAGTTTTAGGGTTAGTGTTACGGTTAGGGTTAGGGTTAAGCAACTTCGGGAGTTTCCGTAAGCTAATGCTATTGATATGTAAAATACGATTTTACTGATATTATCTCTTGCGCACTATTCTGCATTTGTACAGTGTTTTTTTAATCGCTGAAACCTCGATCTACATATAAAGTTCTTTACCAATCGAGCAACGAGAGCATGGTTGGTCACCTAAGCCAAAATAGTATATAACAATGATGCATTTTAGAGTTTGTATATCTCTAGTTTTGGACTAAAATATTCTTAAAAACATCGGTGAATAAATTAAGGAGAAAAAGAGTATTGCTCAAGAGACAAAGCCATTTAAAACTTCTAGAATTGGGAAGATGGAGCATCATCTAGAATAAATTGAAACTTTACTCTAACGATTACTTGTGTGTAAAACAATACCAGCAAATATGACGCCACCCAATCACTCGTTCTATCGGCAAGGCACAGAATAGACTAGGTAAGAGCACCCCTTCCAAAAATAGGGATGTCCACTAAACTGCATGAGCTGGTGAGGCTTTAGTTCTGGATATCTGTGGAGTGTAGCGTACCTCATCATTGTGATTACTCACAGGTCAACTCTGATCCGGAGTGGGAGTACAATATACCCGTATACTATTTATATTAAGAATAGTTACTTGAAGATATAATTGTTTACAAAGGATTGTTATCTTTATAAATTACTTGAAATTGTAGGACTGTATTCGAATAAATAAATATAATCAAACATATATTTACCAACTCCTCTGCACAGGTAGAATGTGTCACAAGGTCATTTTTAAGCGGAGTTGAACAGATTTGAATTCAGATTTTTCCTTCTCCTAGACTGGTTAACCATAACGAGAGAGAGAGAGAGAGAGAGAGAGAGAGAGAGAGAGAGAGAGAGAGAGAGAGAGAGAGAGAGTAGTTGGGTGCATACTTTTACCAAGGGTATTAGCGCAATAGCAAATAGCCTCGTCCAGGATTTGAACTCGGGTTAACGATGCCATTTTCTATGACTGTAAGCATCACACCATTCACCTCCATGAATATTATTAAATATAAATAATTATTTGATACCATATAATTGTGTATAAATTATTATTATCAGAGATGTACTTGAAACTATATAACTGTTTTCAAATTATTCGTATCAGAAAAAATAGTGTGCAGAAAACTCTTAAGAAAACACTACACAAATGTATTTGAACTTTCAATATACTTTATTCCCTACCCTAAAATAAGTCTAGATGGGTTAACATTCTATTAAAATCTATCAGATAACAACCACCCAATTGGAGCAGTTACGATGTTCACTTTTTTAGGCGTTATTTATATTTCAGATTTTTATGTAAACAAAAACAGCGACAACAACAACGATATGAGCAAATAATAATACTTTGTTTTACCAGACATGATTTAAACAGCTTTCTGTGATTTGATTTTTTTACATCGGTGAAATTCTACATACAAGCTATTTTACCATCACAGCTACGGGAGCATGGATGGTATTAGAGAAACCCCACCCCAATAATAATTGCTACATAGGGACATTAAAACATCTGTGAATAAATTAACGAGAAAAAAGAATATTGCTAAAGAGATAAAGACATTTGAATCTCTTAGATTATTTTATACCATTTTATATTTTATACCTTTCTTCCGCCTTTCTTCTTCCTCCTTTACGTAGTTGGTGGTGTTTTTTGTCTGTCTATGTTTGGTGGTTAATTCCTCAGTTGGGTTCGAATGAACCACAGAATTCTACTTATTCTGCCCTATTTTTTACCTTGATTCCCTTCCTCTTTAATATATATATATATATATATATATATATATATATATATATATATATATCACAGTTCCCTTTAAATCCAGCATGCAAACAAATACATTTACTTCTGGATGCTTAAAAAAAACGATTTAAAACTGTTCAAAATAACGAGCTAAATATACGTTTTAAAAATGAATTGCTTAAAATTTCTGACTACAGTTTCTCGGCGTAGCGTGAATCTTCAGGGTATTCATAAGTACCCTAAAGATTCGCGCTACGGCGAGAAACTGCAGTCGGAAATTTTAAACCATTCGTTTTTAAAGCATATATATATATATATATATATATATATATTATATATATAATTAATTTATGGGTACTACTATGTGAACATAGCGTAAGTAGTTAATTCAATAGGGCTCAATATATTGTGAATTGTGTGTGTAGAACACCACACGCATAACACACACACATACACACACACACACACACATATATATGTATATATATATATGTGTGTGTGTGTGTGTGTGTGTGTGTGCGTATGCTTGTGTGTGTCTGTGTCTCTGTGTGTGTGTGTGCGCGCGCGTGTGAAACTTGGGTGACTTATCAGTGAATATGATATGGAGTTTGTCGCAAATTCGACTGTCGATCAAAATTATTCATTTATCTATTCACTTATATATTTATGAAATTACGGATAGCGATTACTGGTTCAGAAGACTGCATTACATAAATTAGGCTCAATCCTAAGGAAAGGGCTAAATAATTGAGGAAACATTCGAGTTACTTGATAAAAAAAGCAATCATTCAGCGCGTCATGTGATAAATCAATGAGTACAAATACCGGATACAAAGTAATTATAAAATGATTTATTAGAAACGATGGTCATATCCCATTTCAGCTCATGCATTCTTCGATTGATTTCAGGTATTTGTCATTGCTGCTGCTGTCATTGGTGTGGAATATCTTGTATTAGTCATTTTTGTTTCTTATTCAATGTGCTCTTGCGATGCCACAGTAACTCATTCTATTGTAGTAGATTTTATGAATTCCACAGCTTGTACAAGACATTGGATGCATTTTTATTAAAGTGAATACACGCAACCATCTTTATGGGTCGGGTTAGCTCAGTCGGTAGAGCGTTCGGCTAGAAACCACAAGGTTCCTAGTTCGATACGGTCCCCGGCAACTCAGCGTATGAGTAGCACAGGGATGTTGCGGTAAAGTAAGGAGCTGATGGTAGGTGTGGCGCTCCACCTCAGATGCTAAAAACAACTCTCTTGGTCTAGCGCTATTGAAAAGAGGACAGACTCCCTCGCTGACTGGCTGATACCGACTTTAAGCCGCCCCGTCGACTTTACTTTTTACTTTACTATATAATATTATTATATATATATATATATATATATATGTGTGTGTGTGTGTGTGTGTGTGTGTGTGTGTGTGTGTAGACTTAAACAAAAGACACATCTGTTTAACAATTTTATTTTTGATCTTTTCGAGTTTTCTGGCCAACTTTTTAATATTTGGGTGAAATTCGTGGATAAGTCCACCAAAGTTCAAGTCCCGAGTACTTTCGGCACTTCGAAGTGCCATCATCAGGGGTGATGTGTTCCAATTTTAAAAAAAAACTATATTAATGTGGAGGCTGGAAGGAGAAGAATTGATGAGAAAGGAGTTATAGGCATTTTAAAATGTATGTACTGCATTGGAAATTAATTTTGTTTAAGGATGGTTTGTATTGTTTTATGTATAGAGCTTCTAGTATGTTTATTTTTGTCTTTGTGCAGAATGTGTGTATTTTCCGTTAGAATATTTCGGTAATTAGAGTGGGGGTATGCATGTAATATATATATATATATTATATATATATATATATATATATATATATAGTTAAAAATTAATGGTAAAAAGAATGAATGGATGAAATAGAAATGAAAAATCCTTTCCAAGGGACCCTTCTCAAAAGTATTAAAACACGTCCCTAATAGAAGGTTTTTCTCATCTATTATTAGAATCCTTTGAAGCATTAAGTTAATATAATTATTCTATAAGTTATTAGAGAAGATAAAAATCCGTCTCTTACCATTGTAATATCTGTTGAGAATGGGTATGAATTTTTATATGTATATATATCTAATCTTGTCTGGTTAACTTCCGGTGAATATTGCTACATTGTAACTATCTTGAATTCAAAATAAAAACGGTCAAATAGAATAATTTATTTACTTAGCTTTTTATATATATTATACGGGGGTGAGTGTAGGTGTGTTTGATAAGCCATTTTACACACATTTTCGTTCACTCGTCGTACGCTGCTAATGAAATATAGAAATCGATCAATTTGTAAAACTGTACGCATTGGTTACAAAAAGACACACGCAATCTATCGTTGGACTCATTTAGATGAATATATTTTGCCATATGATGCCTTTAGGTTCAGTCGAAGATACCTTTATAGCAGTTGATTACTTTTGACTTTCGCTGTCAAAAAGGCCTGTCGAAAATCTGGGTTCAAGTCTCCACCTGTTCACAGGCCAGGGACGTTCACTATCCATGCATATTTAAATAAAACAAACACATTTTCTACTATTGTAACTGAACAGACAAGGAAGAGCGAGCTTTTAGAAAATAAGATTGCTTCAAAACTACTCACGAGTCAAAGGTTATATTTTTAAAATATTTCAAATGGAAGTATATATCCAAGCTGTTCACCTCATGTTGGATATGTTGCGTGTATGGGGCCCAGCTAGGATCGAACTCGCTATTCTATAGCAATAGATCGGCGAGAGAAGCGTGTTAACCAGATAGGATGATTAATATAAAGAAAAATAAGAAGAAATAAAAAAAGAAGGGGAAATAAATGACGAATAGATTAAATGTTAAGAAGAAGAAAGAAAGAAGAAATAAAAATGAAAAGCAATGCAAAAGAAAGAAATATGTTTGTAGTAACGAGTCGAACTTACCAGACTCAAAGCGACCTAGATGCCTGGCCTGTGAAACTGTCCCTGGCAAGGTAAGGAATGTGGTTGGGGGAAGAAGGAATGTGGTACGCCATTATGCCCACTCTGAGTAAGAAGTGTCAAGAAGTTGGAGGGGGAAGAATGGACTTGTTATAGAGTTTGCGAGGCATTATGGGTGACTACCCATGGTGCATTGCAACTTTTATTTGACTATAAAAGCGACCTATTTTGGCCTGAACAGTACACTGCATTTTTGTTCTTCAGCAACAGTGTCGAGAGAGCGAAAGAGGAAGTGAAAGAAGAAGAAGAAGAAGAAGAAGAAGAAAGAAGAAGAAGAAGAGAGAAGAAGAAGAAGAAGAGAAATCTGGTGGATAAATTTTCAATTTTGGATAGAAGAAAAATAAAAAAGGAGAAATAGGAGAAGAGAAATAAATGAGAAAAAAAAAAAGAAACAAAACAACAAAAATTAAAGCAAGGAAGAAGAGAAAAAAGGAAACTGGTAAAAATAAAGAAAGAAGAGAAAAAAAAACACGAGAAAGGAAGAAAAAAAGTAAAACGAGAACCTTCTTGTTCAAGTCGGAATCCTTCATGTTGTAATCGGGAAAATTAACGGAACTTCGAACCGAACCCTTTTTTACTCCAGCTAGGTAGAATGATCTCATTCTGTTAAACATGACCGGGGGCAAGGGATAAACTGTGTTAAGTGTTCTATGTTATTATCACCCTTAGGCGAGGATTGAACCTGAAACCTCCACTTAGAACTGTATTTACCCAACAACTATATCTGTTGCGCCATGTGTTCAATTGGACAATTTAGAGCGATTTTTTTAACTTATAAACCTAATGTTCTTTTTACTTAGAATATTTACTTTTATACTTATGTATGATTTTTACCTTAACTCACATAACCTTTTAAAATCTAATCTAGTCTTTTTTAATTTTTGACTCCTATATTGTATTCATCTCTATACATGGTTTACTTAAGAGGTTACTATAGCCCAACTAAGACGGGGTCGCATTTTCAAAGAGCGTAAGCTAAGTGGGGCACGACGTACCATGGAATAGATTGTCCAGCTCGGTAAGCCATATGTGAAAAATGTTTCTGAACGGCTAGAGCGTGTCCGTCTGGAAAAAGAAGTTCATCCGTATTTTCTACCAAGATAGCAGTAAGTAACTCGATAATACCGAATGGAGTTTTATATTCTGCGAAAACTATAGGTCTAAATGACAAGGTCTTACTCTACTTGTGTTTCTGAAACATTTTTGTGCAAAAATGCATTAATCCAGATGATTCGTCACTGAGTCTTAAACTTAATAGACTATAAACGGCCATTCGCCTAAATGTCATGAAAGACTTGTGCAGGGAAGGGATTTCCATTTAATGTAAAGCCGATACCTATGAAATATTGACATCTTAGTCTAAAAAAAGGAAATTTATCGACACAGTTACATTTTAGCTGACAAAATTATCGAACCAAGTAAATATTTAACCGTTTAACCAACACGTTTTCCATGAGTATAATATGACAAAACGTCACAAGTATGAGGCATCCAGGGAGGATCGAACACCTATTTAGTATTAATGGATCTGCTTGCTAACCGTTACACCGCGACAATTATAACACAAAAGAGATTTCACACAAAATGTTTTCTTATGAGTCGACTTATACCTCAGAAGATTTCGTTGAGAAATAAAATTTCAAATATAATTTGACATTCACAAAGAAATAAATCCTTATTTTTACTAAATTATTAACAGTAATTTTCCAAATGAGTCTGTATTTAATTTCGCCTATGGATATGAGATATTTAAATATAGTTGTTCTAATAATATCGGACTTGAAAAAATTGGCTTGCGGCTAAGCTTAATCGAATCTACTGAATCTAACCAATGAGTTCTTCACGGAAAGATATTTCTCACTTATATTCCAGGAAGCATCCCCTAGGCAGCACCTGCTACCCTGCTTAAATGGGGTAGGTTTTGGTTTATAGCCCCATGCTTGAAGCGCTCCAATATTCAGAATTTTAAGCAGTTCATCGATCTGACCTGACCTACATTAAACGACATTGTCACATTTTGAGAGAACATTAAAATAACCAAGTATTAAAGTATAATGTATTTATTCTTATTTTCTTATTAATTTTCACGGCCCTTTTTAACTTTCCGACCAAATGTACTTATTTCGCTACACACTGAATTATCCAGATACAAAGTTTGCAAACTCCTGGTCTCGAAGACTGGATATTTATTGACAAGGAGATAACTTTTAGCAGTTAAAATGATCCAACCTAGTAAGTATTTTGCGCTGTTCACCACGGGTAGAATGTAACACAAGTTCGAAAGTTTGGGGTATTCATCGAGAATCGAACGCGTTATTCAATAATAAGTGGCCTGCGAGACAAGCTTGCTAACTATTACATCACGATGCGACGCCATTTATTAGCTGATTACGTTCACCATGGGTAGGATGTGATACAGGTCGTAAGAATCGAACTCATTACAAATAGAAATGGATCTGCAAAAACCAACTTGCGGACTATACACATTATTAATTGAATTATCTAACCAAGTATTTCGCCATCGTGTGCCTAAATTGTCGTTGTTAAAGAAGTAATTGTCTTAAGAGCTGCGTTGTTCAAGTGGCATCCGATTCCAATCAAATCATTGCTTTGACATTTAGTACTACTTGTAAAATATTATTTTAAAATGGAACAAAACAAGTTGTATTTTTTATTAACAAATACTATTTTAAATATAATATATTAAATAATTTGAAAGTATTACAATGCCATAAAGAATAAAAACAAAAAGATGTTATTTTTTGTCTTATCGATTTCAAAGTATAACTTTATCTTCAAGAGACGAATTCCAGAAGTGGACGCGTTTTTTTATGTTGTTATTTTTTATGTTATAAACACGCGTCTCGTGGTGTTCCTTTTTTTTTTAAACGCCACGCGGAAAGCCGTGATAGTGATTAGCCGTTCATTCAATTTCAATTCTATTATTTTCATCTAATTATATATTTATGTATTATTCATTTGATATATGTATAATGAAATGTACATACTATGTACTATATACTATGAGGAACGTGTATTTTAATTAATTATGTATTCAGTGTTTAACTCTAATCTATTGTTTTATACTAGGACCTAATTTGGCTATTAATAAACTTTCTCTAATTCTGAGATTACCAATGTTGCGTATTACCGTCTCTATCTTAACGGAAAACTATTGTCCTTTATTTTTGCATTTGATTAAAGTAACATCTTTTTGTTTTTATTCTTTATGTGCATTGTAATTGCTTTCAAATTATTAATATATTATAACATACTTAACAATGCTTCAAGCAAATTACCAATTACTATTTCAAATGTAAACCAAACAGAATTGAATACAAAAAATGCTAGATGTTTAATTCTTAGCTTCTTTTTATTGTTACATTTTATATAGGAAAAGGAATAAAACTAATACATTTTCTTACTATTGGAACACAACAAGCATTGAAAAAAGAACATTTAGAAAAATAAAATTGTTTCAAACTACTCACGAGTTTAGGGTTGCATTTTTAAAAGAATGTTTTAACTGTTGGTATTTTACCCAACCCGTTCACCACGCGTTAGAATGTGAAACAAGGTCGTAATGTGTGGGGCACTATCGTTCCCGTTAGGGTCCAAGGTGTGCAGCCATACAGCAGTACTGATATACCACAGCCTGAAGAATTGTCGTTTAGCTTGTCAGTTGAGATCGGATTTCCAATATGACACTGAAATTTGTTTGTGGCTACTATGCCTTTGAAATTCGTGTATTTACCATCGCTTTTCTGTGGATGAGATATTACTCCTAGGTATGTGAATTGTTACTACTTGCTTAAAGAGCCTTACCGTCGAGTGTGGAGATATCTCCTTTCAGTTTTTTATCGGGAGTTTACATAGAGGCCGATATTCTTTGCTGCCTCTCCCTAAGCTATGTAGTAGTGACTCAGCCTATGTCGGTTGTATCTGCAGGAAGTGCGAGGGTCATCAGCGTAGTTTGCATCTGTGACTGTTTGTGCGGGATATCGCCTGCTTGCCTTATTTAGTGTGAAACCTTTTTCTTTTCTGGTATCTAATGTTGATGTTCTGTGTACGTAATCTAGGCATATTATAAGTACATATGGTGCTAATGTATTCTCTTGTAGGACTCCAGCGAAATGTCAAGAAAATATGTGTCGCCAAGGTGAGAGTATTCACTCTTTAGTGTCTTTGTTGATATAGCATCATATATTGCGGCAACTTTCTTTGGGGAGATAAGTAGTAATTTGTTTCATTTTTCAATAACAATTCTGAAAACTGTTACTTACGAAATATCGTTAGATATCGATAATTAAAAGCTTAAGAATAAAAATCAGGCTTTGAATGCTCGCTGTTCGTAGAGGGTACCAAATTGAAATATGCAGCATACTAGTCCTTTAGCTTTAGCAAAACACGTGTGGATTAAAATACGGGGGGGGGGGATAGAGTGGCTGAGTTTCATCACTAGACAAATTGTCATCACCCATGCCAACATAACCTTCTAATTTCGGAAATAATTCTACACTCTTCTATTACTTTCAGTGAACAATCTAGCAAACATTTTGGAATGATTTAAGTAAAAAATCACGAATACCATGTAATAGATATATGCGAAGAAAAGCTTTGTAGAACCCACTCGTAGAATCCATGAAATAAAAGAAGTACAGATGAGATTTAACATCTGAAATGCGTACTAACAGCAATAGCGTATTTTGAAAGATCAAATAAAAACGTCTACATTATTCCAACGCGGTTCATAGATATGCAATATCAAATTAATGCTAAGGTTGTTTGTTTTGTTTGAAGTTGTTTTGTCGTTTTTTCTGTTTTGTTTTTTTTTTTGTTTTTTTAATCGCGGGAGGCATCTAGGGATAAAAACATCAGACGTGTTTTGTCATAAATCTCGTGGTAAATATAATTAAATCTTTGTAATCCGCACACACTTTATTGGTTTTCGTCCTTTGTTGAAACAATTCCGAATTTCTCATATCGACCCCTAAAAATATGTGTTTTTTTTTTCAGTTTTGACCTTTTATTTACAGAACTTTTAGAAAGAAATATCAGTTTTCATTGTTTTCCTTCTTCCTCCACTGAAGGGTGGGGGGTGGGTGAGGGAAGGGGTGAAAGGTTATTTTTTTTTGTTTTTGTGGTGTTTTTTTTTTTTTTTCTCTTTTGTTTTCATAAAAAAATGTTTGACATCTGCTATAGCTTTATTTAATTATGCCTTAAAAAATAAAGGCTGAAATTCTTTAGAACATCGAAGTGTGATGATGATGATGATGATATGATTGATGATCATGATCCATCAGAATGATGATGAAATTAGGTAATTAACGATGGAAAGGAATTTTTAAAAGGGGAAAAAATCAAAGATATAAAGGAAAGTAGAATAAGAAAAGATGATTATTAAGTGGATGACAAAGATGGGGAATGGAGCCATGATCATCATGGTCATGATGATGATGATGATGATGATCATCAATCATCATCCATCATCGTCATCCAGTCAGCAACACAGCCATCAACGAACGAGGAAGGAGAAGCGCCAATGCAATTGAAGGTTACCGATCGGTAAATAGGAGCTAGGAGGAAGATAGAAGAATAGATTAAGTTGGTGGTAGAGTGAAAAAAAAAAGAGAAACATGACGCAGATGACAAACAGACAAACAAAATGAACGCCAGATCATACCTGTTTATCGTATTAAACGTTCAAAGAATTAATTTTAGTCGATCTTAGTCATACATCATAATCATAAACCATGAAAGTCAAGTGTATTTAAACCGAATGTTAATCTTGAACTTCAACCATCATTTTATTTACCATTTGAGATATCTAACCACAACAATTTAATACATATATTCTAAAAATGATATAACATTCAAAACAATCCTTTCTTTTTCTAATCGTGTGTGTGTGTGTGTGTGTGGGGTCATAGTCAAGTCTCGACCGCAATGTTCTTCACATCGACAGTCTTCAGTTTGCAGTACTAAACTCCCAAGGCTAATCACGCTACGTCTCACCAAACATATCCAAATGTATTCTCCCTTCTCGCCCCGGTCTCGACAACAGAAATTGCTACTGCAGTTGTTCTCTCATTGCGTCACTAGGAGGCAAGTCATTAAAATAACTATACCTCAATTTCCCCACATCCTGGGCTGTCCCATCAGGGCCTCAGAATTGATCGCTGCAGCAGTTTGCGCACTCTCAGCACTGCAAGTACGCGTCAATCCTGACGCCGTGACTATTTACATCGGTCTTTACTCAGCTATTTTTTTATTTCACTGTTCGTCCACAGCCCTTTCGCATTCGAAGAACACGTAGGTCAGTCATACACGCAGGCCAGCTAGCCGCTTACCTTCGAGAATACGGCAAGTCTTCACACCGCTACTCGTCTCTAGTCAACACTGTGTCACACGAGGTAGGTCTTCTTCTCTCACTACACTTGTTCTTTGCCATGTTTATAGCGTAACGCTCCTGCTCGGAACCACACACACAGAGAGAGAGAGATGAGATGAGAGAGCGAGAGAGAGAGAGAGAGAGAGAGAGAGAGAGAGAGAGAGAGAGAGAGAGAGAGAGAGAGAGAGAGGGAGGAATACACACAAACACACACAACCACCTAACATATATTATATATGATTTATGAGGTGATGAACCCTAGATCTTAACAGAGATCTATTTCCTGTCATTTGTCTTAGAATTAAACGAAGCAAAAAACTAAAATCACCAGATCTAAAACATATAATATACATTTAGATTCAAACTATAACTGATCCGCCAACATAAACAAGAAATATAAACAGTAGTGGTATTATAAATTTGTTCAAGGATACTCTTTGTGTCTGTTTGATAATAATAACACTAGTCAACAAAATCTTTGTTACATTGATATCAACACTGGTATTATCTATTTTTAATGTACTGATTTCAAATATAAAGTTTTTTTTCCTGACTTCTCTTATTTTTTTACTATCGAGGTATTTCAAAATATCAAAATTTTATCTTCGTCTCACTGTCATTGTCATTTATCAGAAGAACCATGTGATTGAACTCTCATTAAATTAGCTGGTGAATAAAAAAAGGAAATGGTTACATAGTCTAACTTTATTTTCAACGAAATTTGAAACTGGTTCCTCAATACAAAGGATATAATTTATATGAAAATCAATGTTAGGAAAGAAATTGTTTGCTATGGCGATAAATGCTCAGTTACGGTTTAATCAGGCAGGAATTTGTGCTTGAAGCTCTTTAATTTGTGGACTGTCTCAGGACAGTCTCGTTTAATGTTACAGCAGTAGTATGCCAGCATAAGTTTGTCCTATCTCGCTTGATATCGCCCCTCCTTTGTCTTGTGGTCCTGACAGAACCACCTACCTTGCTCGGCATTTACTACCCCTACGTTCACAGGAAATCTATCATGATGACTGTATAGAAAATGGAGTGTGACACTCATTTTGCATCCAAAAAAAGCCAACATCACATTTGTTACAAGAATATCATTGTTATTGGCCTTTTTATTACCAACAATGTTTTCCATTACTGCCACAAATGAAAACCATGCTCCCTTCCCTTATCATTCATCTTTCTGACTAAGACATCTGTTGTATACCCTTTCTTTTCTTACTTCTATTCTTCAGCTCATCTTTGGTATCTTACGTTCTTCTTCTAGCGTCTCTTCTAACGTCTCTGTTCTTGCTGGTTGGTCGTCCTTGATTCATTTCTTCTTCTAGGTCAGTTTTGTTGCCGAGACATTCATCAACCACAAAACCATATTATTTATTTAAACCTTTATTTACTTAACTAAACATATTTCTCTAACTAACATAGCGCGCGTATGCAGAGAGCACCAGCTAAGGCCTTATCTGCCTGACGTCCAAGCTGAAACTGAGAGCCAACCAGGTCCCACGTGACTTCATGTATTTCGCGGGATTTCTGTAATATTCCATGGAAAGTCCCGCCCGTGATGTGAAAAGGGGCCATCGCTTCAGAAATACAGGGGGTTGACAATAATCTATGCATAGATTATGTAACACATCATTATGCACAATTTCGCAAATCTGTTGTCCATCAAACACACCTGCCATGATCTTCTCGATTGGCAAGGCAGGGAGAACCAAAACTATGTGATGGAAGCATTCACCTTCAGTAGTTAATGCTCTGACGCAACTTGATATGCAGAGGAGGAAATAGAATCTTTTCTCGGCTGACAATTGTGTTGTATACCCTTTCTTACTTCTTACTTCTGGTCGTCTTTTCTTCTGGTCGGCTTTGGTTCTTCTTCTATCATCTTAACTTGGTCTGTTCTAGCGTCTGGAGTTGACTTGGGGATTCCGGTCTGGTCTTCTATTGGGGATTTCTCCTTATCAGAAGCCCTGTGTCATTGTTAGTGTTTAGGTAATAAGCACAAGACTTCGATTTACTTTGATGTTACTTTATTTGTAAATCCCCAAACCAGACATCTGCGCACATCCTACGAGCTCGGCTCCTACTTGCTAACTGACTGAAACTTACTATCCTTAAATCGGAGGACAGGGTCCTCTATGCCTTCCGGTTTTCACGATTTATCCCTGGAAGGCGTGGTGAGAGTGATGTCAAGCGCCGTCACTCACTCTCAAGGCCATCAGCTGCACTAATCGCCATTATGTTTCTACACAATTGCCATGAATAATTAGGTACCTAATAATTATGTAACAATTGCATCATTGACAATATTTGGCATAGCATCTCCCAAGTGTCTTATGTTAACAATGTTTTCCCAATTGCTTAGCTGTGCCACATGCAAATACGTAGGGATACTTTATAAATCCTCTTCGTTGATCAAGGAGGAAGTTCACCAATTGTAAGTCTGCGCAAATTGTCCATTTGTGCTCACGGTATTTTAGCATCACAGTTTTAATGTCATTATTCTCCTCTCGTAAACATACAGAATGACCAACTGGTAAAGCTGCATACATTGTAATTATGTAGTAGAACACACTTCAGGCTGCGCTTATAATTAGCAATAATCTCCAATCATTTTGATTATACAATGGAATTCCTCATTCCTGGAGAAGACCAGGGATATTATTGTTATATACTCGTTTGACTCGGGTAAGTAAATGGCGAGGAGATTAGATGTGTTTTTAGTTGTTCTACTTCGTCGGTGGTCATCTTCTTCTTTTGGGCTGCTTCCTTCTGCAGGGCTGGGTGTCTGTGCTTATTTCCCGTTGTAATGATTAAGCAAGATTTTATTGATTTTCTTTATTCTTTATTAAAAACCCAGAGTCTAAAAGGGTCTTCAACCGCGCGGTGAGAAGTTTGAATCTTAGAACAGATGAACGTTACGTCAAGTTCCGTGAACTAACAGCTAAAATCTAAATAAACTTAACTTCCACTCTCACGCTCCAAATGGCGGAAGCCTAGGGGTCAACTAAAGTTCATTATCTGTCAATATAAACCCATCTAATTTTGAATTTCAACGAATTCTAATTCAAAATCTAACTACACTTACAGACATAATTTGTAGACTACCCACGAATCATGTAACAATATGATAACTTATTTTCCTCTTTATAAAATTCCTCAAAAACATGTTATCGATTTCAGAAGTATGAAGCTGTTGTGGTTTTATTCAATAGCATCTTTTCTTGCAACCTGGAAGCTAAAATTTCTGCTGCATTTTTGGAGAGCTCCAAATCACGCACAGGGTCATTCAGCTCTGGCTGGCTAAACTGCTGACGAGTTGATTACTTTGATGTAACCTGAGAAGGATCGTCGGAATCTGTAAGTATTTCTTGGCTCAGATCATCAGTCCCTGTCATTCCGTTAATACTCTATTCTTCAAACAAGTGAGTAAAAACTGGAACTGGTAGCTTATCAGAGTGCACATTAGATCGAAATGCTGATGGGATACTACGATAAGGGATTTTTTGTCTATTTTTTTTCCAAGGTCTTTTGACCTGACAAAAATAGATGTCAGTTTTGTGGTCCTTCGGTTCCCGCCAGGTCATAGGAATTCCTAAAGGTCACGCAGCAGTTTTTTCATAGTTATGACTCACAGTATGTGGGGTCCATTCCTTGTCTTGATCTCCAAGAGTAAGTCCGAAGTACGTTTTATAGCCTCGCTTCAAAAACAATGTTATATTGCGCCTCTAATGATTAAGCATGAAGTATCCGCAAATAGAACAGAAAGCTCCAGGATTGATGTCTCCTTGAAGGCATGAGCAAATTAGATATCCCTATTATTAACATAAACTGTTTTATTACTGGTTGCATATTTCTGTGTGTATTTCTATTTGCGCGTGTAAAATCGACAAGACAATACGGCCAAATTTAAAACAGCTACAAGAGCAAAATAATTAAGCAAGATCCTAATGAATTTTTCGTGCATTTATTTCACACACACACACACACACACACACACACACACACACACATCAAGATCTATATCCCGATGTGGCACTGCATCTATGACCAAAAATTTGTCTATTGTTATTTCACATATATTGCACATTATTTTGCAAATCGGAAATCATTGATAATTTAAAACCGGTTAACTTATTGACATTTTCATAGCATTTCTGGATTCCTTGGACAAAAATACTTCTATAAACCAATTTTAGGAGTAGGCAAGCTCTAAATCTCATTTTACAGACAAAAATAAATTACAAATAAATCGCCATTTTTTTGTGACCGACTACCCAAATTTGGAAAGTTAAAAATCGACATAACACAGACAATTTTGGGATTGGAAGCTCAAATTTGGGGGATTGTCTAACTTTACGATAATCCACACCTGAACAAAATTGAAGAGAGAAATTTTAACAAATCTTTTTAGCTTCGCTTCTTTTTGGTATAAACAATGTTCAATAGATAGGAAATAATAGATTAAGTGCCACTCCCGAAGTGGCACTTAATCTATTGATCTTGCTATGAACAAATCAGAAATCATCAATAACTTAAATTGGTTGATTTTAAGACTTTTTTGATAGTAGTTTTGGTTTCCTCGGGCAAAAATGGTCTCATAAACCAACATTTTTTTTGCCCTTTTTCGTGACCCCCACAGATGTGGAGAGCTAGAAATCCACACAACCCCGTCAATTTTTGGAATTTGAAGCTCAGATTTTGGGGATTGTCTAACATAGTCCACACCTGTACACATTTTCAGAAAAAAATGAAGGGGGTGGGAGACATGGCCTGATGATTTGACATGGAATTACTCGTATACATTATTAGTATTAGACAGGAATACTTGTTATTATTATCTGTTCAATATATTTGTATCAAACATAGGTAATTGAAGAGATTGTCATTTGTGGTTAGTATAGCAGAAGATGTAACATCGGAATAATGTGTAACATTTTTTGTTGGATATTGTCAAACGGAAATAGGAATTTCGCGTTGAATCAAAAAGACAGGAAAGTGGGAACAAAGGATGTTCCAGACAGAGTCTGGATCGAACAAGAGGAAGATTGAGTAAGATCGGAGGCTTACTGCTGACCGGGTCAAACGAACTGTCAGGAAAAGCAACAATAGCAGGATGACAAAGGACTTCCTATTGACTGTGACAAATCTAGGATTGCAGGTCACGCAGTACAGTTGTTATGTAATCGCCGCCCAGCACCTATATTTGTGGCTTGTGCCAGACTTGGAAAAGAACCTTAGAAAAATGTACTACCGATTATCTTACATTAGTGGGTGGTCTTTGTGGAATCACCGAAAAAGTAGTTAGGATAGATACATCTTTTAACGAGAGAAAGCAGACAATACTGGATTAAGAAAAAAACAGTCTTTTGGACTCCAAGAAATCTTTGATCTTTTAGGTTGGTGAACTCTGGTTGACCAGTGAGATTGGAACGAATCGAATATTAATTTAGTCCAGTAAGAAGTCGAAAATTCTAGAGAAAGAATCTTCTGGAATATTATTTAGAAATGCTATTTAAGACCCGCGAATAGAATCACGAGGAGTCAGTTGGAGTCAGTTAGGGTCTGCGATCAGAGCAGTGAGGGTACGAGAGTCAGAGGCAGTTAGAGCCAGGAGGCGTGCGTGGCAGTTGGGAGTTAAGCTGTTGTCGCTGGAAACGATAAGGAAAGGCTAAGAAAAGCTTGTTCACCGAGAAGTTTACTAAGGACTAAAAACTTGAAGTTGAATCCAGTTAAAATACACCTCTTGTTAAGACAGAGATTATTAGGGACCCTCTCTCTCTCTCAAAAGTTATAGGAAGTTTGGAACATAAACTTCTGAGAAGTAAACCCGGTGTTATTAGTCTGCTCTATTTACAACGAAAGAAATCTTTTTATGAATGGACTCACGACGCAAACAAGATAGCAAAGTCACTATCGCAAAGAAATCGTACTCATGAATGAAAGTCATTAGAGTGTAAACTTGTCAACACGTCAAATTGGCCGTAACGAGGAGCACGCGGCGTGCGTAAGTGATATCTTTCGCTTGACCATAAACGAAAGGAGTGTGGAAGAATTTTGGGGACTGCTGGAATTCTGTGTGTGCTGATCAACGTGCCAACCCCTAATACACGGCTGTACGAGTCTTAACAGTACCGTGTGTTTTGAAGACGCGGTGAGCCCCACAACATAACGTTACATATTACGAACTGGTACCGTACGTAACATATTCCTAGTCGATACTGTGTAACAAACGCCACAACGTTACACAGTTCTGGTGTAATTTGAATAGACCAGAGCATGCTGGGAAAAAGATTGAAAAAGGACGGTTAGACGGAGAGTTCAGCAGTTGAGATTTGGCAGCCACAAACTGCAGACTCCCGTCAACAAAACATCCCTCGGGCACTCATTGTGAACATTGCGCTCTTGGCTAGCCACCGGCATTCTCATTATAAGCTCTGCGCCCCTCACCTACCAAACACCGAAGAAAATAAAGAAGAGTCATCTTTTGTATACGCGTATCTGTTGTTATTGAAGTTCAGTAGCTGACTACTACCATACATCGCTTTTGGGTTAGTGACGATATCCGCTACTAACATACACGAATTCGAAGCCAGTATACAACGTTTTGTTTTGAACGAATAACTGAGTAATAACAAATAAATTTCGTCATCTGAAATTTTTTACGAATACATGGAAATGAAAACCTCATATTATATTCCATTATATATATATATATTATATATATATTATATATATATATATATATATATATATATATATATAACAAGGTAAATTTTCTTAATCAGAGTTTAACAGGTTTGAATTCAGAGTTTTCCTTCACTTAGACAGGCGTTGCCTTAACCAAGGTTGAAGACCCAGTCTGTCCTACTATTTACCTAAGCTGGAGGGAGTATAGTTGATTCATACCTTTCCAAAGGTATTAGCGTTATGTCAATGCAAACAGCATGTCCAGTATTCGAACTCAGGTCGACGAATCCCATTTCCTGCGCTCTAACCATTATGCAACGCGTCTCTATGTATGTATGTATGTATGCTATATATGGATAATGAATATATAAAATCTGTTCGATATATGGACATGTTAGTATGTTTTATACATACAGATCTATTGATAGAAAGCTCATAATCTGATTAGGACCTTATATTAAATTAATTATTGATTGTAGCTGAAATAAAGTTGTACATATACGTTTTCTGTCGTCATTTCGTTGATAATTCGGTGCCCTTCCACACTCTCTCTTTCACACACACTCACACATGCACACACCTACACACTAAAAAAGGCAAGAAGCAGATGATATACCACAAAAAATATTACAGATGTACAAATAAGCAGATGATTCAGCAGGTCTCGCAAATGCACCTGTCTAAGCCGAATCACTGCTACATACCATTGAGAGAACAGCAGGTGGCGTGACCTCTATGTGAAATATTCACATAAAATGGCAGGCCTCTGAATTAGTATCCAATTTCGCGTACCTAGGTAGCATATATACATCTACGGAATTGAGGTCAAAATATCGGAAACGCTTGAACTGCTATTGGCCTATTTGTTGCGTACTGGCATCAAATTCTATATGTTATATAGCGGCTTCTTCTAACACGCTGCTAAATCGGCGTACGTATCGTAGCGGGTATTGTCACTAACCCTAGACGATATATGTAGTGGTCGCTTAATGAAATCTACAACACATGGTATAGTAGTAGTTTTTACTTTATTTCTTCTTCTCGGCTGTACGTGGTGGGCGGCGGTAACAATGACTACTACTGCTGCTGGGATGACTAGCGTTGGTGACGTGAAAGGGGTTAACGAACCTCACTGCCCGCTGGCAGAGTTCGACCGTGTCGACGGGCGCTCCTTGTGCTCTGTTCGCCGTCCGTCCGCTCTGACTCTAACTGACCAACTGACTGTCGGCTCGACCATCTAGCTTTTGTATTGACGACTGCCTCCGCATCTTTATGTTTTGATCTGATAACTATTTCCTAACTTATTGTTACCCATCCTTCTTTTGTTCGCTTTACCGGGAAAAAGTCCTTTGTCGTCTTTTCTTCGCTTTGTTTAATTTAACCGGAAATTCATATTTCCGTTTGTACAATATCCAACATATTATCGATCATATGGAAATCTCTGATAAGATAAAGAGAAAATTATTCCTAACTGTATCTGTATCTAAAAAAAAATCTGATTTTTTCGAAACGCTTGGAAAATAGCTAGATGGAAAATACACAAAGACGCTACGCACTGAATTGAACAAATCCTGGAAGCTGCACAGTTACCTCCTTTCAGAAATCATCCAATTAAAGACGAACAAGGACACTGTTGGAGAAGACGAATTCATAAGTGATCTTCTCATGTGGAAACCTATAAAATGAAACCAATTTTAGCCGCCCAGCAAAGACTTAAACTCATCAGCTCTGTACGGACACTAGATTGCGTGTGGAAGACTTGCTTGTAGCGATGACTGATAGGGACAGGTATATAGAGAGAGTCATGTCAATTCATTATGTCAGCACTTGATTATATATATATATATATATATATATATATATATATATATAATATATATATATATATATATCCTTTGGTGTGGTACCAAGTTTCTTGGTACAAGGTGATTCTAGGCGGGTCCTAATTCTCTACCCGTAGTTTGTTGTAGAGTTCAGGTTCCGTATGAGAGCTCAATGTTTAATTATTGTAAACAGAGCAAAGTTATTTGGGAATAAAAAGGCCTTAAATACCATGGGTAATGTGATTATGGACCATTTCCATATATATATATATATATTATATATATATATATATATATATATATATATATATATATAACTTTTTGTTATTATTATTGGGGAAATGATTATAAAGTGCTCAATTATTTCTTTAAAAGCTGTATTTTTTTATTTGGTAAGACTAACTTTGTATTGGTGACTACAAATAAATAAATAAATAAATATATATATATATATATATAGAGAGAGAGAGACAGAGAGACAGAGAGAGAGAGAGAAGAGAGAGAGGAGAGGAGAGATAATTTTGTGCATGTATATGTAAACAAAGGTATTCCTATAATAGTATTTTCTTGATTATCTGGTTTCGCCCATTGAGGTAAATTCTTAACATATGTCAACTTTAGAAGTGGGCACTCATTATTTATTTACATGGTTCTCCTAATATTTCAGGGACTTAGAAGTGATCAACTAATACGTCCATCAATCAAGATGCCATCGTTTTCCGTATCAAATTGGACATTTCAAACACAATCCCTATATCACTTGACTAGGATATCAAATTATTCCTTCACTACAAAGTTGTTGTTTTTTTTATCAATTTCTTTGCCGTCAGTAAATTTTGACACGCTCACACATAAGCACACACGTACAAAAGCAAACAAACAAACAAACAAATACAATCAGAGACACACGCACACACACATATATGCATATGTATATGCTAGTGTAATGGTTAGTGTCCCCGCCTGTCAGCCTGGCAGGTAGGGTTCGAATCACGCACAAAGCACTGTCCTGTCTATAACTCAACTGATGCTGCCTAATAGGCTGAAATCTACCTACAGAGATTGACTTTTTCTCGATTTGTTTACGCCTTACATTTAAACCGATATTCACGCCTAATTCATTTAATTATAACTAATTAATTCTCAAATTAGGTATGACTTTAATTAAGCACATATTCTCCCAAAAATTGTCGGCTATCGCCATCTCAAACAGATTGTTTGTCTACTTCATATGTATCTATCTATCTATCTATCTATCTATCTATCTATCTATCAATTTTCTCTCTTACTATTTACTTTTAATTCCCCTGTAAAATTCCTACTGATTTCTATGTTTCTCTCTCCTGCAGTTTTTGTTATTTTTGTCGCCTATGTCTTCTACATCTTCTACTTCTTATCTCTATCTTTTTAAACTTTAGCTCTTTCTTCCGGAACATTTCCCTCGGCATAAAAATCACTACTGTTCTTTTACTCTCTTTTATAATTGTCCCTTCCCGTTCAAAATTAGAGGGGGAGAGAGGGCGAAAGAGAGGAGGAGAGATAGGGGTGAGGGGGTAATTGAAAGGTCCTTTGATGAAAACCGAGACCGATCTATATTCTCCAGCTCAACCACTTCCCTCCAAATCACCATCGGCCTCCTCCCCAACTCAAGACCACCTGTCGCTTCACTGGTGTCACCGTTTGCAATCTTTGATGTTATCAACACAGAACTATCATCAGTTCAAATACAACATACTCAAAGTCTACTTCCCACACTGATACAGCGGAGCCCCTTGCAGTTTTGTCAAGAGCACACACACACACACACACACACACACACACACACACATATATATATATATATATATATATATATATATATATGTATACATATATTTACATTGGTCTTATATACATATTCTAGCCTTTCTCTGTCCTCGTATACGTATGATTGAACGCATACTTGTCTTCGTGTAGACTACTATATACACTTTGAATACGATCTATAATACTCTAAACGAGTATGCGTCTGTATGTGTCTAGTATACAAGTGCCTGCGTATATGCCAGGGAGACATCTATATATGAGTTAATGCACAAAGATCAAAACCGTTGTACAAGGGCTCTGTCGCGTTTAGTAAATGTTCTCATTCAGTACGTTTGTGTGGTAGTAAAATCTGCGATCCTTGCCTATTATATATAATTTTTGCACAATATCAGGGAAATCCTAAACGTCTAAATATCGTTGATTCTTAAATTGCCTAAGTAAACGATCAAATGCAGCCTGTTATTTGAAAGGTTTAAGAATATGTTAGATTTAAAAACATTGGATAAAAAACTAATATTAATGTCAAAGAGGTGACAATAATAAATGAAGTATGTCTTTACTGACCCCCTTCGTCAGAGATTCGGATGCGACCCAATATCATTTTTAAGGGGTTTAAATTCAGTGTTGACGTTCACCTTCACTGATTGTCTTAAAACGGCTAAAGAACTCGGTCTACTCTAACTGTAGGAGAACAGATGAATGCATGTATTTTTCAAGGGCATTAGTGAAAAGTTAACGCAGTCTCATCGAGGGTTTGATAGCAATTTCTTAAGGTATCCTAAAAAAATAACAGAAGTAAACGTGATAGAACTAATATCCGCAGTAGCTATTTAAGTCAAGAAAACCCGACACAGAAATAAACATGTTTTGTATTTACATTTTTGATCTTGCAATAAACGCTCTTAAAATAATGCCTTTTCCATGAATACATGTTATAGGTGATACACCCTATAAGACTAATGGAATGCGCCGACAGGTTACTATAAGTAACAGGGATAATTGTGGCTTGGGAGTAAGCCAATGCGAGTAAGCCAATAACTCTGTTTGTCGGACGTAATTTCCACTTCTATGTATTGTATTTGTCTACTTTCTGTTAATACATTTTCCTACATTTGTTACCCGTCGTTTTGTTCTTATTTGACCCCTTAAAACCCCACAATACACTACACCAGAATCAGGTAACAAATATATATAACCATTTTTAGCTACAAAACACTATTAAGATTATGTTTTATTCGGAAGGAGCGCACAATTTAACAAATACTGTCATACTACCAGCATCTGCGTTTTGACGCTTAGATAAAGCATAATATATTAGGCATCGCTTTCGGATATACTCCCTTTTGAGCTTGACAAAGAGAATTATACACAAGAAATAGCATAGCCGTGAAAAAATGTTTTTTTACCAGAAAACTTTCACTATTTGCCTCTTTACCGTACGAAAAGGATCTATGATTCTTAAGAAATAAAAACACTAAACACCTCATTGCAACATGAATTTTGTAAGAGTGGTAATATAATTTAAGATCATTTTAAACATAATTGCATACAGATCACATATTAATCTATTTGACTCGTAGTTCGAACTAAAACATGTACTTACAATACCGGTTAAAAAGAACCTTGACATAATGGCGTCAAAGTAGTTGGAGCTTCCCCCCAGATGCAGTTTAGTGTCATGCCCAGGACAGGGAATAATTGATAGATAAGTTGCAACTGAAAACATTGATAGAAAGTCATAAATTCTGGCGTTTATTGTCATTAGCCACTTTTACTATCCATTTATGGAAGTTTTCATTAAGTAGGAATAAAATGGGACTTTTAAGATATTATAAGTAGGTCAGTGTTGAAATGAAAGTCCAAGGACTTCACTGGTCATTTAGTGATTATCAAAAATAAAATATTCTTTTGAAATAAAACTGTTTTTCAATTCTGATCTTAGCAATGACCTGCTACTACCTACCATCATCCCGAAACGTTATGAAGGTAGGGGAAAAATCCGGCAGTGTAGCACTAGAAGAGTATCATGCGAGATCGGTATCTCACAGTTCAGTATGGTTAGTCTCCTTTATGGTCTCGGCAAAAGGATGCACGGCTGCCAAATTGTGCCTCACGTTACGAACATATTGCACATCTTTTCACTCATCCAAGTATTTCCATAATTTTTCCAGTATTAGTACAAAATATACCTGAAGACATGAAAAGACTTGGACATGGTTAAGAAGAGGAAACCACAAAAGAGAAACAGAATCACTAATAATAGCTGCACAAAATAATGCCATAAGGACAAATTATATCAAAGTAAAAATTGATAAGACACAACAAAACAGTAAATGTAGAATGTATGGTAACAGAAATGAGACCATAAACCATGTATTAAGTGAATGTAGCAAAGTAGCACAACGGGAATACATACAAAGCTAGGCACGTCTGGTTTGGAAAGGGAATCCTCTAGGAATTATGAAAAATTTAAAAAAACAAAACAAATTAAATCTTGACCATTCAAAAAAATGGTATTTGCATAAACCAGAATCTGTTCTTGAGAATGAAACGCATTAAATACTCTGGGGCTTTGGGATAAAGACAGATCACCTTGTCCCCGCTAGAAGACCAGACCTAGTATTGGTTAACAAAAAAAAACAAAGAAAAACAAAAAAAAATTGTCATCTGGGAGATTTTGCAATTCCAGCAGATCACAGGGTGAAGCCGGAGGAAAATGAAAAGACACATACCTGGACATTGCCAGAGAATTGAAAAAGCCGTGGAACGTGACTGTAATTTCAATGAAATTAAGAACACCAGGCTGAATTATATCAGAGAAAAATGACGGCAATTGCTCATTTTCGAGATTGTGATGAACACTCCTATAGATGAGATTGGAATTTCTCGCTATTCAGAATATTGTTTGGTGGGTGAAAAAGAGGTCGAAGAAATCATTAAATTCCTTTTTATTTTAAGGCATCTGAAATGAATAATGGACAAGGCTCTCTTAATTTAAATTGCCTGCCAAAGACATGATTGTAGCGCCGGCCACCATATTCACGTTAATGTCGTGTGCTTCGACAGGCAGAGACAAACGAAAGCCTTGCCAGCGTGAATGTTTGAGCATATGTCTAACTGTGGGTTATTGGTCGTCCTATATATTGACTCTAGCCACAAAGTCCTGACATGTAATTAAGTCACGTAACTGTATTACGTGCAATAAACTCATTCAAACACATGTGTCACTGAATATGAGTGATGTGTGTCTTGGTCATCCTGACATGACCTTCTTTAGTGAAGCCAAATTGTTGAATATATTACAATATATACGATATAAAATGTTCAAATAGCAAGTTTAGACTATTTGTTTCATTTAATTCGATATGCAATTATATACACGTGAGTATCAAACAATTTTCTGTCTTTGCAGATCCTCTTCCATGCATTATTTCATGTATACATCTAAAAACAACGACTAAAATATAATAGCAACACGCACATGCGCAAAGGTATATATATATATATATATATATATATATATATATATATATATATATATATATATTGGTAACGAAAAGGAAAAAAATCGGCCATTTTGCGGTTATAGATATATTTCCAGCCACAGGTATCTGTGTATACCTATGAGTTTCATCAAACAACTAACTTTATTAAATATGGCGAACAGAAATTCGTGAGATTTATATATATTTCTTCTCAGTTTTGAGTTTTAGTTTTTCTCATTTTCTCCGAGGGTAGTGTTTATGACTGGGGAATTAGTGTCACGTTTCGTCTAGTATATATATATATATATATATATATATATATATATATATATATATATATATATATATGGTGTGTGTGTGTGTGTGTGTGTGTGTGTGTGCGAGTGTGTGTGTGTGTTCATACATATATATTATGTGTTTTCATACCCTTTTATATATATATATATATATATATATATATATATATTATATATATATATATCACGATACCCATGGTACTTAAGGCCTTTTTATTCCAAATAACTTTGCTCTGTTTACAATAATTAAACATTGAGCTCTCATACGGAACCTGAACTCTACAACAAACTACGGGTAAGAATTAGGACCCTAGAATCACCTTGTACCAAGAGACTTGGTACCCGCACCAAAGTATATATATATATATATATATAAGTTCTCTTTATGTTGTGATTATCGTCGTAAGAAATGGACAGATCTTGGACAAAACTGTTTGCATCTCACATAGTACTAATGCCCTTGGGAAAGGTATGAATCCAAATATTCTCTCTCCGTCTATAGTTAAATAGAAGGACATACTAAGCTCTTTGGCCTCGGTATGTCAGTCAGGAGAAGAAAACTCTGAATTACAACATGTTGAAACCCCCTTTAAAATTGACATATCCCACCTTGTTCTTGCGGAGGTATTGGTAAATGCATATACATACATACATGCATGCATACTTACATACAAATATATATATATATATATACATGCATACATACATAAATATAAAGATAATTGGTGCTATCCTACTATACATACCAATATTTGGGCAAGTATATTGGAATTAATAGAACAGAAAGACTGTCCGTATCTGTACCAGCATTAGGAAGCACAAAGTGGTTTTGATTTTTACAGGTCTTTATTTGTCTTCTGTACCCTTGAGTCTTTGATACAGTCGACGTGGTTTACCGTAAACTAAAAATCTAACAAAACAAAGGATATAACAAATGCATAAATAAACCAGTTAACAAAAGAGAAAATTTCAATTACAATGCGACTTACCAACTTTTACTTCTTCCAGGGCTGGTAGTGTAATGATTTATTTGTCTCATACCCCACCTGTATGGACTGGGCACAAGGCTCCGTTTTAACGTGGGCCCACCCACCAGCCGAAGTTAATGGGTGGGAGAGAACAAAAATTGCGTCGATCCCGTCGGCATTCCCCCTCAAGGGGGGCGCCTCAGGCACTGGGCAATAAACCCAGCCCTGCCCCCAAGGGGGCAGGTATTGCCTGGAGGGATAGCCCCCTGGGATCAACGCTATTAATTCAAGCACACCGATCCATTGGCCGAAGCACACTGGACCCCGTCCCGAAGGACGGGCTGGTGGGGGAATGATTTTATTTTCCCAGTACCCCACTCGTACCGGGTCAGGCACGAAGGCCCTATTTATGTGGGACCACCCACAAGCCGATACTCATGGGTGGCAGGTAGAAAAATTGCGTCGATCCCGTCGGCATTCCCCCTGAAGGGGGGCGCCTCAGGCGCTGGGCAATAAACCCAGCCCTGCCCCTTTAAGTCAAGGGGGCAGGTATTGCCTGGAGGGATGGCCTCTGGGATCGACGCTATTAATTTAACACTCACCGGTCCAGTGGCCGAAGCGCACTGGACCCCTGTCCCGAAGGACGGGCTGGTAGGGGGTTTATTTGTCTCATACCCCACCTGTATGGACTGGGCACAAGGCTCCGTTTTAACGTGGGCCACCCACAAGCCGAAGCTAATGGGTGGGAGAGAACAAAATTGCGTCGATCCCATCGGCATTCCCCCTAAAGGGGGGCGCCTCAGGCGCTGGGCAATAAACCCAGCCCTGCCCCCAAAGGGGCAGGTATTGCCTGGAGGGATGGCCCTCTGGGATCGACGCTATTAATTTAACACCTCACCGGTCAGTGGCCGAAGCGCACTGGACCCCTGTCCCGAAGGACGGGCTGGTAGGGGGGTGATATTAAGGTTTTCTTTCATGTACTAGATGTACTAATATAGCACATCGCATGCAAATGACGCAGTATACAAACATCACATGCAAATGATCCAGTATACAAAAAACTGTGCTGCAATTCTGCTTTACACGCAGAAGGCCGCGAGTTCGATCCTCACCGAAACCGCCAACCATGCTGCAACACTATCATCCAAAAGATGTTTATGCATCTTAAAGCTTGGGACGTGCCCTTTGAAATAAATCCCATGATATGAAGAGTATCGATTATGAATATTTAAGAAAAGGTGAAATAAAATAGAACTTCATCAATTACCCTCGTAAGTTCAGAAGAGCCAAAATCATTGGAAGATGTAACATGTACAGAGCTACAGGTATTTGCCTCTCATCCCACTTATGAGGGCGTGACACAAATACATTTTTATGTGGGCCCACCCATAAGCCGAATCTCATGGGTGGTAGGTGGAAAAATTGCGTCGATCTTGTCGGCATTCCCCCTCGAGGGGGGCGCCTCAGGCGCTGGGAAATAAACCCAGCCCTGCCCCTTTAAATTGAGGGGCCAGGTATTGCCTGGGAGGAAAGCCCACTGGGATCGATGCAAATTGACTTGTAAAGATCCAGGGCCGAAGCCACTGGACCCCCACCCCGTTGGGCGGGAACATGTACAGAGCTACATTTAAATATAGACTGGTACTAGGGAGATTTTCACTATTTCTCAGTTGACTAAAAATAAATTTCGTTAAGCCTGGACGAGGGCGTTTGCGATTCCCATCGTGCTAATGCCATCGGGAAAGGGATTAATCCACCTGTTCCACCAACAGCTATGTGTGTGTAGTTCAGACAGGGTTCTTCGGCAATCGGTCGCAGAAAAATAGAAGTTTAGATTCAAACCTGCAGAACTGTCCAATTAGGAAAACTTCAGAGAAAAAGAAAACTACAAATACATTGGAATCTTAGAAGCGGGCACCATCAAGCAACTGGAGATGAAATAAAAAGTAAATACAAGAAAACTTTTTGAAAACAAACCCTATAGCACAAATTTAATCAAAGGAATACAGTCTCTCTTGTAAGATACAATAGACCCTTCTTAAAATAAAATTTTAAAAAAGGAACTCAGAAATATGGACCATAGAACGAGAAATTTAATCATGATGATGCACAAGGCCTTACAATCAAAATATGATATAGACGGATTCTATGTAACAAGAAAAGAAGGAGAAAGAGGATTCGCCAATGTAATGGCTAACGTAAAAAATGATCTTTTGCCGCATCTTCAGTGTTTTCAAGGTGTTCTGTAAATATTACGTACTGTTTGCGCATTTTTTAAAGAACCCTCACCACCGGGCGTGTAGGTTGAAAACCATACTTTGCAACCTTGCATGATATAATATAAAAGGAAGATGCATCAGATTATGAATAACACTATGATAGTTTAATTGAAAACAACTGCCGCAGACCATTTTGTCAATGCGTGAAAGTGGGTATTTTTTTTTCTTGATCTGTATTTTAATATTTACTTATTATTCTAGACTGTCGTCTCTATCTATATGCCCCTTTCTCTGTCCACGCTGTCTTTGTGTGAGCATTATTTAAATAAATAAAAATAGCATATTCAATACGAAAATTCATATACTTAACACCCATCTCTTTCTCTCTCTCTCTCTCTCTCTCTCTTCTCTCTCTCTCTCTCTATCTATCTATCTATCTATCTATCGATCTATCTTACTGTCGTCTCTATCTATATGCCCCTTTCTCTTTCCACGCTATATTTGTGTGTGAATTATTTAAATAAATACAAATAGCAAATTCAATACGAAAAAAAGTTAATTCATGTTTAATTATTTTTTTAGTTTTTGAATTCAATCACTTAATTGAAATGTATTCCTTGTTTCTGGATGAACTGTAATGAACTCTAAGTGAAAGTGATTCATCACATTTAAAATACCATTACGCTGTTTTAGAAAAATATCCAAGTGTGTCATCATTTCCATAAATAACCTTTCGCTATTTTCAGCCAAAATCTACGAAGTCTTCGCAAGCTATTCCTGCTAGACAGTACAGTAGATGTCAGGTATCTAAAGAGAAGAAACCGAATATATTTCCAGCTAGCTCAGCCGCTTAACCAGAATACGAATCCTGAATTTTATCTTGATGAGTAAGTATTATCCTCAAAAGAATCAGGAATAACACGCAAGTAAGCAATAGACTAAAATTAAATACTAAAATGATTTATGTGTACATAAATATATTAGTACACGCACGAAACATATTTTCAAATTATTATTACCAACATATATATATATATATATATATATATATATATATATATGTGTGTGTGTGTGTGTGTGTGTGTGTGTGAATAAAAGGAAGTGAATCCGACGGTATGTAGTATAATAAAAAATTGAAAAAAAAAAAAAAAATACACAGGTTTAAATGAGTTAAGTGGTGAGTTTATTGGCCGACGCTGCAGTGTTTGGATCAATTAATTAGATCATCTTCAGGGCTTTTGTTGGTATGTGGAAGGTGATAAAATTTTTTTTTCTCAGAATAAGGAGAAAGGCGAGTAATGGTCCTTGTTTATCGGTCTGTTTAAAATTTGAGGTCTGAGAAAAAAAACGTTGAAAAAATGAACAGTTTGAAATATGACGTCAAATATTCTTTTTTGCGGTGTGAGTATTAGAATGTGTAAGTATATATATATATATATATATATATATATGTGTGTGTGTGTGTGTGTGTGTGTGTGTGTGTGTTGGAGAGAGAGAGAGAGAGAGAGAGAGAGAGAGAGAGAGAGAGAGAGAGAGAGAGAGAGAGAGAGAGAGAGAATAAAATGGGAAAAACAATCCGACAGTATGTGGAAAAATATTAACTAAACACGAAGTGTACCAAAGGATGAATACTTGTTCTTGATGGTAATATCGACGCTGTAACATTTCGGTTTTTGCAACCTTCTTAAGAACATTGGCGAGA
Source organism: Doryteuthis pealeii (assembly GCA_023376005.1). Lineage (NCBI taxonomy): Eukaryota > Metazoa > Mollusca > Cephalopoda > Myopsida > Loliginidae > Doryteuthis > Doryteuthis pealeii. The sequence continues at coordinate 68,354,941 of CM042145.1, forward strand.
TCTTGAGTGGGAGACGTTACATCCTTGCTTTTTGGATCTTACGTCTCGGAGGTCGCGTGTTGGCGGGGGATGGTAATGGTCGGGGTCATCTAGTGAAGTTGATCTTAATATAGGGTTGAGGTTTGGAGTAAGGGTTGGATTGGTCAGGTTTTTCGGATTGAGTGGTTGTTAAAATGTGTTAGACTTTGGCTGATACTTTGTGTATGTTGGGTATTGGTGTGTCTAGGTAGAAGAATGTTGTTAACCTTTATGCACGTGTAGGAGACATTATACTTAATAAGAATAATGACAAGTTAGAATTCAAAATGTATCATAAACCCAAATCTAAAAACGAGCATATGTTATATACTGGCATCAAATTCTCTATGTTATATAGCGGCTTCCAATTCATGCTGTTACTCTAAATCGTGTATCTGTATACGTTGCGGGTATATATATGGTCACGTAGCGAAGTATATAGTAGTCGGACTTAGAAAATCACAACACATGGGTATTGTAAAAACTTTGAGTTTATTTCTTTCTTCCTCGCGTGGTGGGTGGCGAGCGTTGACAATGATTACTACTATTGTTGGGATGACTGGTGATGTTGAGGTAAAGGGGTGGCCGGTGGCGTCTCACCGCCCTTGGCGGCGACGGACCGTGAGCGTCGGTCAGTCGCTGTTCTCTGTCTGCCGTCCGCCGTCTGACTGACTGCCGGCTCGAACCGTCTGGCCTTTATAGTGATAGTACCTATCGTATCTTTATCTTTTGATCTGATAACGGGCATTTGTTATATATTTCTTTATCTTATCCCTGCTTTTTTGACCGGGAAGCCTCGCTTCCGTTTTTTAACCTCTTTGTTCGCTTTTACCGGGAAAAAGTTCTTTGTCATTTTTGTCTTTTTTTCTTTGTTTCGATCCAACCGGAAAATCCTACTTCTGTTCGTACAATATACAAAACATATACATTTTTACTCATACCACAACACCAACACCAAAAGAGGAATTATTACAGGATTTTACCTTAGAGCCCTCTGAATCTGCACGCTTAAGTACTTAAATGACGAATTCAACCTTATAGCATATGACTTCCTAAACCTTCTATATCCCAAGTCCTTCATACAACACAAAGAACCAATCTCAACCCCCACCTACACAACCCTACACATCAAAACTTCCACAGATATACATAATCTTATTGAACAACTCTGCCTAAACCGTCGAAAATAAAACCTTAAACAGCCTATGTATCAAGACCTGACCTCGGAAATGTGCCGTAACACACTTAACACAAATTCCCGACAACATATAAAATCAGAAGCTGGTGTATAGATGATTTCTTGCATGAACTGCGACAAAAAATCATAGGAGAATCTGTAAAAATGGATATACAAACGTAAGCGAAATATTAGATTTTGGGAACATAACGACTGTCTGTTCTAATATATATACGAAATACACTAGAGTTTTAATTTCAACAGCGCCTCGATGCTAGCCCACATCCACAACAAAAGATTAAGGCAGATTTTCGGAGCTAGCGCTATAACTATGTCACAGAATTTAAACAGTAGAACTTTTTTTTTCAACATTTCACCATATTTAGGCAAAAATAATCGTTAATAGCTATAAGTCGACGGATTCAAACCAAACTAACAATACAACATAAGCATCAACACAAAGAATATTCAACCCTGTATAAAGGTAAAACAAATTCTTCTAATAAGACAAACCAATGTTGTATACTCTCTTTCCTTACTTTCTTACTTCTATTATTCTTCTTCTAGCGTCTCTTCTAACGTCTGGACTTCTCTTGGGGACTTCGTGTCTGGTCTTCCATTGGGGATTTCTCTTTATCAGAAGCCCTGTGTCATTGGTAGTTTTTAGTTAATAACACAAGACTTCGATTTAACTTAGATCATATTTTATTTCGAAATCCCCACCAGACTACCTGCGCAGATTGAGTCGGAGCGTGAATAACACGACTTACCACCGTCGGGGTTTTTGGCTGAACTGCCTAAACATCTCTTTCTAATCTAAACGGAAGAGGGTTCCTCCATCGATTCTCACGGTATCCTCCGGAAAGGATCAGGATGAGGTCAAGTCTTGTCACTCATCCTTCAAGGCCACCGGCTGCAACTTATAACAGCCATTTTGATTTCTACACTACTGTACATAAATATTAGGAATCTAATAATTATGTAACACCAACACCCACAGACACAATAGTATCAACCAAAGACCGATAAACCACATTCATCCAACTACCTCCTCTCATAGCACATCATAGTATCAACCATGAACTACATTCTCCCTAACTACCCCTGTAACTACATACCAACAATCCAACCCCCCAAACCTTCACTCTAGATTAACTACATTAAGATCAGTTAGACCAAATGACCCTTTCCACTAAACAGCCCCCCGCCAACAATTGACCAATGACACTTAATACACAAAAAGCAAGGACATAACGTCTGACCTCCTTCCTAAAAAAATCAATTTAACGAGTTTTTTCCAAGAAGCTGTAAATTTTGAAAAATATACTTTAAATGCATAGTATCTCTGGTCATTCAATATAATAGGGCAAGTTGTTGCATTCATATTGACATAGTATGCGAATTGAAAAAACTGAAACTGACAAATATCTAAACTTTTTGAATCAAATTCTTATCACAATGCTTTTGGAACAATTCTGAAAACTGTTGCAAATATAGTGGAAGAATTTGAAACCAAACGGTTCGATAGCATCCGGATGACATAATTCCTATAAGCAACTTCGAGTAATTCTGACGCAATAAAGAGACTTTATATATTTCATTGTCTTTTCACGCCAATGATATTCACGTGGTAGCATTATGTAAATAATATAATTTTGAAACCCACAAACGGATCAGATTGATAAAAATTAAAATGTGGCCAGATACATTAGGGAAAGTAAACGTGTAATAATATAGATACGTAATCAACTTAAAATAACTTCATTTTTAATTGATTAGTTTTTGTTAAAAAACGTCTCCCACACGAGATCTCATCAATTTCTTGAGGAAGGTTGCAAAAACAGAAACTTTATAGCGTCGACATTACAATCAAGAATAAATATTTATCCTTTGGAACACTTCGAATTTCGTCTATATTTTCCAAACTCACACACACACACACACACACACACACACACACATATATATATATATATATATAATATATATATATATATATATATGAGGAAGAACGAATAAAGACATTTTGTTGAAAATGTTAAGGATAAATAATAACACTTTATTTTTGCAATACAAAATTGTGTCGACCATAACCCATAGAAAAATCAAATATCCAAATTCTAACGGTCTATTTCAGCGTTCCAAAAGTGAATTTAAAAAATTCGCTTCGAACATTTCTAAAAATTCTCCGTTTTTCCCCAACGAATTTTTCATTCAAAATAAAATTTCACTGTGATGAAGGTCGAATGTGAGCGGAATATTTTTACACATATGAACTGACCGAAACACATGTGTAAGTGATATTTATTAAATTCATATTTTATTATCCATTCTGTTCTTTCTTTTCTTTATTCATTCTTCCTCATATTGTCGGCTTCATTTCCAATTTCCATTTTTGCACACACACACACACACACACACACACACACACACACATAATATATATATATATATATATATATATGTGTGTGTGTGTGTGTGTGTGTGTTACATATATATATATATATATATATATATTATATATATATATATATATATATATAACAAAAGAAACATTGTCTGTTTAACTCAAGCTAATGTTGTTAGTTTTCTGTTTTCATGTTTTTTTTTCATTGAATTTTTATCGCAGTTACATCGATGATTTCTCTGCTACAATATGCTAAAATGTTAAGCTAAATGTTAAGTTATAGTAATGTAACGTAATGGTGCACTCCGCGTGTGCAAGACGAAAACGTATACAAGGAGGCCACTCTCAGCGCAGTCGCTTCCGGGTCATTTGTTTACCTCCTTTCTCTGTGGAAACGGTCATTGAAAAATATAGCACTACTATTTTCTGGGTGTGGGAGATTTCAAAGCACGTGTTTCCCGCACTTTTCGTCTCAACAGAGCTCATTTAATTTGTTTGAGCAAACAAATTATTTTTCACGGTCGGGCAAGTAATGTTTTTATGATCATCACTGGATAGGATTCCGTTTTGTTTGAGTCGGATGCCGTTTCACTTATATATATTTACCAACCCCTCTGCACAAGCAGGATGTGACACAAGATCAATTTCTTAAGCAGAGTTTAACAGGTTTGAATTCAGAGTTTTCCTCCTCCTAGACTGGTTACCTAGCCATGGTTAAAGAGTCCAGTCTGCCGTGCTATGTACCCATAGCTTGAGGGAGAATTGTATTCATACCTTTCCCAAGGGTATTAGCGCTATGTGAAATGCCAATAGCTTCGTCCAGGAATTGAACTCGCATTGACGAGTCCATTTCCTACGACTCTAACCATTTGACCACGCGCCTTATAAGATTTTCTCTTAGTTAAAAATGCAATGGGCACCAAAATTCCTTTTCATAAGAAATGTATTTCATGGGTAAGAATGAGAGAGAGAGAGAGAGAGAGAGAGAGAGAGAGAGAGAGAGAGAGAGAGAGAGAGAGAGAGAGAGAGAGAGAGATATTATCTTTATCGGTCAGTTTTTAACACCTTACTAACCTCGACGCTCGTGACCCCGAATTCAATTAACTGTCTCTCACTAACTCTCGATGTCATGGCCCTGACCTCCTTTCTATCTGACTATCTGACTAACTGTCGGGTCCTTGTGTATCATCACTTAACTAATATTTTAATTCAGGATTTCCAGAACATTCCCTAAAACGTGTTTAATTTGATTGGCTGTCTCTAGCGTAATAATGTAGCAGACTAGAATGTTTTCACAGTTAAAATTCTTCCAGTTTAAGGTCGATTTTCATATATTTGACAGAATCAAAGTCGTGCCTTTTTCTGTCGCCATAATGTCTGGATATTTAGCAAAAGTTTCTACAAAAAGAATCCTTAAAAAATTGCTCGTTAGTTTATTTCAAGACAAAATGGGGAAACGGTTATCTATTACTCTCTGACTTTAAATCAATTTTTTTTTCATTAACATATTTTCTTCGCTATTCTTCCAAGTCATTGAAAATATACACTTGCTCTGATTTAAAATTAAACTTTTTCCATTAAAATATTTCCTTCGCAATCACTGAATATATTACAGTAACTCGTTATGCTAATTTGCTACACTTTCTACCATTGTAAAAAAGCGTTGTCTCTAATGTTTCTTCAGATCCCTTATATAACAAATAAATATTTAATTGTTAATCACCCATTTTATTTGTTGTTGTTTGTTTTTAGAATCATATTATCGTTGCCCTCTCTCCCTCTAATGTGGTGTAGTCTTTTTCAAATTTAGGTCCGAAACACAACTGCTCCGATCGGTGTCTCTAATACGACTGATTAAAATTGATAGTTAAGCTTTTCCTTGTCTTGTGATTCTTCTGTGAAATTTATCAAGCAACCAGTGCGCAGTTTTTTTTAAAACATCCTATCTCATTCAATTATCATACTGGAAGATAATCTATGACTTTCAAACTCGCAGTCACAATGCCAGTTGTCCTGTCGGCTTCTCATATGTGATGAACTTGGAGCCATAGATACGTAGCTTCATCTGCCAAATCTATCACAGATTCAGCTAATTTGGAAAAGGTAAACTATTCTTAAAATTTCAGCAAAATCTTCGCCAAACGGCTCAACCCTGAGATTGCAGGTTATTGAGACCGAACTTAGTTTCCCTTGCCAACACGATGATCGTTAAGATTCAAAAGCTCAAATATTAAGATTTATAAAAGTAATTGGTAATTTGCTTGAAGCATTGTTAAGTATGTTATAATATATTAATAATTCGAAGGCAATTACAATGCGTATAAAAAATAAAAACAAAAAGATGTTGTTTTTTTGTTTTATCGATTTCAAAGAACACTTTATCTTCAGAGACGAAAATCAGAAATGGACGTGCTTAAGCTTAAAAAAAAAAAAAAAAAACACTTAAGCACGTCCATTTCTGATTTTCGTCTCT
>CM042145.1:68363515-68402299 GCA_023376005.1 Doryteuthis pealeii
TATATATATATATATATATATATATATATATGGCCCATAGATATACAAATATATATCGATATATTAAATATATATATATTAAAAGTTACTATCAATCCGTCCCAGAGTGCACCTGGGAGTAATGGCAAATGAAAGGGTATTCGATATTCCTTATAGCTCTTCAATTTTGGCTTCACTATCAGATATTTTTAGATGCAGTGATCGTATTCAAAATTCCTCCGACATGGTATTCAAGGAATCTTGCCATCTAATTATGCCAATCGAAGATCAACACATATATTACTTGATTATGCATATAATAAGAATAAGCTCAATACAATTTTATAAAAAGGATGTATATAGTAATTCATGTATACATTTCTTATAATAATAATTCTTATTTATTTCTCTATGTAAAAGGGAAGCTCTTCTGTACCTACCTACTGTTTCCATAACAATTTAACCTTGTAACAAGCTTATTATATCTTAATACCACTTGTTCTTTCTCGAAAGACGAATGTTCTGACAAAATTCGATATAGATTTTTTTTTCCAATTATAGATATTCAGAAAATGTTGTTTTTGAAGAGATTTTAAATTTTAAAACTGAATTTACCGGAGGAAATGTCATATAAAGGATTTGTAAACAAACTATGTATTGAATATAAAATCTACCAAATCACGGCTAATTAATGGATTCCTATAGAAATCTGTTGTTACTAATTGTGAAAAGGTGAAAGTGGCATATTAAACACATAACATCTTAATTGGGTTGATAAACAAACAAAACTATATTGTAAACATATATTTTCCATTTACTACCCACCCTGTCGGCTGGGCGTTAGAATGCACCGACTGCACCTCTGCAGAGGGGCAAGACTCCTCCAATGGGGCCACCAGTTGGCCGTGGTTGGCGACCCGTGATGCTTAAGGATAGAGCCCAGGTGGATGAGCAGTTCATGACATGCAATACTCCACTTTGGCCCTATCTTGGGCTAGACGGACGGTCGGAGAGACCCCCTCCGATCAATCGGCTGGTCAAGTCAAGCCCTAGCACCTATATGATTTTCCCAACCCTATTGCCCTTATGACAAGCCCCAACCCCTTTTTATCATATGGGTGCTAGAAGGCGGTGGCTGCGGGTCTTACATGTCCTGGAATGACGTTAAACTCTATCTGATGGTGAGGTTCCAGTTTTGGAGGTTTGGGGAATGTAGAGCACCCCTTCATCACCATTGCTCCCTGGTCCACTCTGACCCGGAGTGGTAGTACCTGTTAGGGTCCCATCTATGGGTTAAATAGAAAAATGTATTTATAAAAAAATTGTATTATGCATTAAGAATTGATTTATTTCTAAACTTTATCGGCATTAAATGACCCACTGAGGTTGATATGCCGTAAAACAAAACAAACCAAACCATTTATTACAAGAAAAACAAAATATTTAAAAACATCATAATGTTTTCCAAAGTATGCCTATTTTATATCCACTAAAACAAATTCTGCATTTGATACAGGTCTATTCATATCCATATCAATCATTCTTTATATTTAGAATTGTTTTTGTTGTGTATCTTCAGGTTCGATCATAGAATTGTATGGTTGTGCCATTAATAATTATGAAGTTACACTTTGGATGCCCTCATTGTAACAATATCTATTCCATTTGTATCTGCAATTTCTCTAGTTATTCTCATTATCGTATTGTAAATTTCGGATCATAATCTCGTCATAAATATATAGTTGATTTCTTTTTGAAATAAATTGTTATACATTTCTTTTGTACGACGTTTCTACATTGTACCGTATAATTTGTAAACAATTAAGATTTAACCATATAAACTAATTGATTGATCAAAACACAAAGCTTTTCATAGAGACCATGCAGAAAAGATGGAACTTGAAAAATGAGACTGACTACTTAATTCAGACTTAAAGTCTTGGTATAATCATCTTAAATGAGAGAAATAAAACCTAAGGCATTTGAGATAACCAATGGATGTGTTGAAAAAAATGATGCCGTCCTTTTTTAGCCCCATGGGAAAGCTTTCTACACTGGCGATTGTCCCTTGATTTGTTTCGGGACAGGGAGACTGTCTTCTCCAGTTCCTATAGGTGTCTTAATCAATATGGGGTAGAAAAAATGATATGTATATAGTGTTTATATATGTGGTTATTAAAAAGGAAAAGGTAATTAAATCACATAATGTCTTTAACTGTTGTCCTCAGACTACGGAATAAATCGGAAAAAGGTAAAAAGATGGAAATCCTTTGATTTTGTTAGAGACAGTGAAAACTGTATATAATATTGTTGTACCGGCCGTTCCTACAGTGGAGAACATGCACCGGTTCTCACTATAAATAGTGAGACACCGAGTGGAAAGGTAGCACTGTTCCCGTTAACGACAAGCTAGTCGTACATGTACCATTAATTGTAAATACACTTGTCTTATTTTACCCCATCTCGACTTGACTTCTTTTTACTGTTGGGACTAACATCACAACAAATATGAAGTTTAAAACTGTTTTTAATAGAAGTTTACTAACATTTTTCTGTCAGTACCATAGTCACTAATTCCTGAGAATTAGATAAATTTATTTTTTCGAATGTTTAATGCATCCTTGTGGCATCCTTTTTGTTACTTGCTACAACAAATGATAAATCAGAACCTAAAGAATTTACTGTAAAATCATAAGGACCCTGAACTTCATCCGCCTATGGGTCATTCCAAATTTGGATTCTGGCGAAAAATAGATGAGAATTTAGATAATTTATGGGTTATAGTCATGTAAAAATGGTGTAGAATTCCTGTCGGCATGGTATACGCACTGTTGGGTAGCGGCACTAATACCGACCTACCAGTTTCTGAGGTTTAATCAATATGATTTACCTTCAATCGAAACTATGCATTTGATTTCCACGGAAAGTGGGCTAACTTAGTGTTGTACCGGCCGTTCCTACAGTGGAGAACATGCACCGGTTCTCATCATAAATAGTGAGACACCGAGTGGAAAGGGAGCACTGTTCCCGTTAACGACAAGCTAGTCGTACATGTACCATTAATTGTAAATACACTTGTCTTATTTTACCCCATCTCGACTTGACTTCTTTTTACTGTTGGGACTAACATCACAACACTTAGTATTATACTTAGAAAAATTAGTAGAATACTAAATGAGAAATCAGGAAAACAATATTTTGAAAATATTTTTAAGTCGAAATCCCTGCATAAGTGAAAAAAGACCTAATTCTCAATTTTGATTTTCTTCGCGGAATACAATTTGCGTCTTATGTTATAAAAAAACTCTCAATTATATACGAATTATAATCAAGAATATTAAGATATATTCTCCAATTTAAAGATCATATATATATATATATATAATATATATATATATATATATATATATATATATATCTTGTGGAAGCCAACACATGTGCATGCTAGTGTGGTCCGTCCACCAAGGACCTATATTCACCAACTCTGCGAGGATACTGGATGCTGCGTGGAGGATCTTTCTGGGTCAATGAATTATAGAAAGGGTTGGTGAGAGATTGTCCTGGATATCCGTGTGGATTGCGCGACATGATGATGATGATGATGATATATATATATATAATTTTAAATATAAAAAGGGCTTATATTTGGTAGTATTTTGAATTTTTTAATATATATATATATAATATATATTATATATATATATATATATATATATATATATAAAATTTAGTGTGGCAAAGAAATGTTAATAAAATGTCAACGGTGTTTAACGGTCAGTTTCTCAAGTATGTACATTTTAAACTATATACTTTTTATTGATGACGTTAAAGGATGTCCTAGCTAAGAGAATACTCGCTGAGCCCATGAATTGTTTCAAGCTGCCTTAAACAATATTGATTTCAAATAAGTATAGTGCAGAGAAAGCAATTAAGTTTGGCCTCTCAGAATTCTTTTGGAATAGGTTCAAAACGCTAAGCAAACATTACAACAGCACTTATGGCACAATGTGCACAATAGCCAAAAGCTCTTATAGGGCATCCAGGGTAATTATCGAAAACTGGCAAACCCGATAGAAATTCCACCGTTGAAATTCACAAGTTAAAACTACAAACTAAACTAAATTTTCTGTAATTATTAACCAACACTCAAAATATAATGTGTGCAGCTTTTGGTAATTTATGAGGAAGTGCGTCCCGGTCTCCTGCCTCAAAAATTGCTATCCGGTGACTATTAAAATAATTCAAAACTATCCATCTTCATATCTATCTATCTATCTAAATTTGTTCATATTTATCTATATTACTTTAAATACTAAGTTTTTTTTTATTCAGGTTTGTTTAATGTCTTGTTTTTAATTTAAATAAACAAGAATTACGACAAAAAAGATGCGACCCACCCCCAAAAAATACATTTACTTGTCGAAAATATCTATCTATCTATCTCCATTTGTTCATATCTATCTATATTATTTTGTTTGTTTATCTATCTATCTATCTCAGTCTATTCGAAACTATATATCCATTTTCATATCTAAACAAGAATTACGACAAATTACGATAAATAAACAAGAATTACGACGAGCTGGGGTCGTTATTTTGATAGTCTGCGGGTAGCAATTTTTGAGACAGGAGACCGGGACGCACTTCCTCATAAATTACCCAGCTTTTTTAATAATAGCCTACCCTTGCTTAAGGAAATAAACACAAACTAGTTATTTAATGAGCTTATGGGTGGTGTTTTACCAGGCCGGTAATATAGTGTACTAAGATTGGTTGCTATTCCTCTTCAGTTTATTCTAATTGGACACTGGTGCAGAAGCTTGCAATGGATAGGTCACCCATAGTCAAAGAATTGTAGGTATGAAGGAACTTTAAAGATATTAAGAAAATATGAAGAAAAATGTATATAGAAAATTAAATGATCAGAAATAGAGAAAATGAAGATACCTAAGGTACATATATTATGTACGTTTAGATGAAAGGTTTCCTGAAATATAAATTGAATAAAACACACACACACACACACACACACACACACACACACATATATATATATATATATATAAAAACTAACAAAGAAGCAACAGAGAAAGTGAAAAAAGACACTCCCAGCGCTACCAAGCATCTTTTTCCACCGGATAGGGTATATTAAAAAAAAGGAAAAAAAAGAGAAGAAATTATAACATCCGTTCATCTTAGGAGTTTCGTTATCAGTACAGTTTGTGATTTTTTTAAAACGCGTTTACTTTAAGCCGTTGATGTTATTACTCGCTTGCAGAAACCGTTTGTTGATGTTACGTAATAACAGGGGAATGATGATTCCGCGCGCGTCTCATTCGTGCTGAAGACTTTTTAGCCTCGACCAGATCCAGCTAGATGCATTTTGCACCGTGGGCTGTAGACGATGTGAGGCAATTTTCAAACAGCGGCCAGTGATTCCTATATTTGAAAGAAACGAAATGACTGAGTGTCCTAGAAATCAACGCTACCCAGCCTCAATAGGAATCACATGGCATGTCCAACGCTTTTCCACGTATTCGGCACGCAGTGACTCGTACCGATTCTTCTTTTGCTCGTGTGCTTCCTCCTGGTTTTCTTCCCATGGTACGGTTAAATCAACGAGGAGGGCACTTTTCTTTGTCTCAGACCCCGCTACAATGTCGGGTGCTTATTAGTTTGAATTATGTGAACTGGAAATTGTAGGGATGTCTTGAGATCCATTAAAACCTTCCAGTCACCAGCTCCATTCAGCAGCTTCATGTTTGGAGTCTTTTGTTTCTTCATTCTTCATAGGGCATTCAACTTCCTTGTGAAACTGAATGTTGTATTCCCTGGCTCTGACAGGCTGTTGGTTTGCTACCTCACATTGTGTTCTTATCAACTCCGTGACCACTTCCATAACCTTGTTGCGTTGCCACGTGTACATCCGGAGCGATTGTGGATAGGCAGATAGCACATGACGCAAGGTACCTCGATCACGTTTGCACGAAAAACACAGGTCCAAAACGGTATATCCCCATAATTTCAGGTTGGTTCCATTTGGTAGGAGATCATATGTAAATCGAAGAAGGAATGATATCGCCAGTGGTTCCATTGAAATGAGAGATTTTCCCGATAATTTGATTGATTTGATATTCCATTTTGTCCATGCACATAGTTTGGACTGAGTAACAGCAGTGGTTGTTCTCTGCTCCTTCGATCACCGTGTCTCTTTTCCCTTTTGGGTCCTCTTTGGAGAATACCTTGTTGCTCTACTACCTAGTCCAGATCGATTGGTTTGAGTGACGCCTATAATGTCTTTGATTCGTAGGCTGCATTCCGCCTTCTGGGCGGTCTTAACGACTGACCACTTCGTGCCTGACTTTATTTCTGGATGCGCCTTCCGAATTGTTCAGAGTATCTTATTATGGGAACGTCCCAGATGTTCTTTTAGTTGATGAGGTTTCTGTTGTAGGTTTCTGTTTGTTTTAGGACTTTTCTTGTTCTTCTAATGTATTCTTTATAAACTTTATCTTTCCTCTCTGTTTGATGGTCTTCCCTTTTAGAATTCCGAAGTATTTGTAATTTTATTTCTGTCTTATTGATTTTATATTGTCCTGATTTATTTGTATTCCGTCCATTGTTTATTTTTTCTCAGAAGCATGGCACATTTTTCTATCCTTAATTCCATTCCTATAACCTGTCTGAATTTTGTATGTTTCTACGATGGCTTGTGAGTTTGTGAATTTGTAGACATCTGTACGTTTTCTAAATATATAAATGAGTGGCATCATTGCTAAGAAAAATTGTATTGGCGATAGGGGTCTCCTTGGACAATGCCTCATTATTAGTATTATTGCGTTTTTCACATCTGCCGTAGACGGTGTGTCACTGGAGGCTGATTCACAGCCTCTCCCCAGGTGTCTGGGACTCTTCAGATTGTTATAGCCGATCTCAACAGTGCTTTAGTTTAGATGTCTTAATCCTTCCTCTGACTTCAAATTCACCCAAATTATTTTCCAGAGATTTGGGGACCGTTCCAAGGGCAAATATTGATACTTTAAAAGAAAATTGAGGAGGTTACACATGAAAAATGCCGGGACATGGTTAAGAAGAGTAAACCTCAAGTGAGAACAAGTCACGTTTAACTGCTGCACGAAAAATGCCATAAGAACGAATTGTATCAAAGCAAAAGTTGATAAGACACAACATAATAGCAAATGTAGGTTGTGTGGTGACAGAGATAAGAGAATAAACCTAGTACTAAGCGAATGCAGCAAACTAGCATAACGACAAAGCTAGGAATGATTGGGTTGACAAGGTGATCCACTGTGAATTGTGCAAAAAAATAAATTATGACCATACAACAAAATACTATATACATAAACTAAAACCTCTTCTGTACATACAACGCGCCTGTTCTAAAATTCTCTGCTCGTACATTTCCGTCAACGGTTGCCAGTACTGTCACGGCCACCCTCAACGAAGGTTAAATCTAACCAGCTCGGTAATCGGTATCCGAATACTTTCGTCGTCCTGTGAACGACCCAAGAAGATTCCCTAGTCATTGACACCACACCATTCAACTTAAGAACACCAGATAGAAATCCCTGATAATTACTTAGTCCCCAGCGACCATGGCGTATTGGAAATTTCGCTCTGGATGAACAGTCATCTGAGTCCTAATACAGCGAATGGTCCGCACCTAGATATGACGAGCGCTCGATATCGAAAGATACAACGCCACTACGACTATATACGAGACACACTCCTATTGGACAAGTAGCTTCGACTACTCTTCTCACCTCTATACCTGCGTCACGAGATGATAGACCTTGCATGATAAATCTATGTGGAACACTCTTGATAATAATGGCGTATGAAAGTCGATTACGCTCACACTACGTCCACGTGCCTCCGACTTATAGGTCTCTCACTCCTGAGGTATACGGTGCCGAAAGATTATGCCGCGAGTACGCGGCTAGACACATATATACTTAAGATCTCCTACCGCGACAACCGCCCTAGAACTGCCTGCCGACACCGATCTCTACACCATTTACGTAATTCGATCCTGGCACTTGGCCCTTCCAGTAAACATCTTCGGCCAGCACCTATGTAGTCTACCAGCGCGATAGAAGTCTCCACTCGCCAAGCCGTGCGAGTGGACGCATACTAACATGTAACCAGCTCACGATCACTATGTAATTCTCGTATCACTTCTTCGGTGATACCCTCCTTCAACGTCGAGAATACATCTCCGCAGCGAGCTAGTGTGTAGACTCAACTATCGCCTTATTCCGCTGGTGTGTAAATCAGTTGACAAATCTGACTCATCGCTATGCATACTAACTTGATCTCACACTGGACATAATGAACGCCATAGCTCATGTACTCTCTCATCTCTTCTCGCTTTGTCCATGAGGTTCTATGTGCGTGACTCATCAAACAACCCCGCTCCTGCATATACATGATATGACATACCTGTCTTAAAGATAGTATCACTCTCCACATGAACTCACTGAACTCAGAAGACGTACATGGCGCGAGATGGCCATGCTCCTGGTATGCTGCACTGATCTTTTTTGTCGTCCCCTAATATACCTAAGCGATAAGTAATAACTACTGAATGTAGCTCGTCACTCATACTCTGCAACAATGTATTATAAGTAAAGCCTCCAGCATAGCCCCATACTCGTCACTATAATCATCGAACACTATCATACTCATACTAGACTACTCCTCTCTCCAGCCATCACGCGCATACATATATCAAACACTTACCATCTCTCATCTCATCACATAACTCGTGCGCTTCTACTACTCCTCACGATATACACTCGACTCACATTTATACACAATCCTTCAACTGGTGCTGCTGAATACTGCCAACTAGTTCCATCTCTCACTACTGCTACAGCTCTTACCAACACAGTCACACCTCACGTCTCCCGGCGATTTTTGGCATTTAAGCTCTATCATACATCCCAGTCCCGCTCTCTGCCAGCCCATCTACCATCTTCACAATAACTATAAATCAACACCTGTCGCAGATACTGACTACATGCACAGCCTATCTCCCTCACTACGCCATCCTTTACCTATCCCGCCAATAATGTCGTGCGCCTGCCCTCGAATATGTCATGATCGACCCCTATCTGTCGCTGATTTGCGTCTATACGCGTGCTCTCACAGCTCTACCGTGAACCGCATCCACCTCAATTATTCACATCAGTCTCTATGTCTTACGGAGGGTGTTTTTTATTTTGTACTACTACTACAGAAGAATGAAAAGAAGAAGAAGGAAGAAGAGAAGAAGAAGAAGAAGAAAGATAGATATACAGATAGATTGCATGGCCTCTCACTTTTTTTCCTAACATTTTTTAAGGACAATTCTGAAATAATTGATTCTTGGCTATTGATTAATTGTATTACTTTTTCTAATTTTTCTTTTCTTTTCTTTGTGTCTGTGATTTCCTTTTTCAATCACCACCCCACAAATATCTCGGAAATTTGAATGCTAAAATATTTATTACCGACCTCTTCATTTCGAATCAACTGCCGGTAAGACGCCGATTCGTAATCCTGCAATTTCATAACATCTCCTGATGATGAAGCAAATTGGAAGGCGATAAGACATTCCTCCTTTCTATCATATAATATATCGTATATATATATATATATATATATATTATTATAGCACACGATATGACAACGCTATATTATATATTATAATATATATATATATATATATCCAGCCAAAAAAGATTAGACTTCTGAATGGAAAGACCACTTTTCAAAAACTTCTGGGTAACCCACCTAAATCATGGAAAATAACACCAAAAGATCATAGATAGACAAACTAGACATAAAACTGAAGAACTCAACCAAGTCTTAAAGAAAACTAAAAAGGTAGAAAAAAGCACCAGGTCTTGACTAAATACTCCCGGGAGGTTGGAAAGATGGAAAGTTCAATGACGTACGCTTAGGTTATGCAATGCAGTATATAGACAAAATAGAATAACATATGGACAAAAGTGCATCCTCCCATTCTCAAAAAGGGAGACCTAGGAAATAGCTAAAAACTACAGAGGCATAAACCCTTACTGCTATTGCAGCCAAGATATAATGCCCTTCTTCTTAATCGCATCCGACCCGAAATAGAAGAAATTCTAAGGAAAAACCAGAACGGATTCCGTAGAAACCGATCCACAAGCTCTCCTATCCTGACTGTACGACGGATCATAGAAGGGGTTCGAGTAAAGAATCTAGAGGCAACGCTACTATTCGAATATTTTTCCAAGGCATTTGATTCCATACACAGAGGGAAAATGGAATAAATACTACTAGCATACGGACTCCCAAAAGAAACGGTTGCCGCTATAATGACACAAAAGGATACTAAAGCAATGGTACGCTCACCCGATGGCAACAAAGATTTCTTTGGCGCTGGAGTCCTACAAGGAGATACATTAGCACCAGATAGTGTATGTGTACATAAATTTACGTACATGTATATGTGTGTGCACACGCACACAACAGTTATCAAAGTGCATACTAATACAGACATCTATTGGATTTTTTACACACACAGAATATATACATATATATAAACAAACATATTAGTAGCAAAAAACATTCACATACGGGAAAAACAGATCAAAAGAAGACTGACCGCCAGTCAGTGGACATTGGATTAACTAGAATTAACCTGATATTTATTACTCTTCTCCTAATCATTATCTATGAAATGACATAATAATATAATATATATATTAATATAAAAGAATAAAAACAACCCTAAATGTTACCGTCTTGAAAAGAAACTTTAAACATGAGTAAACAATTTCAAAATCTAAATAAATTTAAAACAACTCTTAAATTGTAACCACATACTGTATTTTCTGCATATATATATATATGTTAAGTATCTGGTCGGCATCCTTAGTTCCAGATGTAATAAGTAAGTATGCAATCCGGTGTTAGAGTATTCTTTGTAAGTCCGTCGTCCAAGAGAATCCAAGTGTCAATGACATAAGCTCAGAATGGGGTCTCTATTAATACAGCAGAAGCAACAGCAGCAGTGCCAGTGATTGGACAATAGGATCTTTCTCAGGTCACGTGATAGTCAACGAGTCTATATTTAGGAGTGACCATTTACCTCATGCCTTATATCAACAAACAACAATATATATATATATATATATATATATATATATATATATATATAAGGTGTGTCAAAAAAGTATCGAGATTCTTTGTACTTTTTGACACACCTTGTATTCTGAAAAAAAATAAACGTTCCATTGATGTTCATTTCTATATCATGGTAAATACAGATTCAATCTCGATACTTTTATGACACACCTTATATATATATATATATATATATATATATATATATATATATATATATATATAATATATATGTCCTTCATTGAAGCAAGAACTACATTCTAGTCTTGAAGAAGGTCTAAATGACCGAAACGTTGCGTCGTCGACAATAAACATCTAGTTTCCATAACATCCTATGTTTGTCTACTTTTCTCCACATTTTGTCGGATTAACCTCCTCATATTTCTCCCATATATACATAAATATATATATATATATATATATATATGTGTGTGTGTGTGTGTGTCTGTGTGTGTGTGTGTGTGTGTAGTATATTGAGAAAATTGAAAAGGCACAGGTTTAAATACGTTGAGTAGTAAGTTTATTGGCTGACTTTGCAGTGTTTCGATCTATCAATTAGATCATCTTCAGGGCATTTGTTAAAATAAAATTTTCAAAAATTTATCACCTTCCATATACCAACAAATGCCCTGAAGATGATCTAATTAATAGATCGAAACACTGTAGTATCGGCCAATAAACTTACCACTCAACTTATTTAAACCTGTGTTTTTTCAACTTTTCTTAATATACTACATACCGTCGGATTCACTTCCATCTCTTCACACATATACATACATATATGCTAATAAATTATGACGACGAATTCCGCTAAGGTAAGGTTAAAATAACGTCTTTTTATGCAAACATATTCAATTGTATGTGACTCTCGCCCTTCTTAAAACCAAAGTATTTTATGCAAGCAAAATATTCTACTCGATTCAACAACACAAATTCAATTTATTTCAATAATCCAGACCATTTTTTCTAATGTAATCAATTCTCTTTAATAGAACTGATACGACGGAAGACACACGTTAAGCTCCTTGTTCTTTTTTTTCCATTTAAACGGAAATATTCGTTTAACAAATGGAAATGCTACAAAAAATGTTAAAATCGGATTAACACAGCAACTTCAATTTGATGGATCTTTTTTTTTTCTTTCTCTTTGGCGCCAACCTACATGCTCAGAAATGTCACATGTTGCGGAGTTTGTCAAATATATTTTGATTTTCACTTTATGGTGATCATCGAATGGTGAATTGGGAAATGGCGATGTGTGGTAAATAGGACTTTACCTCGCAATTGCCTTGAGTTTATAGGATTCATACACTATTTGCATAAAGCTATATTGCATCACGTCTAACTATATGTTTTATATGGAAGATACAACACAATTTTGGTTCAATTGATATTTATGTCCCTTATGTATAAATGTTTCATAGATCCTTTTGATGACAGTATTTTATGTCTAACAAGAAACTTGAATACTACGTCTTTATTTATTTATTCATTTATGTATTTGCTCTCTTTCTTTTTCTTTTTACTTCTCTTCTCTCCTTTATATTTAGCTTTCTCTATCTCAATCCAATTTAATTATATTTTTTCCCTTTCTTTCTTTTTTCTTTCTTTCTTTCTATATTTCGTTCTTTCTTTCTATCTTCATTGCTCTCTTTTCCACTTTTATTTTACATTTATATTATTATATTTCTCTCTAATATGTATTTCCTCTTTTGTTTACCCCTATCTCTCTCTCTCTCTCTCTCTTACTCTCTCTCTCTTACTCTCTCTCTCTTTCTCTCTCTCTCTCTCTCTCTTCTCTTTCTCTCTCTCTCTCTATTCTTTCCTTATTTGTATATTTTTCACTCTTTCTTTCTCGAATCTTTCTTTTTGTTTCCCTCCTTCCCTTTCATTCTTTCTTTCTTTCATCATTCCCTCCTTTCTTTATTTCTTTCTTTACTCGTTTATTTTTCATATTTCGATTCCTGTATCTCTCTACAATCTTTTTTTCCTTTTTTCTGGTCTTTCTTTCTTTGTGTCTTTATTTTGTTGTACATTAGTATCTTTATATATATATATATATATATATATATATATATATATATATATATATATTTATCAACCCGTCCGCACGAGCAGGATGTGACACCAGGTCAATTCTTTAAGCGGAGTTCAACAGGTTTGAATTCAGAGTTTTTCCTTCTCCTAGACCGGTTGCCTAACGAAGGTTAAAGAGCCCAGTCTGCCCTACTATTTATCCATAGCTGGAGGCAGAGTAGAATTCATACCTTTCCCAAGGGTATTAGCGCTAAGTGAAATGCAATTACCACATATAGGATTTGAACTCGGGGCGACGAGTCCATTTCCCATGACTTTAACCATTACACCACGCGCTTCCTACTATATTCTTTTATATATGTTTGTTTATATTTCTCCCACTCTCTCCAACCTTTTTTCGTTTCTGTCTTTGTACTGAACTACAGTTGTTTTTTGATATTTTCAAAATAATATTATAAAGCAACATACCTGTAAGGAATTTGTTACACACACACTGTTGCCCGAACACAACTCAGAGAATGAATCGTCCAATATGAGTTTTAAAAAATGCGTACAAAGAAAGGAAATAAAATCATAATTAAATATTAAATGATTGTTACTATTACTAGCAATAGAAAACACACTCCGGGCGTCGTAAAAATTGATTTTTGAAAGACATTGCCTAAGTGGGTGGAGTTAAAAAATCAATGTCAAAGGGTTTGTATCATAAGTAAGCAAAATCCTCATAATTATTAAAGGGGTAAAAAAATAAAAAAACAAAAAACAATTTGAAATGAAAACTGAGTCCCGTCCCTCTCAAATAAAATGTTGCATGCATGTAATAATCAAACAATTATTTTGAATATTTTACACATCAATTTTACACAAAATCGTAGGAATTCATTTATTTGTAAACCTTTTAGTTAACTTCTTGTTACTGTAAAAAAGGGGACGAGAGTAAAAAACAATTTTTAAAATTGCTTTCTACAATTTCGGAGTGCATATAGCATAAAAATATTATGACGTGAGCTGTGACGTAGAGCTATGATGTAGTTTTGTTACAGACAGAAATACAGACATATATCTCCATTATTAATAGACATATATCTCCATTATTAATAGACATATATCTCCATTATTAATAGACTAGACTGCTTAGTTATTTTGTACATTTTTTTTAAAAATGAGACTTGATAATTTCTACTATTTTGATATTAGTTGTAATAATTGAATGATACACTAGTATCTCTTAATTTTTGTTGTAGTAGCTTTGATATTTTCCGTGGACGCAAATATTTCCTTTTTATTACAAGTGTGTTAAGGAGAAATTCAATTAAAATTTCAATTGATCTGAAACTCACAAGTTGATGTTATAAAATGCATACTAGACATAATACATTTTAAAACACCATTCTGTGTATTGTTCAGTTTGTCGTGTTGGGATACAAATTAGAATTGTTTCACTTTATATATTGGAGTTCATAAACTCGACGTGGAACGAAACTGATCCTAAGTTTATCGTTCCCGTTTAACTAAGCACATGTGTGCCCGTCTTTTTCCCACAGCTCCTATACTAAGGAAAATCTGTAAGTGGTTTCAACCTCTTTTTACCTTACACTTTTTCTTGTTCCTTGGAACATCCTTGTGTCCTTTCTATGGTTTGGAACTGAACAATAATTATTCGTGTATTGCGGTTCTTTTCTTAATTTTTTTAACCTGCATAAATTGACTTGTCTTTTCCCTACCGAATATTCTGTGTTGGGTTACCCTCTTTTGGATAACCTAAGGCATTATAGGAATACAGATATTAGCTTTGAATTAATACCCCACTAAATTCTTATAATTGTTTGGCTTAATTTTAGCGGCATATCAAGCTTTTTATGCCATGCCGAAATTTGATTCATATAATGTATACAGAGTTTTAGGGTTTACAGTATTTCTATTTAACACTATTAATTTATACACAGTATATGCTTTCAAGTAATTATATTTAATGATATTTATTCATTGGCGTGCAGTTATATATTAGGTTGTTACAAAAATAATGGCCGATTTCACATACATACATTTATTGTTGAAACATTAACAGTAGAAATGTTAAAATTAGTCAAAATACGAGCCTTGGGCAGCTATGCATCTCTGCCATCGATCTACGAGGTCATTTATTCTGCCTGCAATTGTTCATTATCAAAACTGTATGTCTGTCCTCTACCTTCTTCATTTTCAAGACTCTCATCTCCACTGCGAAATTTCTGGAACCACCTCCGTACAGTCCGATCACTTGTAGATTCATCTCCCCATGCTTTTTCGATATTGGCGGCAGTTTCGGAGGCATTGTGCCCACGCTTAAACTAATGCAACATAAGAAGGCAAAGGTCATGTTTAGGCATGTTCATCTTTGAAGGCTCCCTTTTTTCAATAATACTTTCTATCTGAAAATAATTTAAATTTTATTTTTGAGCACACATTAATTATTATATATGCAAAGATTCACCTGAAATGAACAACAAATTCTATGTTAAAATGACATTTCAAAACCGAGCACATCAATCGGCCATTATTTTTGTAACAACCTAATAGTATACAATATGTCTTTCTAATACAAATATTTTGCTCACAGCTATATGATTTCAAGTATTCCCATTTAAAACTAATAAATTTCAAACATGGCAATCTGTCCTATAGATAAGACCCTAACAGATATTAATACGACGGATCAGAATCGGAATAATGGCAAAGGAAGAGACGACTCCCCGCTTCCTAGAACTCTAGAACTGGAGATTCACCATTTCATGCAATTTAGTATCAATTTAGTATTACTTATTTTTGGAAGAGAAATCCTTATCTTTATGCAGAAGATGCAGTTGGCTTATTATAAGCCCTACCAACATGACTGAGTTTTCATGGACATGTTTTACCTGATTTCTCCGTCACGAGCTGAATGTGACACAATATAATTTTTTTCCTTGACTGGTTGTCTAACAAAAGCTAAAAAAAAACCACTTTGCCCTACTATGGTTCCATGTCTTACTCAAGAGTATTAGCGCAAAAGGAAATGTTAACAGCGTAGTTCATGATTTGAACTCTGAAGCTATTTCATGCAGCGATAACCTTTACGAAAAGCGCGTAACTATTTCCATGTGCAACTATGTATATAGGATAATGCTTCTGTCCATAAGGAAAACAATACGAACGTACCTTTGCACATTTTTCTATAATCTGGTGTCATGTATAGATTAATATTTGTTGTTTTTGTTGTTTTTTTTTGTGGGTGGTGTTGCCAACTATACTATTACAGTAAACTATGTGCGCATTTCGACTCTAGTTTTTTTCATTGATTTTACGACAGATTAGTTAAAATGTCATATATTTTGGCTAATATTTGCATTGGTCAAGCATATAGACTTTCCTGGAAACCATGCCAAAAACTTAAAGATTAATGATGCTTCTTATTGATGCCGACGTTTAATTGGCTCTTTATGGCTTACATAATCGTTGAACTGTAGAACGTTGTTTACAGACCATTGGTAAAATTGAGAAAATAGTAAAACTGGTTCCATACCATTTGATGCAAATGGACATTGATCTGTGTTAAAACCGTTGTTATTACTATTCTTTGCCAGTACAGAAAATTAGTTATTTTTGAACGAGGTAATCAGAGCCGATACAAATGGCGATAAATGCTTGAACAAGGCACCGTCGAAACATAATCAAAATAGAAGCTAATGACGAAAACAATTATTTTCTGTGTTTGATGGCATTCAAAAAAGTATTCACGAAAAAAATACGAAACCAAGACAATGTCTTAGTGTACAACGTTATAGAGAACAACTGGCTCGTTCAGATAATATATGAAAATATAAGAAATCTTTTTTCGATTGGTAATTCTATGAACTCTTTGGAAATGCAACTGAGTAAATAAACATAGGGTCTGAAAGTAGAATTCATTTACTTTGCTTTTTTTAGAAAAATATAATAAGCTAAAAAAATGTGACAACCTTGTCTAGAACTTAAATAATCAAAATATAATACCAATCATTTAATGGCAAATTTTAAAGAAATATAATATCTTCCGAAGTTTGACTGATTCATGTTTCTTGTGTTTACAAGAAAAGTTAGCGTTAATTAGATTTCCGGATGAGAAAAATCTCCTGAACATAAAAGATTAATTTCTGGAGAAGTGCCTCCATAAAGTTTATAATTCATTGATTTAGTAGTAAGATTATCCCCTTCCTTAAGATATATATTAATTAAAAACAACTACAAATAAATAGATTTACCAGAAGACTCTACCTCCAGTAATATACACAAAAAAATATAAACAAAAGGAATAAAGAAAAAAAGAAGTGGGACTTGACAGATAGGAATACAAATTACTTTAGACCAAAATAAAGGAGACATAAGATTATAGAAAACAAATCTTCACTTTCAAAGGGAGACAGTCTTGATTTAGAAACTAAAATTCATAAACACTAATTAAAAGACAGAAAAAGAAATAAAAAGGATTCCAAACGAGACAAGTATATACAAAATATAGCGAGCTTTAATGTTTTAGTTCTACTGAGGAAGGTGTAACTTTAAAACAGACACCGTCGTAGAGAGAAAAAACAACTTGTTTCTATAACAACACACACACACACACACACACAAACACCACACACAACACACACACACCACACACACACACACACAACATATATATATATATATATATATATATATATAAATTAGAAATTAGAAGGCAATTGACAATGCAATGGAATCGGTGATGAAAATAATGTTTATTTACCTGTTTCCTAAATATTTTCGGGATGAAATTCCATTTTCAAAGGTTTTGGGGGTACTTGTGTTTTTTTTAGTACTTATACTACGGTGCTGGCGCAAACGTTTCTTGTTTATTAAGTTAAATAAAGGGAAGCCTGATGTTGCAGTGAATTTGAAAATGTTCGGGAATTTCCGTGGTGAATCGCCGGCCCGTTCGTTCGTGCGCGCGTGCAGTCTCAAATATGGATCTTCGAAATTCTTTTTAGTTCTCTGTCTGTGGCAAATTCAACCTTGCTCAGGCGTAGTGAAATAAGGGTTTTATAGTTTGCTTGAAGCATTGTACACCATTTTCATCACCTATTCCATTGCATTGTCAATTGCCTTCTTATTTCTATTTTAAACACATACGTACAATGCTTCAAGCAAATTATAAAACCGTTATTTCACTACGCCTGAGCGAGGTTGAATTTGCCAAAGCCAGAGAACTAAAAAGAATTTAGAAGATCCATATTTGAGACTGCACGCGCGCACGATCGAACGGGCCGGCGATTCACCACGGAAATTCCCGAACATTTTCAAATTCACTGCAACATCCGGCGTCCCTTTATTTAACTTAATAAACAACAAACGTTTGCGCCAGCACCGTAGTATAAGTACTAAAAAAAACACAAGTACCTCCAAAACCTTTGAAAATGGGATTTCATCCCGAAAATATTTAGGAAACAGGTAAATAAACATCATTTTCATCACCGATTCCATTGCATTGTCAATTGCCTTCTAATTTAAACACATACGTACAATGCTTCAAGCAAACTATAAAACCCTTTTATATATATATATATATATATTATATATATATATATATATATATATATATATATATATATGATATCCAACGGTCTGGGAGCCTGTGTCCTTAACACTTGATTGTCCTGATTTCCTTTTAATATCAAATATATACATACACTCATAAATTAATAACTTTCTAACATTAATATAATTATTTTCTGCTTATTCTAATTACTATCAAACGATCAATGTATTTATTTATTCATTTATCAATGAGTATTATTCGTGTATTTATCTTTCTGTCTTTCCGGTTTTGTCTAGACTGTGTGTCTGCTTTTGAAATAAATCAGACACATGCCCCCCACACACACTGATATGTGTATATGAGAAGGTGTGCATGTGCATGCACGTATATAAAACACTCGATATATACATATATATATATATATATATATATATATATATGTATGTATGTATGTATATATATATATAATATATATATATTATTATATATATATATATATATATATTAAAATAGGTATGCCCGCCTAATTAATTAATTATTAATTAATTAACTTTCAAAATTAGGTACGACTTCAATTAAGCACATATACTCCCAAAAATTGTCGGCTAAAAAAAGCCATATCATAAACACATCGCTTGTGTATTTACTTCTCATACTGACGTGTAGAAGAAGTCACTATAAGAGGAATAGAAACCTACTTCTAAACAAAACGAAAAATCTAAAGAAAGCCCGTTCGGTGTAGGGGTTATGGTGCTCGCCTGTCAGCTTGACAGTCGGCTTTCGAATCACGCACAAGGCGGTCTTCCTATCTATAGCTCTGCTGATGAGACCTAATAGGCTGAAATGTACATACAGAGATTGATTTTTCTCGATTTGTTTATCCTTACATTTAAATAGGTATACCCGCCTAATTAATTAATTATTAATTAATTACCTTTCAAAATTAGGTACGACTTCAATTAAGCACATATCCTCCCAAATATATATATATATATATATAATATATATATATATATAATATAGAGAGAGAGAGAGAAGAGAGAGAGAGAGGAGAGAGAGAGAGAAGTCTTGCATAGTATGGTACACAAAGAACTATAGGACGATTAATTTGAGCATTGCCCAAAAAGCTTTTTAGTCCGGTAATGGACCTGATACTCCAGGTTTATATATATATATATATATATATATATATATATATATAGTGAGCCTGACACCCTTGTTTGGCAAATACTTTCTGAAACTGATCACTAGAAGGCGTTGCCAAAGCAATATAAATAAGGTAAGCGAGAAAAATCGCTCTTTTTATCTGCATAAAGATTTAGTGACAGTACCTGAATCTTGTCCTCCTGTACATAGTACACATTGAATAGTACGCTACAATGTCCTGAGCTTTCTTTATTACTCAAGCATATTTGATTACATGCAGCAAACTTCCATTACTATACAGATGTAGGCTTGCATGCTAACACACAAACATCGTCGAATATAGAAATAGGCAAAAGACGAATGTGTGAACATGTAAGAAAAGTCTTCAATGGTAAAGTTTCGAATTAATTGAGAGACAAACAGTGAGGAAGTAATAATCACAGACAGATCGATAAATCGCAAGAAACATATCTACGCATTGTGTGTAAGTGATGTGTTTCAAATATCACCATATCGTGTTTGAAGACAATGGGCTTTCCAGTCATAAATTAATCGATCTTTAGAAAGAGACTGTCATCAAAAATAACACACACACACGCACACACACACAACACACACACACACACACACACACACACACAACACAAAACACACGCGCGCACAAAAGCTCGTGGCACTATTGAACAAAAGCTCTCCATTCCTGAGGAGAGTCAGACAGGTTCATCTGTCAAAAACAAATGAATTCTCACCAGGGACAGAAAAACAATCAAGGCTCCCGTAAAAATACCCAAAAGTAATCTCAGCAACATAGATATATATGAGAATATTCAAAAACATTTGTTTTAATTAAAGAATAGTGTCCATTTCAAACGTTTCATAAAAACCATTTGAAATTTATTTTTATATATTATAAGAAAAAAGAAATTCAAAAGAAAACCTCTAAAAAGACAACATAAGTACGTAGTTAATAAAAAAATCTTTAAAAAATACAATTTTCAGTAAATTATTCTAATATTCTTTATTCTAAAGTAACATAAAACAAAAAATTAGTAGTTTGGAAATAAATTAAGAAATGTGTTTGATGGGAAAATATATTGAAAACCGAAGAAAATGAGTACAATATATAAAATAATTAAGTGAATTAAAATCAAAATTAAAAATTAATTTAACTAAGTAGGAGATAGGTTGAAAGCATGGTCTATGTTTGTATTTTTTTTGTAATATCACAGCCGGGAAATGATTATTGATTTACCGATCTTTCCTGTATTGACGAAACCAAAAATTTGACATGGAAATATTATTGACTCAGAATATAGATATTATGACTCATCCATTGTAGACTTCCAACCTTGTCTCCGACCTTTTCAGATGTATACAGCACTTCCTGGATAGTAAAAAGTGCACCGCTCTGACCTTTATATGCGTATGTATTTATATATATCTATGCTATCACAGCAGGCTGCCTGGCGCTAATGCGTGTGTGATAGACCTAAATCCGACTTGTCTGCAACCAGCTATGGGTAAACCGTAGGAAAGACTAAGTGCGTTTTTTTTAGATTTAGTAAGACAAGAATCTAAGAGGGACTAAGAATACGCTAAATATATCCCCTAAAGAGATGTAGAGATTATGTCTTTGGTATGACAGTAACCTGTGGATTATGAGGCCTCATATATAGAGATCCAGGGAGAGTGAAGTACTATTTTGTTGCCATTACTACTGATGATAATACCTGTTAAGGTATAATCTACGCGACAATTGTTTAAAGATAATTTATATTCGATAGGACCGAGTCCTAAAAGATAAATCTCTTAAGAAAGTACACAGCAAATTCAAAATGATTGCACAGTGGGCTGGAGCATGGAAATTGCCAAAATCAGACCCCCATCAAACATTTATGGGTCTTAATTTTTGTGAAACTAGAATAAATTTCCAGTTCAACAAAATAAAATCAAGTTAAAAGCTCAACTCCATGAAAAATGACGAGCTTTTGAAGATTGTCAATACATCGTTTTCAAGGTTACCTTATCTTAGCCTATTCCATAAATGTTGCATTTTACCTATATACCAATTAAGACCTATAAAATGACAAAACTGTGCCCAAAAATGAAAGCAATTGCCTCACATCTGGAAATAAAATAACCGTAAATGGTTTCACATACGATTAAAA
Source organism: Doryteuthis pealeii (assembly GCA_023376005.1). Taxonomy (NCBI): domain Eukaryota; kingdom Metazoa; phylum Mollusca; class Cephalopoda; order Myopsida; family Loliginidae; genus Doryteuthis; species Doryteuthis pealeii. The sequence goes on from CM042145.1 coordinate 68,385,578, forward strand.
TCAATCAATCAATTAATCAAGATAAACAGACTTGGAGAAAGGAATAATCTGAATTCAAAACATGACGAATGCTGTTCGGAGAATGACGGCCAAGATGTGACACAAGATTAACATTTTTAATTTGGATACAGTTGATTTGAATTCAGCCTTTCTTTTCCTAAACTAGTTACCATACCATTTAATCCCTATCTGCCCAAATATATACCCATTGATGGTGGGAAAACAAATAGACTGAGACCGTCTACAAGGGCATTAACGCGAAGTGAAACGCATTTCGTTTCATCAGGATTTTAAAAAAAAATGTTTATGTGAAGAGATGGAAGTGAATCCGACGGTATGTAGTATATTAAGAAAAATTGAAAAACCTCAGGTTTAAATAAGTTTATAAAAAAATTTTATCACAGAATAACGAGAAAAGCAAGCGATACTTTGTTTATTCAGTCTGTTCAAATTTAATGATAAACAAAAACTATCGCTTGCTTTTTCTCGTTATTCTGTGATAAAAATTCTTTACCAACTTCCTTATACCAACAGATACCCTGAAGATGATCTAATTAATGGATCAAAACACTGCAGCGTCGGCCAATAAACTTACCACTCAACTTATTTAAACCTGTGTTTAAGAAGAAGAAGAATGAAGGGATCTAAGAACTACCCACAAAGTCAAATATTTCTCCGTAGTCTCAGGCTGAGGAAGTCATTAACACATTTTCTCGATGAGGTGGAAACTAGATTATAATCTCTAAAGATAAGATTTCAAATTAAATTACTAGGCCTGAATTTTAATGTTTATAATTTTGTTTTCTTAATTCTGGATTCTCACTATAGACATACATCTGCCCGACTCTTTGGAGAGAAAAGCCGTTATTATTAATTCCGTATATTCAGAATTCCCCTTATGACAAAAGATGCTAGCAATGTGGTCAGACATCCACACGTACACGCTAAAATAGATGTAGTTTTTACAAAGTGTTTAAAAATATTAGTTCAATTTTCAAACAGCTATATCTAGGAACATAAGGAAAAGCATGAAGGTAGTTCACTCTCTTTCCACCAGCCTAGTAGCTGTACGATTTGAAATCATACAATAATTTTGAGATTAGTGAAACCATATATTTATAATAAGAAGAGTAAAGTCCATTTTTTACTAAGGACTATCATTGGTTACTTGAAACCCATATAATACCTTACAAAAAGTCGGCTTCTGCATTAAAATTAGCGAGAAATGGCAAAACCAAGCAACTAATAAACTGACAAGTGGATGCATTTAAAAATTAGCTATCAAATTGCTCTCATTTATTCGTGCTAGAATTCTGACCACTTAACAAGTTATATGCATATTCAATCTATAGCATTTTGTGTATATAAAAAATTGGTACGTGTGTGTGCGCGCACAATGTTCTCTCTCTGTATTAAAAAAAAGTGTTTGCAATCTTACAGGCGGGAACAAAAGTCATTGGTGAATTCATAAAACCATAGGCTGATAAGAAATGAATTGGTTCCGACAATGTCAGGATGAATGACACTCTTTCAGCATGTGATCGATGTCCTACGGCATCAGTAATGCCGATATGTTGGTATCTGCAAGCATAAATTTAAAATACCGCATGAAAATTAACTTACGTATCGGTACCGCTTAAATGCACGAGTCATAGTAATAAAAAATGCAAGATTATCGCGCGCGCACACACACAAACACACAGCCACACAGACACGCACACACCACATTTTATTTATGTATGTATGTAGGAAGCGCGTGTGTAATGGTTAAAGTCATAGAAAATGGACTCGTCGCCCCGAGTTCGATTCTTGGATGTGGTATATTGCATTTTCACTTAGCGCTAAATCCCTGGGAAAGGTATGAATTCTACTCTCCCTCAGCTATGATAAATAGTAGGGCAGACTGGGCTCTCTAAACCGTGGTTGGGCAACCGGTCTAGGAGAAGGAAAAACTCTGAATTCAACCTGTTAACTCCGCTTAAGAAAATTGACCTTGTGTCACATCCTGCTCATGCGAAGGGGTTGTAAATATATTTATTATGTATGTATGTACGTGTGTGTGTGTTTATATATAATATATATATATATATATATATATATATATTTGTTGTGTGTATGTGGTACAGGTTAAAATAAATGCACGCTGACATTTGTTTATAAAGAGTTAATTTACTACTGAATAAAACCGAAATTCAAAACCTGGAGAGGCTAATTGAGTTTCCCTTCACACTCATGTGTATAGGAAGGGCAGAATACGTCTGTTACCACCAGTTTTTTAGTAAATAGTAGAACAGATTGGCTTATTTAGCCTTGATAAAAAAACTAACCAATGGAAAAAACTCAGGAAATCCAATCAGCTGGACGTCGTTTAAAAATTGAACTTGTCTTTGCATCCCCCAGTTATGGTATAGGGTGTGGGGTAAGTAATAAGGATTTTGTTATTTCTAGTTGAAATTTATATAATCCCATATATATATATATAATATATTATATATTATATTATATGGAAATGGAAAATACGGTGAGGAAATTAATCCGACAATATGAGAAGAAAATATTTTAAAAATATAAGAAACAGGATGTTATGATTAGAGGAATACAATTTTAATATATTTCTACGTATGATTATATGTGAATATGCGTATATATGGATTATATGTATTTAGATATTATTTTAATCTTCTTATTTTTCTAACATTAAATATTCCATATCAAATACTCATATCTTTGTTAACTTTTCGTTCTCCGACTATTCACGTTCATAGCATACGTCTTCATATGATCTTCATTCACCTTCCATTTTTGCAACATGCATTGATCACGTCATGGCTTTTCGTAAACAAATGCGCCATACAAAGATTAAACGGTTAATAACATCATATTCACACATTCACTATACACTTAACATCTTTCATCTTTTGTCCCTCACATAAACATTACTTAACAGTGTCTGAAGATGGTACAATATATCGAAATGCTTAAGTATTAGACACATAAAATTGTTTCCCCTAATCATACATCCTGTGTTTGTTATATTTTTTAAATTATTTTCTTCTCATATATATATATAATATATATATATTATATATATATATATATATAATATATATATATGTGTGTGTGTGTGTGTGTGTGTGTGTATATTATATATTATATATTATATATATATATATATTATAATATATATATGGATACATTGATACAGATAAAAAAAAAACATATTTCGGCATTTCTTTCTCAATCTAATTTTTTAATTCGAAAAGCTTACTCCTTCCCGTTTTATTGGTATGATCTTCCCGTTTCACTGGTTTTATTCCCAATTTTTTTTACCCATAAACGTAAATACCGAAACTATTGGGGAAATAATTTAATTCCCAAATCTTTATAGCAATGAAAATCTGTAAGAAAAAATAGAATTGCAATAACTCTGTAACAAATAATTAAAAATTAAAATAAGTAAATTTGGAAAGATATAGGTAAAAAATTATTCAATTGTTCAAATTTCGAGAAAATTTAGAAAAGAACAGGGGTTAAAATTGTTATTTCGTTAAATAGTTTATTTTCAAGAAAATGTCACAATAAACAAAAACATATAAATTCCTGAATGTTTTCAGAAAATACTATTTTCCTTCGCTGGAGAGAAAAATCTCTATCCGCATTTTTTACGGCAGACGTTTAAAAATCAATTAATCAATTTTCTATACTCTTCATATATATATATATATATATATATATATATATTATATATATATATATATTAGGTATGACTTCAATTAAGCCATATCTCTAAAATTTGCCATTGCTAAAAGGCCATATAAAAAAACCCATTGTTTGTATACTTACTTTCATACTGTCATGCAACAAATCACCAAAAAGTAACTAACTTCAAAACAAACGAAAAATCTGAGATGGCCAGCTAGCGTAATGGTTAGAATCCCCGCCCCTCAGCTTGGCAGTCGAGGTTTCGAGTTTACACACAAAGCAGTCTCTCATGTCTATAACCTTGCATGAAGAGGACTAATAGGTCGAAATGTACATACAGGATTGACATTTTCTCAATTTGTTTAGCCTTATATTGCCCCGCCTAAATTCTTAATTATTAACTAATTATATATATATTATTGTGTGTGTGTATGTGTGTGTGTGTGTGGTGTGTGTGTGAATTTCTCTGGGTGTATTTTTCTATGTGAAATAAAGAAGTATAGTTATGTTATATTTTATATATGTAATCTCTCTAATAAATCATATATATAATACATATATATGTGTTGTGTAACTGTGTGTTTTGCAGTTGTATATTATATGCATGTACTTGATGTGTGTATCTGTTTGTATAATAAGGTGGCCATATATGTTAAAAGGTATATCATGCTCCGATCATCGCGTGCTCTTTCCTCCTCACTATATTCCACCTGGGAAGAAACCGTTTTATCAATTAATGTAATTTGGCAAACATTTTCGGAAAATGGAAGCAAATGCGATAAAAAAAAAAAGAATTTAAAGGATCGTTCTGTCATTCAAAGCATCAAAGTTTCGCTTTTTTTTGTTCAAAATAATCGCACTTGTGCTATGTGTATTAATTACGCATTTCATTTTATTTAAGCGGTTTAAAAACACAAACAAACAAACAAACAAAAAAAGCCAAACGCTAAAAATTTGACCACCGTTGGATTCCAAAACGGCAGTAATTTTTATTTTAATAGTTATTTAATGTCGAGGATTATCAAACTGAGTTTTTTCGAACATGTTAATCGAAATGAAATCTTTATAATATATATATACATATAATATATATTATAATATTAATTATATATATATATATATGTTATGTGTGTGTGTGTGTGTGTGTTTTATACTTTGCCTCTGGTTTAATTTATGTTGCAACAAGTATCTCAGCGAAGTTTTTATTATAATTATCATATATATTATATATATATATATATATATATTATAATTTGAAAGTAATAACAAACCAATGTTTTAATTTTTGATATGGCCTTTTAGGCCGAACAATTTTTGGAGGATTGTGCTTAAATTGAGTCACTCATCCCTAATTTTGAAATTAATGTCAGTTAATAATTAGGAAACCTCAATATCCATAAGGGGCGGGCATTATGTTTCAATGTAAGGCTCAAATGTAAACGAATTTCAATATCTGTTGTTTTGACCTATTGAGGTATAGAAAGGTTATTTGGATAGAGGGAATGATATGTGGTGCATGAAAACCTCGTTAGCAAGTTGACAAGCGGGGATTCTAAACAGTTCACAGACCAGCTGCATGTCCAGATTATATATATATTATTTATTATATATTAATTAATTGTATAAAAAGAAAAAAACTTACCTTACAGCCGGTGGATTTGAGACCAGAACGATTTTATTCATAGTCAGGTGCTTAGCCACTGGGGTATCATCAGCACCTACAAACACGAATGGATTTAACTGTTAATACTAATAGGTTAATATAAGGTTCCGACTGGCTCATCGTCTAATTATCTTTAAGAAGAAGACGGTGACTGTCAGATAATTCCCTTTCAGGAATCTAACCAGTTAGGATTATTTAATATTATTTATCATCAATAGACACGGTATCGAGTTCAACGTTCATCATTGTGGCAGTGGAAAACAGATATAGTAAAAATCTCTCATTCCCTCTTCTGCTCTCTTCTCTCTCTCTCTTCTCCCGCTATGCATCTATCTAGTTTTTTAAAAAAAAATATACACACACCTACATGTACAAACATATTTGTATATTTATTTGGAGGCGGAAAAAGCGCCGAAGACAGTACAGAGACTGAGAGAAGGAGATGTTTGGGTTGCTATATTTTTTGTTTTTTTTTTTTAGAAATTCTTAAGCACTGTTTCTTACAATTTCTTTTCGCACAACATATTACTACGGTGAGTCTAATTTATATGCATAGTCATGGTTGTCTGCTGGTTTTTCATTGGTTGATTGGTTGGTTGATTTTGTTTTAAAACGAGGCGGGTGTAAAAGATGTAATGGGTATAAATGCCTGAATAAAGTCTTTTGTACAAGGGAAAAGGTCACAATTTCGATGCACATCTAGATATAATAATAAAATTAAATTTGGACTATACAAAAAAATGGATAATGCATAAACAAGAATTGTTTTGAGACGTTAAAGGCAAATTTCTGTGAAATTGAATACTAAACGGATCACCTCATCCAGCAGACGAAGACCAACTAACGTGTGATAATACAAGAAAGAATAGTTGTCACTGGTGGTTTTGCTGTTCCAGCAGATCAAAAGTGTAAGGCTAAAGGATGAAATGACAATTTGGACCTTCAGAGAACGTGAAAAAGTTTTATTAATTTATGGAATATGAAAGTCAACAGGTGAGTACCTAATTGTATGTTTGGTGTAGCTTTGTGAACGGTCCCAACCAAGGGATTGGAAAAGGGCTTGGAAAGTTTGAACCAGGAGGAAGGATTTGAAACCAATTCGAGAGACACTGCACTGGCTGCTACTGCCAGAATACTCAGGAAGAGTCCTTGGTAGCCATGAGAGGCTTCTGTCACTGGTGGCAGAGTCGACAGATGAGATCGAGTGATCTCATGCTTGAGAGTGAAAAGACTCAAAAGGAGTAGTAATTAATGTGAAGTAATTAATTATATAATAATGAAATGAATAATAATAATACAATCATAGTACTCATGAAATGCACTGGGCACGGGATAGCAAATTTACAAAATCATGAGGAAATAGATAAATGCATGTTTATTGGTGTAACATGGATGATATCAAGATTTTTAGGCGAAGAATGAAGAAGCCGATAAAGAGAAATAATACGAGGCCGAAGATATAAGTGATGAAGGTTCGGGCAATGCGACAAGTGTGCGATAGCTCGTGATCAAGAAAGGGACCAATTGAACACGAGATAGAAGTGATCGGAGGGATCGGGAGAAAAAAATTAGGACCACTTAGAAGAAAAAGAGAATTATAAATATCTGAGAATATTTAGAAGCAGCTACGCCATGAAACGCAACAGAATCGAAAGAAAGGTAAGAAGGATAGACCTTCAGGAAGAAGATAGAATCATCTAGAATGCCAAGCTGTCTAGTTGAAATATCATCAAAGGAATCAACGTATGATACTTCGGACCGATTCTAAAATGGGCAAGAGAGGAGCTCCGACAGATAGACCTAAAGTACCAAGGAAATCGTCATACCAAGGCCCAGAAACATGTATAAAGCAAAATGGAACTTCACAATACCAGAAAGATAAGTTTTATGATACAAATAAGTGGAGCGAAAGGCAAACACAAATGCAACTCCCCAGATACAGTTAAGACCAAAACTCGTTTGGCGGGCAGAATGATTGGAAGAGAAAGAAAATCGCGAGATGAATAAATGAGCCTAAGAAGGAATTGAAGGGAATCGAGGAATGGACCGTTGTGATGCTAAACATACTCATGATTTGGCGCTTCAAAGCCAAACTCAAAGAAATTAACAAACTGGAAAAGCAGCTAACCATGATAGTATAGACAATGGATGCTGGTTTAAACGAAACACAGCTTCATCCCGAAGTGATTACTAACAGCTTACTGGAAGGAGGAGTGTCTGTACAAAAGCAACGTAACCGCAGAATGAGATATAGACAAAAGGAATACCTACCCTAATCCGGATAAGACCCACAATAGGAACTAACCCTTTAAGATAAGACAGAAAACTTGTCTACACGTGATGACGGGAAATTCTGCAAACGCCTGATCAAGAAGAGAATAGTACTTTCTTAGATATTAGTTTGGCGCAACAAATTTCCATGAAGACAGAAGGAGCGCGCAGAGGAACACATGGCTTTTTATTTATAATTACAAACACATCCTTCAAATATAGAAATGAGCATTGATCGAGGCAAGCAAAGAGACCTATGCATGGTCTCGCCTTAAACGGATGTATCGAATGCCTTAAAATATATATGAATACTTCTCTCAAGATCGTACATGTTTATCAACCCGAGCTATGGAAAACCGGCGCATTCATTTACAAGAGAAGGTCCTGGCAGAAATTAAGAATCTCGAAAGGAGACCAATATCCGCCTCTATTATTTTTGTGCTAGCAATGAGAGCCCTCAACTATGATACTGCACTTAGAAAATGTAGGGGAACTGTCATTCACTAACTCACGACATGAAAGAGTTGAATCCCACCTGTGTGTACGATGGTGATATAAAAGATTTTGCAAAAACTGAAACAGAACTGGAATACCCTTGGGTACAACAGTATACTGAATATACAGGCAGTATATAGGAAATTGGAGCTTCGCCATTTGAGAATAAACTGTTGCTTCAGTAATGAAAAGTGAGAAAATAGAAGAAATAGCAAAACTAGCCTATAAGTCAGGAAAGATAGTATGAATACTTGGAGAAAAGCAGAATTATAGAAATGTTAGGGAATTTTACGAAGCGGGCAAACATCAAATCAGAGATGAAGAGAAGATAGAGATAATAATTGGGTCGCTGTCCTCATTATTAAATACATCTAGGAACATTCTTAAAATTGAGAAAAAGAGAAATCCGAGCAGATAGACAAACCATAAAAGTATTAATGAACAATGAATTACACATGAGAGAATGAAAGTGACAGTCTATATGAATCAAGAAAGGAAGGATGGAGAGTTCTCGCCAACACATAGAGGAGTTGCGTAACGCCACAATCAGGGACGAGAGAATGACACAAAAAAGAGCGAGGGACAGATTAGTTAACGGCAGTTTCAAGCATGCAGCAGCTGCAATATAATGGACCTAGCAGAAAAACAAGAAAACAGAAATGTGGGAAGAAATAATTGGAAATGTTAGCTTGAAACGACAAAATGGGAGATTGAACTGTAAACACCTAGAACACGGCTCAAAAGAAAATCCTCAAGAGAGAACTGAGGTCACTTTATTGTGACAAAACAATGCTCATCAGAGGAAACAATACATATAATAGCAATGATAGATATGACCTGAACAGAACAGCAAAGTATAGGGTGTGATGGAGAATAGAGATATAGAGACGATCCATCGCAGGAATTAAAGCGAATGCAGCAACCTTGTAGCAAGCAGACTTAAGTAGCAATGGTGTATCACTGGGAACTATGTGCAAGCAATTGAAATTGTGATCATACAATGCAAAATGGTATACGATGAATAAACAGAAACATCAGTTAATTGAGAATATATTAGTAATTTAGCTAACTACTAGAATGTGAAAAACTCAAAAGGAGTAAATAATAATAAGTATAGATTAGCTGTAACACTAGTTTATACTTTGAAGTGAAATCTTGCTTGTCTGAGTTAAATAAGTTTACAGTTTTCAGGTCTTCTTTCAATACTGAATTCTAACCAACCAATACTAAAACTAAAACTAATCTGAATCTAGCAACACTGAAGGCTAGAATTAGTTATGAATAGTAGACTAGATTTGAACATCAGTTATAATGTTGTCTAGCAATTAATATGTTTTTTTATTAAGCTAAAAAGATTAAACTATTGATATCGTTTCAAAGAATAGGCCGCAATCTAATAATTAAACAGATCTTTAATGTATAGCCAGGACTCAAAAGTAAAGTAAAGTCGTCGGGGCGGCCTAGAAGTCGGTATCAGCAGATCAGCGAGGGATCCTATCCCTTATCAATAGCGCTTGACCCCAAGAAGATGTTTTTGCATCTGAGGTGGACGCGCACACTACCATAGTTTCGATTACTTTTAACCACACAGATCCTATTGCTACTCATGAGCGTGAGTTGCGGGCCTGGTATCGAACTAGAAACCTGTGGCTTTCTAAGCGCGAACGTCTAGGTCCAGGACTGGAGCTAACCCGGCCCCCTTAGGACCAAAACAGGTATTAAATTGCTCCGGGCAAAGAGGACTTGTGTGTAATGTAGATTGGGAAAGCATCACACACAGCAACACACACACACAACAAACACCACATATATATATATATAGTATATAAGTGATATATATATAGTAGTATACTGGTAGGCATTGAACTCTAATTACCAAAAAAAAACGTTTTGCGTAACAGTTTATCATGCGTAAAAATAAAAACGATGACCCAGATGTTGAATCATAGTACAAGGCTGCTTTCGTTTCATTCGAGCTAATGCCTCTTTTAGGAAAGGCTCTGGATCTACTGTTATTTTAACTTGCATAACGAACATAGTAGACAGACAGGGTTCATTGGCATTTGGTTAGGCAATCAGTTATCGTAGAAGGAAAAGGTGAATCAAAAGATTTACTCCAGCTTGCCGTTAGATTACGTAAATATGAGCCATAAATAGCGAGATGAAAATAACTGGAATGAACTAAACGTGCTCAAACATATGTAAGAGATCCCTATTTGTTCTTTCTGATACTATTGCTTTTTAGGGTTACAATTTGGGTATCACAACAATAGATAAAAACAACATCCTGCTGACCGACTTCATCCTCTAGTCTGCGATGTTGTCAAAAACTGAAATGGGTCATAATTGTGTGTCAGATGAATCGTGTATATATTATATATAGTTATGTTAGTATATAGTATATATACTATATTCTTTCATTTCGTTTATTGGCAATATTATATGTATCAACTTATTATTTTGGGGTTGGAGCGAACTATCTCGGTGTTTTACTTTTTTTCAATTTTTTTCCAGACTGAATGTTTGTGATGTATATTTTACAATCAAAACGTTAGTTTGCCTGTTGTTTACTTACCGAAAGGGTACAAATCACCAAGTATATATATATTATACTATAATATATAGTTATATATGTGGTATAATCCCTTTGGTAAGGAAGAAACAGGCAAATAAGTTTGTATTGTAAAAATAAAGCCAACCGAAACATCATCGTGGGAAAAAAATTTCGAAAAAAATGAAAAACATGCGCGAAAGAATTAAGGATTTAGTCGTGACCAACGAAAGATAAGTAAGTTTGATACTATAATACTTGGGCCAAAAGAAGAGAAGTAGTATATATAGTACGTATATATAGCATATATATATTATATTATTATAATGTTCGATTCTGAGAACCACATATGACATTTCCAGTTTTTTGACCACATGATGACTATGGGATGAATCGGTCAGCAGGAGTGTCTGTTTTATCTATTTTGATACAAGAAAATCTGTAACCAACGGGAATATGTATCAGATAAAGAAAAATATGGAATACTCTTACTATGCTGTTGAGCACGTTATGTTCATTTAGCAGTAGTATGTTTCATCTTTACTGTACTGGCTATGAATTTACGTAATCTAAGGCAAGTGGAGAAATTCTTTGAATTGCACTTTTCTTCTACTATAGCTGATTCCTAACCAATGCCAATGAACCTGTCTTCCTAACTATGTAGTACGCAAGTGAAATAACAGGTAGAGTCCAGACCTTTCTAAAGGGCATTAGAGCTCGAATTGAAACGCAAAGAGCCTGTTACATGATTCAATCACGGGTCATCGTTTTTATTGTGTTTACGATGATAAGCTGTGTTACGGGCTAAGAACGTTTTGTTTGTGGTAGAGTTCAAATGGCGTATATATATATTATATATAGTATATATTATATAGTTTAGTGTGGTGTGTGTGTGTGTGTGGTGTGTGTGTGTTGTGTGCTTTCCCCATTTTACATTACACACAAGTCACTTTGGCCCGGGAGATTTAATACCTGTTTTGGTCCTAAGGGGCCGGGTTAGCTCAGGTCGGTAGACGCGTTCGCTAGAAACCACAAGGTTTCTGTTGATACCGGTCCCCGCCACTCAGCGTATGAGTAGCACAGGGATCTGTGTGGTAAAGTAAGGAACGATGGTAGGTTGTGGCGCTCCACCTCAGATGCTAAAAACACCTTCTTGTCAGCGCTATTGAAAAGGGGATAGACTCCTCGCTGATTGGCTGATACGACTTTAGGCCGCCCGACGACTTTACTTTACTTTTGGTCGCCTGCGCTATCATTAAATTACGATCTGTTTAATTATTGATGATTGGCCTATTCTTGAAGACGATATATATGTCTTTGATTCTTCTTTAGCTAATAAAAATACATAGTAGATTGCTTAGAAACATAGTAGACTGTGTTCAAATTAGTCTTACTTTAGTATAATTTTAGCTTTAGTGTTGTAGATTTAAGTATTAGTTTTAGTTTAGTATTGGTTGTAGAAATTAGGTATTAGAAAGGAAGACCTGAAAACTGTAACAACATTATTAACTTCGGAAAGCAATATTTAAAATATATAATGTGTACAGCTAAATTATTATTAATTATTATTACTCCTTTTGAGTTTTCACGATCAGTGTTAGCAATCTAATTATTCTCAATATGATTCTGGTTTATTCATAATACCTATTTTGATGTATGTATCACAGATTGTAATTGCTTGCACAACTTCCCAGTGGAGTCGACCAATTATCCTATCTGAGATCGTGCTTGCCTAGTTTGCTGCCATTCCGCTTAGATTCCTAGGATGATCGTCTCTTATCTCTATCTCCATACCACCCATATTTGCTGTTCTGTTCAGTCATATTATCATTGCTTTGATATAATTTGTTCTTATGGATTGTTTTGTGCAGCAATTATAAGTGACTCAGTTTCTCTCCTGAGGTTTTTCTTTTCTTAGCCGTGTCTAGGTGTTTACAGTTCAATCTCCCATTTTGGTCGTTTCCAAGTACCTATTTGCATTATTTTTTTTCTTCCCATTTCTGTTTATCTGTTTTTCTGCTAGTCCATATATTGCAAGCTGCTTGTATTGACTGCCGTAATTAATCTTCTCGCTCTTTTTGTGATTCTTCGGTTCCCTGGAATTGTGGCGGTCTACGCAATCCTCTATGATTGGCGAGAACCTTCCACTTCCTTTCTTGATTCATAATAGACTGTCATTTCATGCTCTCAATGTGTATTCTTGTCATTAAATAACTTTTTATGTTTTTCGTCTAGTCTGTCGGCATTTCCTCTCTTCTCATTTTTAGATGGTCCAGTGTATCTATAATGAGGACGACAATTATTTATCTCTTTCTTTCATCTCTGTTTGATGTTGCCCGCTTCTAAAATCTAAATAACTATAATTCTCCTTTTCTCCAATTGTGTTTTTTATTTTGTAATTCATATATTTTCCCTGATTTGGTAGTGTATTTCAATTTGCATTTCCTCACTTTGTTGTGCATTACTCTAGAAATGGCAACAATTTCTCAATGGCGAAGCTCCATTTCTATATACGGCTTGTATATCATAAAGTTTGTACAAGGGTTGTCCAAGTTCTGTTTCGTTTTTTGCGAAAAATCTTTATATCATCCATGTACACAAGGTGGATTAACTTTCAGTGAGTTAGTGAATTTGAAGTCCCCTGTACATTTTCTAAGTATATAGGTTGAGTGGCCTCATTGCTAGGACAAATAATATGAGGCGATATTGGGTCTCCCTTCGAGATTCTTAATTCTGCAGGGCCTTCTCTTGTTAATTGAGATGTCCGTTTTCCATAGCTCGGTTTGAATAGAAATGTACGATCTTGAGAGATATTCTATATATTTAAGATTCTAATAATCCAAGTATGCGAGACCATGTCATAGGTCTCTTTGTTGTCCGATCAATGTCATTTGATATTTCTAAGGATTGTTTGTATTATAAATAAGCCATGTGGTTCCTCTGCGGCATCCTCTCTGTTCTTTCTGGAATGTTTTTGCGCCAAACTATATAGAAATAATATTTCTCTTTGATCAAGCCGTTGTCAGAATTCTCATACGTGTAGACTAGTTTTCCCGTCTGTAATTTAAAAAGGGTTAGTTCCTTTTTGGTGGCTATCCGGATTTAGGGTAGGTTTCTTTTGTTATATATTTGGGTACGTTTGCTTCTTGTAGACAATCTGTTCAGTAGCTTTAGTATCACTTCGGATGAAAGTGTGTTTTTGCTTAAACCCAGCATCCGTTTATCTATCATGGTTTGCTGTTTTCTCCAGTTTGTTTAATTTTTGAGTGTTGCTTTGAGCGAAATCAGAGTATGTTTTGCATACAGGGTCTTCCTCGATTCCTTTAATTCCCTTCTTAGGTCATTTATTCATTCGGATTTCTTTCTTTTCACCATATTCTGCCCCAAACAGTTTTGTCTCTTTGTTTCTGGGTGTTCATTTGTGATTTGCCTTTGCTCCACTTATTTGCTCATAAAATTTATTTTCGTTGGTATGGAAATGGTTCCATTTTGTTTATAAGTTGGCCTGTGATACAGTTTCTTGTACTTTGGTCTATCTGTCGGAGCTCCTCTCTTGCCATCTTTAGAATGTCCCGAGTATCATAATACGTTATTCCTTGATGATATTTCAACAGACAGCTTGGCTTTCTAGATGAATTTATTTTCTTCTGAAGTTATCCTTTCTTACCTTTTCTTTCATTTCTGTTCGTTTGATGGCGTCTGCTCCCAAATTCTCAGATATTTATAATTCTCTTGTTTTCTTAAAGTGTCTAATTTTTTCTCGAATTCGATACTTCTATCTCCGTTTCATTGTTTCCCTTTCTTGGATCACGAGTATCGCACACTTGTCGATGCCGAACTTCATCCTTATATCTTGGCTGTATATTCTTATGGTTTCTCATTCTTCGCAAAATCTTGCATATCATCCATTACATAAAATGATTTATTTTGTCCTATGATTTTTGTAAATTTGTATTCCCGCATGTATTTCATTCGTATATGATTGTATTATTATTATTTATTATTATTATTATTATTATTTATTATTATGTCAACCTTTTGATTTTCACATCAGCAATTAAAGTATGGTCTTTCAACTTGACTCTGAGTGACAGCAAGTGCTCCTAGGTCTCCAGGACTCTTCTGAGTATTCTGGCGATTAGCAGCAGTGCAGTGTCTGATGGTTTCAATCTTCCTCTGGTTTTCCAAACCTTTCCAACCCTTTCAATCCTTTGGACCGTTCCACAGTACACCAACTACAATTGTAGGGCCACTCTTGACTTTCATATTCATAATTTTTCAGTTCTCTGGCAAGGTCCAGAATTTTGTCACTTTTTTTTCATTCCTTTAGCTTCACCTGTGATCTGCTGGACAGCAAAATCCACCAGTTGACAGTTCTTCTTTTTTGTTTTTCATAACACTAGGTCTGGTCTTCTTGCTGGGATGAGGTGATCCGTTTGTTATTTCAATGTCACAGAAAATTTTATGCGTTTCGTTCTCAAGACAGATTCTGGTTTACTGCATACTGCCAATTTTGTTGTATGGTCAAAATTTAATTTTATTAATTATTATTAGATGTGCATCGGAAATTTTGTGGACCTTTTTCCTTGTACAAAAAAAGACTTTATTTCAGCATTAAATCAACCATACATCTTTTACACCGGCTGTCAAACAATCACCAACGCAATCACCAATGAAGGAACAAGCAGACAGACATGACTATGCTATATAAGATAGACTCACGTCGATGGTAATATATGTGTGAGAGTAATTGTAAGAAACAAAATGCTAAGAATTATCTAAAAAGAAAAACAGATAAAACACTATAGGCAACCAAACAGTGTCTCGCGTTCTCTCAGAGTCTGTCCTGTCTGTCTTGCTGTCGCTTTTTTTCGCCTCCAATAAATATACATTATTATGTTTGTACCATACGTGTGTGTGTACTTTAAAGAGAGATAGGATAGATGCATAGCGGAGAGGAGGAGAGGAGAAAAGAGAGCAGGGGAGAGAGAGAGGGGGGGGAGAGAATTGTTTTTGACTATATCTGTTTTCACTACGCCACATTGAAGGACGTATGCGTGTTATGATCGGTCGGATAAACTACGGTGTGTCTATGGATGGATTATATAAAGGGGGGGGGGGGGGGGGTCGCTAACTGGTAGAGTTCTCTGAAAGGGAATTTATCGGAACAGTCACCGTCTTCTCTTATAAGATAAATTTAAGACCGGATTTGAGCATATCTAGGAACCTGATAATATACCTATGTATAGTCATTAATCCGTTAATTCCAATTCGTGTTCTGTAGAGGTGGCTGATGATAGCCCAGTGGCTATACGCACTCTGACGATGATAAATCCGTTCTGGTCCCTCAGATCGGCTGTAAGTAGAGTTTATACGGCATATATATATAATTTTGATATATATATGTCTATTATCAGTAGTCTGAATGGGCAGCTGGTTGCTGTGGGTTGACATCCCCGCCTAGTCCAACCTTTGGCAGTCGAAGTTTCGAGTACACCAAGACTGCGTCTCCCATGTCAATGAACCTTGCTGATAAGACTAGTAGGTCGAAATGTCTACAGAATATTGATAATTTTTTCGATTTGTTTAGCCTTACATTTGAAACTATATGCCCCGCCTAAATTCATAATTATTAACTATTAGGGTGATTGTTTTTCAAAATTAGGTATGACTTCAATTAAGCACTATCTTCTTCAACAAATGTCGGCTGAAAAGGCCATATCAAAATTAAAACATGTTTTGTTTATTTACTTTCATAATCTATTATAGTATCTATTAGTATATATATATATATATATTAGATTTATATAAAACTGCGCTTGAGATACTTTGGCAACATAAATAGATAACAGAGCAAAGCTATACGAAACACACAACACACACATGCACATACTATTTATGTATATTATAGTATTGATAGGCGCTGAGTAGGTGTATATATATATGAATATAGGTATATATATATATATATTAGTTGAAATGATTCATTCGAAATTACATGTGAAAACTCAGTTGTGATGTCGAATCCTCGCATAGAATA
>CM042145.1:68402309-68417309 GCA_023376005.1 Doryteuthis pealeii
AATCAACGTTGTTCCATTTCGTAGGAGTAGTATGTAAATGTAAAAGGAATGATATCGCATGTTCCATGAAATGAGATTCTCCGATAATTGTATTATTTATATTCCATTTGTCCATGCAACCATAGTTTGACTGACCCCGGATGTAACAGCGGTTTTCTCTGCTCCTTCGATCACCGTGTCTCTTTTCCCTTTTGGTCCTCTTCCGCCCCACCTACCTAGTCCAGATCGATTGTTGAGTGATCGCCTCCCTCCGACCCTGACCACTTCGTGCCTGACTTTATTCTCTTGGATGCCTCCGAATTGGTCAGCAGTATCTTATTATGGAAGTCCCAAGTTCTCTTACGTGATTGAGTTTCTGTTGTTAGGTTTCTGTCTTTTAGACTTTCTTGTTTCTTCTATTTGGTACTTCCCTCTAAACTTTATCTTCCTCTCTGTTTGTGGTCTTTCCCTTTGAATTCCAATATTTGTATTTTATTTCTCTGGTGTGATTTTATATCGTCGTCTTTATTTTTTCCAGAAGCATGCTACTCTCTCTGTTTATCTATATTCCATTTCTAACCCTGGAGCTGAATTTTTTTATCCCCCGACCACCCCAATCTGCTACGTTTTTCTAAATATATAAATGAGCCCGCACTTCTCCCACCCACGACGAATAGGTCTCTCTTGGACAATGCCTCATTATTAAGCCACACACTACATGGCTCCGGCTGCCCAGTCACACCTCTCCCAGGCTGTCCGGACCTTCAGATTGCCCCCCCGTCAGTTTAGATGGTCTAATTCTTCCTCTGACTTCAAATCCACCCCCTCTCCTCCTCTCTCCCAAGGGCAAAATATTGATACTTTAAAAAAATGGAGAGTTACACATGAAAAATGCGAACATTTAAGAAGAGAAACCTTCAGTGAGAACGAGCGCGAATAATCACTCCCCATAAGAACGAATGATCAACAAAAGTCATAAGACAAACCCATAATAGCAAATTAGTGTCCCCCTCCCCTCGCCAAAGACAAACTAGGAATGATTGGGTACAAGGTGATCTACTGGAACTTGTCAAAAACCTAAATTATGACCATACACACAAATACTACGCGCCCCCACACCAAGACGCGAGAGCTGGTCCGTGACTCGTGGTTAATCAGAAAAAGAGAACTTGTCAACTGCGTAAATTTTGCAGCTTCCCACACACGATTGACAAGAGTTGAAAAATCTGTAGAATATGAGGGCGAAAGTGACTCTCTCCCCACGTAGGAATCCCAAAAGTTTGAAAAAAAGATTGAAGACTGTAAATCAGGGAAGAAGCGGACCATCAAACAAACAAGATTGTTAAGATCGGCTATATACTCAGAAGATCCTGAGAACCTGAGGCACACATTTTGTCACTCAGACTCCAGTGAAGACCACCAGTTTACGCTGGTGAAAAAATGCAATAATAATAATAATAATAATAAAATAATAATAATAATAACAGTCAAAAAGTATTACCCCTCCCTGCACTTGGAACGGTCCCAAAGGATGGAAGTTTGAATGTTTGGAAATCAGAGGCACAACAACACCTTAGCACTGCACGCTGCAATCTGCCAGATACCCAGAGAGTCCTGAGACCTGCCCTCACACACCTCCTTGTCTTTCCTCCTCCCCCTCTAATAGAAGAAGAAGAAGAAGAAATAAGAGACAGATAGATTGCCCCCTTTTCAAGGACAATTCTGAAATAATTATTCGTGGCTATGATTAATTGTATTACTTTATTCACCTCTCTCTCCTGTCTGTGATTTCTTTTCAATCACCAAACCCGAAATATATCGGAAATTTGATGCCCAAACTATTTATTACGACCTCTTCATTTCGAATCAACTGCCGGTAAGACGCCGATTCGTAATCCTGCAATTTCAACATCTCCTGATGGATGAAACAAATTGAATTACACCCTCTATTATATTATTTATATATTAAGTATATATATATACAAAAACGTGATACAAAATATATCGAATCCCAAGAGGCTGAACAATATATTATATTATATATAGTATATATAATATATCTCCATATATATAATATTATATATTTAATATAAATATATATATATATATCTTCTCTTTCTGTTCTGTCTCTGTCATCTCTGTCTCTGTCTGTCGTGCTGTCTGTCTGTCTGTTCTCTCTCTCTCTCTCTCTCCTATATATATATATATATATATAGAGAGAGAGAGAGAGACGGAGGAGAACGGTGAGTCGTGGAAAATGGACTCGTCGATTCGAGTTCCCTGGACGAAGCTGTTGGATTTCACATGGCGCTAATACCATTGAGAAAGTATGAATCCATATATTCTCTCCAGCTATGGGTTAAATAGTAGGACAGACTGGGTCCTTCAGCCTTGGGTAGGTAACCAGTCTTAGGAGAGGATAACTCTAAATTCAAAATTCCTGAGGTCAGCCGTTGATTGGGTTTGTGGCAACTTTGATGCACCAATCCTTCCTATCGACTGTGCAAAAAAAGTGTGATGTCACACCACTCACCACTATACACTGTATGGATGTTTCATATGAACACTCATACGTCTATCGACGGGAGAGTCCATCATATATATTATATATATATATATGTATATGTATATATCATATATATATATATATATATATATATATATGTACGTATTCCTGGCTCTGAATATTGGCGTATACCTATTCTAATGTGTCAAAGGATTGGCAGTCTTATTACTGGAGCTGTTTTCTTATTTACATGAAAAAATACTGAAATAGATGATTCAAAACTCATATTCAATGTTATTAACTAGTTCTGCTGTATATGCACGCGTCTTTGATAAAAGTCCATAAAATAAAATATTTACATTTTGACATATTGTTACTAGTTATGATTTGTTTCAAAGTGAAATACGCACGGAGACACAGACACACAGACGTAGACATTGATACAGCCACACGGCCACACACACACATTCATACACACACACACACACACACACACACACCTATATATATATATATATATATATATATATATAATATATATATATATACTAGCCACAAAGATAGACTTCAGAAATGAAAAGACCACTTCCAGAAGCTTCTGGGGAACCCACCTTAAATCATGGAAAATAACACCCAAAAGATCATAGATAGACAACTAGACATAAAACTGAGGGATTTTACAACAGAAGAACTCAACCAAGTCTTAAAGAAACTAAAAGGTGGAAAAGCAGCAGGTCTTGACGAAATACCCATGGAGGTATGGAAGATGGGAAAGTTCAATGACGTACTGCCTAGGCTATGCAATGCAGTATATAGACAAAATAAAATAGATACATGGACAAACGGTTGCATCCTCCCATTCCCCAAAAAGGGAGACCTAGGAATAGCTAGAAACTACAGAGGAATAACCCTTACTGCAATTGCAGCCAAAATATATAATACCCTTCTCCTTAATCGCATCCGAACCGAAATAGAGAAAATTCTAAGGAAAAACCAAAACGGATTCCATAGAATCCGATCCACAACCACTAAGATCCTGACTATACGACGGATCATAGAAGGGATTCGAGCAAAGAATCTAGAGGCAACGCTACTATTCGTAGATTTTTCCAATGCTTTTGATTCCATACACAGATGGAAAATGGAACAAATACTACTAGCATACGGGCTCCCAAAAGAAACGGTTGCCGTTATAATGACACTAAAGGACACTAAAGCAACGGTACTCCGAACATCATTAGATATCATAAAAGAAGAAGGCATCACAAAAAAGCAAGAGCAGGCGATATCCCGCACAGACTATCACAGATGCCGACTATGCTGATCACCTTGCACTTTTTGCAGATACACCGCCACAGGCCGAGTCACTACGGCATAGCCTAGAGAAGGCAGCAAAGAATATTGGCCTCTGAGTACATATGTTTCAAAAGAAACACCACAACGGTAAGCCTCTTAAGCCAGTAGAACAATTACATACCTAGGTCTCCCCACACACGAATAGGAAAAGCGTGGTCGACCACAAACAAATTATCAGTAATATGGAAATCCGATCTCATTGACAAGCTAAAGCGACAATTCTTCCAGGCTGTGGTTATATCAGTGCTGCTGTATGACTGCACCACTTGGACCCTAATGAAGCGCCTTGAGAATAAGCTGGATGGGAGCTGCACAAGAATGTTGCATGCAGTCTTGAACAAATCGTGGAAGCAACGCCCCACGAGGAAACAGCAGTATGGCCACCTCTCCCCATCTCACAAACCATTCGAGTGAGACGGACAAGGCATGCTGGACACTGCTGGAGAAGCAAGGACGAGCTCATAAGCGACGTTCTCCCGTGGAAGCCAACACACAGATATGCTAGCGTGGGCCGCCCATCAAGGACCTACATTGACCAACTATGCAAAGATGCTGGATGCTGTGCAGAGGACCTCCCTGGGAAAATGAATGATAGGGAAGTTTGGCGAGAGATTGTCATGGATATCCGTGCTAATTGCGCGACATGATGATGATGATGATAATAATGATGATCATGATATAGTAATATCATCCATGAATTAGGAAAACAGACTCGTTTTGGATTTAAAAAAAAAGGATTCAGAAAACATAAACCCGCTATTCAACAAAAAATTTGTCATTAATAGTATATAGAATTAATCCTAATCAACACACACACACACAAACACACACACACACACACACACACACACACACACATATATATATAATATATATATATATATATATATATATATATATATACTATTCGACAACAGGAACTACACTTAAAGACTATGCAAGCCAAAATGGCATCACTATACGCCTCTCTAACCTTAACAAATGAAAACCTTCAATAGGTCCGACTAGAAGAATTAAGCAGAACCCTCTATCAGATATCCTACAAACTAATAAAGGATTTGAATTTGCAGAAAAATATCAATTGGACAATTAAGAATCCATTAAAAAAATGGCAACGAACAACCCATAGTCTATGTTCTAACATACAACAAAACAAACAAAAAACATAAATATACAGGTGTTCAACATGACTACATATACGCATACACACACAATTGCACAAACAATAGCAGGAAAACAACACGACCACACACACACATATACACGCACGCCGATTAGCCTAAAAATACACCTTCAATGGTAAATACAGCTTCAATCTCGATACTTTTGACATTATATATATATATATATATATATATATATATATATATATATATAGATAAACCTAATGAGTCAGATAAACCTACTAAAAGTATCTCTAAGTGCTCTGCAGGGATAAGATCCGACTAACGAGATTTGGAGCATACTCACATTTATACAAACATACCACCTAGGCATAAAAGAATTAGCATAGACTAAACTAACCAATATAAAAAAAGACAAAAGACGGAACACCGTATAAATCTATTATTATTCATTTATTTTTTAATTATTATACTATATATATATATATATATATATATTATATATATATATATATATATGCTAATAAATTATGACGACGAATTCCGCTAAGGTAAGGTTAAAATAACATCTTTTTTATGTAAACGTATTCAATTGTATGTGACTCTCGCCCTTCTTAAAACCAAAATATTATATGCAAGCCAAATATTCTACTCGATTCAACAACAAAAATTCAATTTATTTCAATAATCCAGACCATTTTTTCTAATGTAATCAATTCTCTTTAATAGAACTGATACGACGGAAGACACACGTTAAGCTTCTTGTTCTTTTTTTTTCATTTAAACGGAAATATTCGTTTAACAAATGGAAATGCTGCAAAAAATGTTCAAATCGGATTAACACAGCAACTTCAATTTGATGGATCTTTTTTTTTTTCTTTCTCTTTGGCGCCAACCTACATGCTCAGAAATGTCACATGTTGCGGAGTTTGTCAAATATATTTTGATTTTCACTTTATGGTGATCATCGAATGGTGAATTGGGAAATGGCGGTGTGTGGTAAATAGGACTTTACCTCACAATTGCCTTGAGTTTATAGGATTCATACACTATTTGCATAAAGCTATATTGCGTCACGTCTAACTATATGTTTTATATGGAAGATACAACACAATTTTGGTTCAATTGATATTTATGTCCCTTATGTCATGTCTAATAAGAAACTTGAATACTACGTCTTTATTTATTCATTCGCTCTTTTTTTCTTTTTTTCTCTTCTCTCCTTTATATTTAGCTTTCTCTATCTCAATCCAATTAATTATATCTTTTTCCCTTTCTTTCTTTTTTCTTTCTTTCGTTCTTTCTTGCTCTCTTTCCACTTTTATTTTATATTATATTGCTATATTTCTCTCTAATACTTATTTCCTCTTTTAATGCTCTCTCTTTCTCTTTCTTTCTCTCTCTCTCTCTCTCTCTCTCTCTCTCTCTCTATTTCTCTCTCTCTCTCTCTCTCTCTCTTCCTCATCACTCTTTCTTTCTCGAATCTTTCTTTGTTTCCCTCCTTCCCTTTCATTCTTTCATTCTTTCTTTCTTTCTCCTCTATTTCTTTCTTTACTCGTTTTATTTTTCCATATTTCGATTTCTGTATCTCTCTACAATCTTTTATTCCTTTTTCTGTTCTTTCTTTCTTTGTGTCTTTATTTTGTTTTACATTAGTATCTTTTATATATATGTTTGTTTATATTTCTCCCACTCTCTTCAATCTTTTTTCGTTTCTGTCTTTGTATTGAACTACAGTTGTTTTTTGATATTTTCAAAATAATATTATAAAGCAACATACCTGTAAGGAATTTGTTACAAGCACACTGTTTCTCGAACACAACTCAGAGAAAGAATCGTCCAATATGAGTTTTAAAAATTGCCTACAAAGAAAGGAAACAAAATCATAATTAAATATTAAATGATTGTTATTATTACTAGCAATAGAAAACACACTCCGGGCGTCGCAAAAATTAATTTATGAAAGACATTGCCTAAGAGGGTGGTAGTTAAAAATTCAATGTCAGAGGGTTTGTATCATGAGTAAGCAAAATCCTCATATTTATTAAAAGAGTAAAAATAAAAATTAAAACAATTTGAAATGAAAACTGAGCCCCGTCCCTCTCAAATAAAATGTTGCATGCATGTAATAATCAAACAATTATTTTGAATATTTTACACATCAATTTTACACAAAATTGTAGGTATTCATTTATTTGTAAACCTTTTAGTTAACTTCTTGTTACTGTAAAAAAGGGAACGAGAGTAAAAAACAATTTTTAAAATTGCTTTCTACAATTTCGGAGTGTATATAGCATAAAAATATTATGACGTGAGCTGTGACGTAGAGTTATGACGTAGTTTTTGTTACAGACAGAAATACAGACAATCTCCATTATTAATAGACTAGACTGTTTAGTTATTTTGTACAGTTTTTTTTAAATGAGACTTGATAAATTCTACTATTTTGATATTAGTTGTAATAATTGAATGATACACTAGTATATCTTAATTTTTGTTGTAGTAGATTTGAAGTTTTCCGAGGACGCAAATATTTCCTTTTTATTACAAGTGTGTTAAGGAGAAATTCAATTAAAATTTCAATTGATCTGAAACTCACAAGTTGATGTTATAAAATGCATACTAGACGTAATACATTTTAAAACACCATTCTGTGTATTGCTCAGTTTGTTCACTTATATTGGAGTTCATAAACTCGACGTGGAACGAAACTAATCCTAAGTTTATCGTTCCCGTGTAACTAAGCACATGTGTTCCCGTCTTTTCCCAGAGCTCATATACTAAGGAAAATCTGTAAGTGGTTTCAACCTCTTTTTACCTTACACTTTTTCCTGTTCCTTGGAACATCCCTGTGTCCTTTTTATGGTTTGGGACTGAACCATAATTATTCGTGTATTGCGGTACTTTTCTTAATTTTTTAAACCTGCATAAATTGACTTGTCTTTTCCCTACCGACTATTCTGTGTTGGGTTACCCTCTTTTGGATAACCTAAGGCATTATAGGAATACGGATGTTAGCTTTGAACTAATTACCCACTAAATTCTTATAATTGTTTGGCTTAATATTAGCGGCATATTAAGCTTTTTATGCCAATTTGATTTATATAATTTATACAGAGTTATAGGGTTTACAGTATTTCTATTTAACACTATTAATTTATACACAGTATATGCTTTCAAGTAATTATATTTAATGATATTTATTCATTGGCGTGCAGTTATATATTAGGTTGTTACAAAAATAATGGCCGATTTCAAATACATACATTTATTGTTGAAACATTAACAGTAGAAATGTTAAAATTAGTCAAAATACGAGTCTTGGGCAGCTATGCATCTCTGCCATCGATCTACGAGGTCATTTATTCTGCCTACAATTGTTCATTATCAAGACTGTATGTCCGTCCTCTACCTTCTTCATTTTCAAGACTCTCATCTCCACTGCGGAATTTCTGGAACCACCTTCGTACAGTCCGATCACTTGTAGATTCATCTCCCCATGCTTTGTCGATATTGGCGGCAGTTTCGGAGGCATTGTGCCCAAGCTTGAACTAATGCAACATAAGGCAAAGGTCATGTTTAGGCATGTTCATCTTTGAAGGCTCCTTTTTTTCAATAATACTTTCTATCTGAAAATAAATTAAATTTTATTTTTGAGCACACATTAATTATTATATATGCAAAGATTCACCTGAAATGAACAACAAATTCTATGTTAAAATGACATTTCAAAACCGAGCACATCAATCGGCCATTATTTTTGTAACAACCTAATAGTATACAATATGTCTTTCTAATACAAATAATTTGCTCACAGCTATATGGTTTAAAGTATTCCCATTTAAAACTAATAAATGTCAAACATGGCAATCTGTCCTATAGATAAGACCCTAACATATATTAATACGACGGATCAGAATCGGAATAATGGCAAAGGAAGAGACGACTCCCCGCTTCCTAGAACTCTAGAACTGGAGATTCACCATTTCATGCAATTTAGTATCAATTTAGTATTACTTATCCTTATCTTTATGCAGAAATGCAGTTGGCTTATTCTAAGTCCTACCAACATGACTGAGTTTTTCATGTTTTACCCTCCCCCACAATATATTTTTTTTCCTTGAGTGGTTGTCTAACCAAAGCTAAAAAAAACCCACTTTGCCCTACTATGGTTCCATGCCTTACTCAAGAGTATTAGCGCAAAAGGAAATGTTAACAGCGTAGTTCATGATTTGAACTCTGAAGCTATTTCATGCAGCGATAACCTTTACGAAAAGCGCGTAACTTTTTTCATGTGCAACTATGTATATAGGATAATGCTTCAGTCCATAGGGAAAACAATACGAACGTACCTTTGCACATTTGTCTATAATCTGGTGTCCTGTATAGATTAATATTTGTTGTTTTTGTTGTTTTTTTTGGGTGGTGTTGCCAACTATACTATTACAGTAAACTATGTGCGCCTTTCGACTCTAGTTTTTCTCATTGATTTTACGACAGATTAGTTAAAATGTCATATATTTTGGCTAATATTTGCATTGGTCAAGCATATAGACTTTCCTGGAAACCATGCCAAAAACTTAAAGATTAATGATGCTTCTTATTGATGCCGACGTTTAATTGGCTCTTTATGGCTTACATAATCGTTGAACTGTAGAACGTTGTTTACAGAGCATTAGTAAAATTGAGAAAATAGTAAAACTGGTTCCATACCATTTGACGCAAATGGACATTGATCTGTGTTAAAACAGTTGTTATTATTATTATTTACCAGTACAGAAAATTAGTTATTTTTCGACGATGTAATCATAGACGATACAAATGGCGATAAATGCTTGAACAAGGCAACGTCGTAACATAATCAAAATAGAAGCTAATGACGAAAACAATTATTTTCTGTGTTTGGTAGCATTCAAAAAAGTATTCACGAAAAAAATACGAAACCAAGACAATGTCTTAGTGTACAACGTTATAGAGAACAACTGGCTCGTTCAGATAATATATGAAAATATAAGAAATCTTTTTTCGACTGGTAATTCTATGAACACTTTGGAAATGCTACTGAGTAAATAAACATAGGGTCTGAAAGTAGAATTCATTTACTTTGCTTTTTTTAGAACAATATAATAAGCTAAAAAATGTGACAACCTTGTCTAGAACTTAAATAATCAAAATATAATACCAATCATTTAATGGCAAATTTTAAAGAAATCTAATATCTTCTGAAGTTTGACTGATTCGTGTTTCTTGTGTTTACAAGAAAAGTTAGCGTTAATTAGATTTCCGGATGAGAAAAATTTCCTGAACATAAAAGATTAATTTCTGGAGAAGTGCCTCCATAACATTTATAATTCATTGATTTAGTAGTAAGATTATACCCTTCCTTTATATATATATTAATTAAAAAAAACAACTACAAATAAATAGATTTACCAGAAGACTGTACCTCCAGTAATATACACAAAAAATATAAACAAAAGGAATAAAGAAAAAAAGAAGTGGGACTTGACAGATAGGAATACAAATTATTTAGACCAAAATAAAGGAGACATAAGATTATAGAAAACAAATTTTTACTTTCAAAGGGAAAGAGTCTAGATTTAGAAACTAAAATTCATAAAAACAAAGAGAAATAAAAAGGATTCCAAACGAGACAAGTATATACAAAATATAGAGAGCTATAATGTTTTAGTTCTACTGAGGAAGGTGTAACTTTAGAGAGAAAAAACAACTGTTTCTATAACACACACACACACACACACACACACACACACACACACACACACACACACATATATATATATATATATATATATATATATATATATATATATATATATATATATATATAATTAGAAATTAGAAGGCAATTGACAATGCAATGGAATCGGTGATGAAAATAATGTTTATTTACCTGTTTCCTAAATATTTTCGGGATGAAATCCCATTTTCAAAGGTTTTGGAGGTACTTGTGTTTTTTTTAGTACTTATATTACGGCGCTAGCACGAACGTTTCTTGTTTATTAAGTTAAATAAAGGGAAGCCGGATGTTGCAGTGAATTTGAAAATGTTCGGGAATTTCCGTGGTGAATCGCCGGCCCGTTCGTTCGTGCGCGCATACAGTCTCAAATATGGATCTTCGAAATTCTTTTTAGTTCTCTGGCTTTGGCAAATTTAGCTTCGCTCAGGCGTATTGAAATAAGGGTTTTATAATTTGCTTGAAGCATTGTACACCATTTTCATCACTTATTCCATTGCATTGTCAATTGCCTTCTTATTTCTATTTTAAACACATACGTACAATGCTTCAAGCAAATTATATAACCCTTATTTCACTACGCCTGAGCGAGGATGAATTTGCCACAGACAGAGAACTAAAAGAATTTCGAAGATCCATATTTGAGACTGTATGCGCGCACGAACGAACGGGCCGGCGATTCACCACAGAAATTCCCGAACATTTTCAAATTCACTGCAACATCCGGCTTCCCTTTATTTAACTTAATAAACAACAGACGTTTGCGCCAGCACCGTAGTATAAGTACTAAAAAAAAACACAAGTACCTCCAAAACCTTTGAAAATGGGATTTTATCCCGAAAATATTTATGAAACAGGTAAATAAGCATCATTTTCATTACCTATTCCATTGCATTGTCAATTGCCTTCAAATTTAAACACATACGTACAATGCTTCAAGCAAACTATAAAACCCTTATATATATATATATATATATATATATATATATATATATATATATATATACAACGGTCTGGCAGCCTGTGTCCTTAATACTTGATTGTCCTGATTTCCTTTTAATATCAAATATATAGATACACTCATAAATTAATAACTTTCTAACATTAATATAATTATTTTCTGCTTATTCTAATTACTATCAAACGATCAATGTATTTATTCATTTATTTTTCAATGAGTATTATTTGTGTATTTATCTTTCTGTCTTTCCGGTTGTGTCTAGACTGTGTGTCTGCTTGTGAAATAAATCAGACACATGCCCCCCACACACACACCCGATATGTGTATATGAGAAGGTGTGTATGTGCATGCATGTATATAAAACACTCGATAATATATATATATATATATATTATATATATATATCGAGTGATATATATATATATATATATATATATATATATATATATATATATATATATATATATATATATATATATATATATATATATATATATATATATATATATAGAGAGAGAGAGAGAGAGAGAGAGAGGGAAGTCATTCATAGTATGGTACACAAAGAACTATAGGATGATTAATTTGAGCATTGCCCAAAAAGCCTTTTAGTCAGGTAATGGACCTGATACTCCAGGTTTATATATATATATATATATATATATATATATATATATTATATATATATATATATATATATATAGTGAGTCTGACACCCTTGTTTGGCAAATACTTTCTGAAACTGACCACTAGAAGGCGTTGCCAAAGCAATATAAATAAGGTAAGCGAGAAAAATCGCTCTTTTTATCTGCATAAAGATTTGGTGACAGTACCTGAATCTTGTCCTCCAGTACATAGTACACATTGAATAGTACGCTACAATGTCCTGAGCTTTCTTTATTACTCAAGCATATTTGATTACATGCAGCAAACTTCCATTACTATACAGATGTAGGCTTGCATGCCAACACACAAACATCGTCGAATATAGAAATAGGCAAAAGACGAATGTGTGAACATGTAAGAAAAGTCTTCAATGGTAAAGTTTCGAATTAATTGAGAGACAAACAGTGAGGAAGTAATAATCACAGACAGATCGATAAATCGCAAGAAACATATCTACGCATTGTGTGTAAGTGATGTGTTTCAAATATCACCATATCGTGTTTGAAGACAATGGGCTTTCCAGTCATAAATTAATCGATCTTTAGAAAGAGACTGTCATCAAACGAACACGCACACACACATACACACACACATGCACTATTGAACAAAGCTCATGTACTATTGAACAAAGCTCTCCATTTCTGAGGAGAGTCATACAGGTTCATCTGTCAAAAACAAATGAATTCTCACCAGGGATAGAAAAACAATCAAGGCTCCCGTAAAAATACCCAAAAGTAATCTCAGCAACATAGATATATATGAGAATATTCAAAAACATTTGTTTTAATTAAATAATAGTCTCCATTACAAACGTTTCATAAAAAAACTTTTGAAATTTCTTTTTATATATTATAAGAAAAAAGAAATTCAAAATAAAACCTGTAAAAAGACAACATAAGTACGTAGTTAATAAAAATCTTTAAAAAATACTAATTTCAGTAAATTATTCTAATATTCTTTATTTTAAAGTAACATAAAACATCAAATTAGTAGTTTGGAAATAAGTTAAGAAATGTGTTTGATGGAAAAATATATTGAAAACCGAAGAAAATGAGTACAATATATAAAATAATTAAGTGAATTAAAATCAAAATTAAAAATTAATTTAACTAAGTAGGAGATAGGTTGAAAGCATGGGTCTATGTTTGTAATTTTTGTAATATCACAGCCGGGAAATGATTATTGATTTACCGATCTTTCCTGTATTGACGAACCAAAAATTTGACATGGAAATATTATTGACTCAGAATATAGATATTATGACTCATCCATTGTAGACTTCCAACCTTGTCTCCGACCTTTTCAGATGTATACAGCACTTCCTGGATAGTAAAAAGTGCACCGCTCTGACCTTTATATGCGTATGTATTTATATATATCTATGCTATCACAGCAGGCTGCTTGGCGCTAATGCGTGTGTGATAGACCTAAATCCGACTTGTCTGCAACCAGCTATGGGTAAACCGTAGGAAAGACTAAGTGCGTTTTTTTAGATTTAGTAAGACAAGAATCTAAGAGGGACTAAGAATACGCTAAATATATCCCCTAAAGAGATGTAGAGATTATGTCTTTGGTATGACAATAACCTGTGGATTATGAGGCCTCATATATAGAGATCCAGGGAGAGTGAAGTACTATTTTGTTGCCATTACTACTGATGATAATACCTGTTAAGGTCTAATCTACGCGACAATTGTTTAAAGATAATTTATATTCGATAGTACCGAGTCCTAAAAGATAAATCTCTTAAGAAAGTACACAGCAAATTCAAAATGATTGCACAGTGGGCTGGAGCATGGAAATTGCCAAAATCAGACCCCCATCAAACATTTATGGGTCTTAATTTTTGTGAAACTAGAATAAATTTCCAGTTCAACAAAATAAAATCAAGTTAAAAGCTCAACTCCATGAAAAATGACGAGCTTTTGAAGATTGTCAATACATCGTTTTCAAGGTTACCTTATCTTAGCCTATTCCATAAATGTTGCATTTTACCCATATACCAATTAAGACCTATAATATGGCAAAACTGTGCCCAAAAATGAAAGCGATTGCCTCACATCTGGAAATAAAATAACCGTAAATGGTTTCACATACCATTAAAATCAATCAATCAATTAATCAAGATAAACAGACTTGAAGAAAGAAATAATCTGAATTCAAAACATGACGAATGCTGTTCGGAGAATGACGGCCAAGATGTGACACAAGATTAACATTTTTAAGTTGGATACAGTTGATTTGAATTCAGCCTTTCTTTTCCTAAACTGGTTGCCATACCATTTAATCCCAATCTGCCCAAATATATACCCATTGATGGTGGGAAAACAAATAGACTGAGACCGTCTACAAGGGCATTAACGCGAAGTGAAACGCATTTCGTTTTATCCAGGATTTAAAAAAAAAATGTTTATGTGAAGAGATGGAAGTGAATCCGACGTTATGTAGTATATTAAGAAAATTGAAAAAACTCAGGTTTAAATAAGTTTATAAAAAATTTTTTATCACAGAATGACGAGAAAAGCAAGCGATACTTTTTGTTTATCAGTCTGTTCAAAATTTAATGATAAACAAAAACTATCGCTTGCTTTTCTCGTTATTCTGTGATAAAAATTGTTTACCAACTTCCTTATACCAACAGATGCCCTGAAGA
>CM042145.1:68424809-68437309 GCA_023376005.1 Doryteuthis pealeii
CTTTCATCCCGAAGTGATTACTACAGCTACTGAACAGATGTCTACAAGAAGCAAACGTACCCAAATATATAACAAAAGGAATACCTACCCTAATCCGGATAGACCCACAAAAAGGAACTAACCCTTTTAAATACAGACAGAAAACTTGTCTACACGTGATGAGGAAATTCTGACAACGCTGATCAAAGAAGAAATATATTTCTTATATAGTTTGGCGCAAAACATTTCCAGAAGAACAGAGAGGATGCCGCAGAGGAACACATGGCTTATTTATAATTACAAACACATCCTTAAAAATATCGAAATGACATTGATCGACAACAAAGAGACCTATGACATGGTCTCGCATACTTGGATTATAGAATGCTTAAAATATATAGAATATCTCTCAAGATCGTACATTTTATCAAACCGAGCTATGGAAAACCGGACAATTCAATTAACAAGAGAAGGCCCTGGCAGAATTAAGAATCTCGAAGGAGACCCAATATCGCCTCTATTATTTGTCCTAGCAATGAGGCCACTCAACTATATACTTAGAAAATGTACAGGGGACTTCAAATTCACTAACTCACATGAAAAGTTAATCCACCTTGTGTACATGGATGATATAAAGATTTTTGCAAAAAACGAAACAGAACTGGAAACCCTTGTACAAACCTTATGAATATACAGCCAGTATATAGGAATGGAGTTCGCCATTGAGAAATGTGCCATTCTAGTAATGAAAAAGTGAGAAATGAACGAAATACAACTACCAAATCAGGAAAATATATGAATACTTGGAGAAAAGGAGAATTATAGATATTTAGGAATTTTAGAAGCGGGCAACATCAAACAGAGATGAAAGAAAGAGATAAATAATTGGTCTGTCCTCATTATTAGATACACTGGACCATTCTTAAAATTGAGAAGAGAGGAAATCCGACAGATAGACGAAAACATAAAAGTATTAATGACAATGAATTACACATGAGAGATGAAAGTGACAGTCTATATGAATCAAGAAAGGAAGGTGGAAGAGTTCTCGCCAACATAGAGGATTGCGTAGACGCCACAATCCAGGGACACGAAGAATACACAAAAAAGAGCGAGGGAAGATTAATTACGGCAGTCAATAACAGCAGCTGCAATATATGGACTAGCAGAAAAACAAGAAAACAGAAATGGGAAGAAAAATAATGAAATAGGTACTTGAAACGACAAAATGGGAGATTGAACATGTAAACACCTAGACACGGCTAAGAAAAGAAAACCTCAAGAGAGAAACTGAGTCACTTATAATTGCTGCACAAAACAATGCCATAAGAACAAATTATATCAAAGCAATGATAGATATGACTGAACAGAACAGCAAATATAGGGTGTATGGAGATAGAGATAAGAGACGATCATCCAGGAATTAAGCGAATGCAGCAAACTAGGCAAGCACGACTCAGTAGGAATGGTGATCCACTGGGAATTGTGCAAGCAATTAAATTGTGATCATACATCAAAATGGTATATGAATAAACCAGAATCAGTTATTGAGAATAATTAGTATTGCTAACACTGATGTGAAAACTCAAAAGGAGTAAATAATAATAATAATGAATTAGCTGTACACAGTTATATGATTTTAAATATTGCTTTCGAGTTAAAATAATTTGTACAGTTTCAGGTCTTCCTTTCTAATACTAATTCTACAACCAATACTAAAACTAAAACTAATACTAAATCTACAACACTAAAGCTAAAATTATTACTAATAGTAAGACTAATTTGAACACAGTTATATGGTTTCTAGCAATTATATGTTTTTTATTAGCTAAAAAGATAAAACTATATATCGTTTCAAGAATAGGCCAATCTAATAATTAAACAGATCTATTTAATGTATAGCCAGGACCAAAAGTAAAGTAAAGTCGTCGGGGCGGCCTAAAGTCGGTATCAGCCAATCAGCGAGGGAGTCTATCCCCTTTTCAATAGCGCTAGACCAAGAAGATTGTTTTTAGCATCTGAGGTGGAGCGCCACACCTACCATCAGTTCCTTACTTTACCACACAGATCCCTGTGCTACTCATACGCTGAGTTGGCGGGGACCGGTATCGAACTAGAAACCTTGTGGTTTCTAGCCGAACGCTCTACCGACTGAGCTAACCCGGCCCCTTAGGACCAAAACAGGTATTAAATCTCCGGGCCAAAGTGGACTTGTGTGTAATGTAAAATGGGAAAGCACACACACACACACACACACACACACACACATATATATATATATATATATATAGACGGCATTTGAACTCTAACCACAAAAAAACGTTATCATCGTAACAAATAAAAACGATGACCCGATGTTGAATCATGTACAAGGCTCTTTGCGTTTCAATTCGAGCTAATGCCCTTTAGGAAAGGTCTGGATCTACCTGTTATTTCACTTGCGATACTAACATAGTAGGACAGACAGGGTTCATTGGCATTGGTTAGGCAATCAGTATAGTAGAAGGAAAAGTGAATTCAAAGATTTACTCCACTTGGCCGTTAGATTACGTAAATTCATAGCCATAAATAAGATGAAAATACTACTGGAAATGAACATAAACGTGCTCAAACATATGTAAGAGTATTCCCTATTTTTCTTTCTGATACATATTCCCGTTTAGGTTATAGATTTTCGGTATCAAATAGATAAAACAACATCCTGCTGACCGACTTCATCCATAGTCTCATGTGGTCAAAAACTGAAATGTCATATTGTTTCTCAGATGAACGATTATATATATATATATATATATATATATATATATATATATATATATATATATATATCTTTCTTTTGGCCAAGTATTATAGTATCAACTTATTATTTTGGGTTGGTACGACTATCTCGGTGTTTTATTTTTTTCAATTTTTTTCCCAGATGATGTTTGGTGGTATATTTTTACAATCAAACTATTTGCCTGTTTTCTTCTTACCACAAGGGTATACCAATATATATATATATATATATATATATATATATATATATATATATATATATATATACTTTCCTTGGTGGGGTACCATGTTCCTTAATATAAGGGTGATTCTATGTTAGTCCTATTCTCTAACAGTAGTGTGTTGCAGATTTCAGGTCGCATATGAAAGCTCAATGTTTAATTTTAGTAAACAGAGCAAATTTATTAGTGAATAAAAAGGCTTTAAATACCATGGGTATCGTGATTATGGACCATTTCCACTCGTGGGTATCTGAGGCCCACCGAGGTTTGTCAGATCATTTCTTTATTCAAACTGGCAAATTTCTTCCCGCCCCAGGGGTGATATCGTGTATTCCTTCTTTCTCAGAACCTGTTGACGTTTCGGTCATTAACATCTTTGTACTTCACTTGAGGAGCCGTACTTGCAAAATCGAATATGACCGGAATTCACGGATACTATGTATTCTTTTACTACTGTGACCTAGACCGGTGGGCACCTCAGAAATAAAGTGACTCATCCTTTTAGTCCTAATAATTATTCGGTTGTCAAATTATGTTAATAGTGCAACAACTTGGCCCAACAGTAACTTGACAAGTGAGCTAGTGATAAAAGATATATATATATATATATATATATATATATATATATATATATATATATATATATATAGAGAGAGAGAGAGAGAGAGAGAGAGAATTAAACAAAAGACCCATCTCTTATTTGACAATTTTATTTTTGATCTTTTCGAGTTTTCTGGCCATCTTTTTAATATTTGGGTGGAATTCGTGGATAAGTCTACCAAAGTTCAGGTCCCGAGTACTTTCGCCACTTCGAAGTGCCATCATCAGGGGTGATGTGTTCCAGTTTTTTTTTTTTTTTTAAATCATATTAATGTGGAGGCTGGAAGGAGAAGAATTGATGAGAAAGATGTTATAGGCATTTTAAAATGTGTGTACTGCATTGGAAATTAATTTTGTTTAAGGATGATGATAGCACTCCGAAGTGCCGAAAGTACTCGGGACCTGAACTTTGGTGGACTTATACACGAATTCCACCCAAATATTAAAAAGTTGGCCAGAAAACTCGAAAAGATCAAAAATAAAATTGTTAAACAGGAGATGTCTTTTGTTTTATTCTACATGTTTAAATCAAAAATGCTGCCCAAATACACACACACACACACACACACACACACACACACACACATATATATATATATATATATATATATGTGTGTGTGTGTGTGTGTATGTGTTGTGTTCATTTAGTGATCCCCAGTAGTATTTTTAATATAATGGATGATGTAAGATTATACACTAATGAAATAAAAGTTCATTGATTTCGAGTTCCCTTGATACAGTCAATAATAAATATTTGGCATCATTACATTTCTGCCGAGGTTTATTAAAGCTGTTATAAAGAATCAGATCAAGTATCTATAAACATGCACTTAGAACAAGACCAGAACATTTTAGAAATTTTATCGGACCGTACTTGAGAAAACATATAGTTAAATAATAAATACAAGTTAGCCAATATTTTGGGGAGAAAAATAAGTATTCATGATTTGATGTGTGAGAGACTGAATGTGTGTGCGTGCGTGTTTATATATATCTATATATTATGGACTCTCTCGTCGATGTTCGACGCATGACGGTTCATACACACAATGAACACCCAGACAGTGATTTGTTTATAGTGCTGAAGGCTTGTTTTGGACCATCCACACTTTTTGGCAAAGTCGATAGGAAAGAATTGGCGCATCAAGGGTTACCACATACCCAATCAACGATCGATCTCAGGAATGTTGAATTCAGAGTTATCCCTCTCCTAGACTGGTTACCTACCCAAGGCTGACGGGGCCAAGTCTGCCCTACTATTTAACCCATAGCTGGAGGGAATTTTGAATTCAGAGTTATCCCTCTCCTAGACTGGTTACCTACTCAAAAGCTGAAGGGCCCAGTCTGCCCTACTATTTTCTAAATATCATATAATATACGTATATAGAGCTAGTTATTAGGTGCTACGATATTAGGATATAATAGAGCTCGAGGAGAGATAAAGTGGTAATTGAGTCAGCACGAACCTATTATTAGTTTGCACTTAAGTGCGCTCTTCAGGGCGCTGAAAGATCTGTGGCGCCTGAAGAGCAATCTAAGAGAAACTATGAGTCGTGAGCTAGCATTAGATTTATGCTTTATTATTATTGCTCTACTGTAGGCGAGTAATTGGTTGCCACTTTGTCTGCACGTTATAATGCTACATTCTCTAGCGGTTCAGTATGAATATCATAAGTATAGATGTATACTCTTATATTAGCATATATAGTACATATTAAATTGTTTTTCTGTTTGGTTGGCCAAAAATACGCCATCACAATATGATTTTTTTGTTAGCTAACGACTATCTTGGTCTTATTGTCTTGACTATGTATTGATTCCCAAAATTCTATTGTTCCTGGGATCCGGTTGCATGCTGTGGTAGTGTATTTTTACATCAAACTATTTGCTGGTTTGTTTTTCTCTCAACCGCAAAGATTTACGCAACGATGGCTTGAGGAATAGTTATTATGAGTATAGTGTAGCGAGTGACGATAATATAGCTTAATAGTATTAGTGGATGGCGGCGACGGTCAACAGAACGTGTAGCAGCTTGCCTACGGGTCGCTCTCGAGCCACATTAGCGTCGGTAGAGGCTGGCCGGCTGGCACGGCTCGCTCATACGTGAGGGGTAGCGTGGAGGACGGAGAGATTTGGGTCGTATTGGAGCAGTTCTACTTCGGTTGCGATGTGGTGCTGAGTGTCTTTGTCTCTGCTGTACCTGTGCGGGTGTTAGAATTGATCTGTGTATATTGTCGTATCTCGTGCGTGACTCGAAAGTGGACTCGTGTAAGTATAATTTGGAGTCGCACCGGCTGTTAGCGTGGCTGGTCCACGAGGTCACTCAACATACCGAACTACACATGTATGACGATTATAGTTTTATGACTGCATATGATCCTGCTTGATCCATATGGCGGTGTGTGCGGCCTAGGGAGTAGTGTACACTAGCTGAAAGTTTATAAGTAGTGGTTAGTTGTGTTTGTGGTGGGTATGTTGGTGGGGTCGTACGTGCGTGGGCTGTAGGATATGGATTCGAGATGGCTGGATGCGAGGCTCGTGTGCGTGGTGTGTGTCGCAAGTTGGAAGGCTAAGACTGGTGCTGTGACTGATATAGTGGGCATTGATGGTAAGTGTTATCACATGGTGTGAGGCGGGAGTGGAGTTGGGCTGAGTACAATAGGAATGGTCTAGACTCGATTTTAAAAAAACCTGTGGATCATTAATACGGCATTCCAGATAACAATTTGGCTGTGCATATCATTGAAGCCTGATAAGAATTATTGAATTATACTGAAATAATGTCTTTCAGAAAAAATGTGGCAGACATACAAAAAATGAGGAGATTGCTTGATTGATATAGGATATCTGGGTGCAGTCATCATACAGCAAGATTACGTCAAAAATAAAATAAATAAATATAAAGTCGCAACCAAAACCGAGAGTAGCAATGTTAAACTGAAATAATTTTTTTTTAAATTACTTGATAAACGATTTGGTTTCCCAAACTCCTACACGGACGGAGAACATCTTATTCTGCATTCAGATTACGACTTCTCCAGTGAGAAAGCCGTAGATTGCTAGTTCCTTGAGACGCAGAATAATGGTTGTTCGCCTTCTGGCTGGAACTGAATTTTCATCGTATGGGCAGGATGATTGCGAATGTCTCTTGTGTGCTAACGGGGTGTTATTGCAAAAGATATCAATAGGCAAAAATATTCCTTGGTAGAGATATGCATTGTAGAAATATTGGTTTAGGGCCCGACGTGGTTCTATGATCTTAAGGGTTTTATATTACTTTCATAATGTTGTATCTGTATAGTGTGATGGCTGTATCTAGTGGAGTCAGTGGTGCGAGCAATAGTCGAGTAGGCAGTGTGTAATAGTGGATAAGGTCTAGAAACGTGCAGGGAAGTATGGGACGATGTCGGTCAGGAGTATAGGTTATAAGGCTGTACGTATATTGGAGGATTGGAGAAGACGTCAGGTGAGTAGTAGGTATATATGTTAAGGATGAACAGCGTAGTAAGTAGAGTAGCAGAAGGTGAACTATGTTTAGCGATGTAGTAAGTGCACCATAATGATCGACTTTTTTAACACGATACTATGTGATGTGATATGATGATGGAGCACATACGAGCTCTGGCTATTGTGGTATAGAGTTGTGCCGTTAATATTAGATATAAGGAGCGAAAAGCAAAGATAAGATGGTTGTTGTTTTGTGAGTGCGCACTTCAGCGGTACTTTCAGAACAGGAGAAAAGCTAAGTCAGAGCGAGTGAGAATCTGATCAAGACATAAAAGAGAGCAATCGATATTCGTATTTTGGTTTCATTATGGTGTTTTAATAACGCATTGGAGGGTAATAAGATAATGCTAAAGTGCTGTGCTGGTTGGTAGCGCACTTATCAGTCATCACGCGCTAGCAGGCAGTGGAAGCTGATATGATCGTCCGGCGAGACGAGAAGACTATCTGCACACTGCTGAGCGGAGGGCAGGCTAGATCCCAACAGAGACGAATTTTTTAGGCGGAGTCGAGGCGGTAGTAGACTGCGACACACACTACCTACCAGTGCGAGCTCTGGTAGATCTTTACCGGCACAGAGATATTCCTGATCGCTACCGCATGATGACCGAACGTGCGAGGTGCACTACGGAGGCGGGGAGCGGTGAAGTCGGGGCGGAAACTAGACTTGGGGTTTCTAGAGCGCGCGAGACGAGCTCCTATAAGCCGAACATTTGAGAGCCGTATGACCCGTGCGCCGCACGGTCATACATAATTGCCTTCAGAGAATTATGTAATTATATTGATTAAGTAATAGATTAGATACTTAACAATTGCTCAGACAAAGTTACCTAAGTGTACTTTTATATAATCAGCAGGTATGATACAGGTTCTGTACGCTTCGTAGTGTTGGTTGATCTGTAGGTGTGTGTTGTGTTATGGGTGGTGAGGCGTATAGATCGCGTATTGAGATGCTGAAGGATGGGTGTGTCTGTGTGTGTATTTTTGAAGTCAAAACTCCTGGTAGTGCGATATGTTTGGCATGGTCTTAGTTTTACGGAAGCGTGATACGTGACGAGAGACAGGTGTGTGTTCGTATCATCTCGGGTCAGCCAGTAGGACAGAGTAACGCTAGTACTTGCGGAGAAAAGAATTTGCGACAGTCGCCGTGGCGTGTAAAGAGATTGGCGCTATGAGGTGATAGGTAAATTTATGGTGGAGCTTATTTGAGTCTGAACTGATCGGAGATAACGCTCGGGTCAGAGTGTGTTAGTGGTAACTCCGCTGTGTGATTGGAAAGCTCTACAATAAAGTGGTCACACCGTCTTAAGCTTAAAGCGATAATGGAAACTACGAAGAGAGAGAGCGGAGGGTATGCGGTTACGGTTGTTGAGACAATCAGAAAGAATTGTCGTTGATCACTCCAAACGTATATTTAAGCCAAACTTAACAATCCCTCGTCAACAAGCACCTAGTATGGCCCAAGTAAGACGGAGTAAGCATATGG
Source organism: Doryteuthis pealeii (assembly GCA_023376005.1). Classification (NCBI taxonomy): domain Eukaryota; kingdom Metazoa; phylum Mollusca; class Cephalopoda; order Myopsida; family Loliginidae; genus Doryteuthis; species Doryteuthis pealeii. Next base: position 68,433,378 of record CM042145.1, read on the forward strand.
CTTGGGTACAGCTGTGACAGAAATACAGGATGAACTCATTGAAGAGACATATTGGATGTGGGATACTAACACTATTTCCCATTGAAGTCAGATTCGCCGGGCGATTTTATAGGATTATCCGCGGTTGATAACTCAACCTCGGCATTTTTGTCTAAAACTGAACTTTCTCCACCAGACAAGAGCGAAATACGTTAAAATGATCCAGGAGAAAGCTCTAACCCGGCATACAGCGCGATGATATGCAGTCGCTATATTGATTGACATTTCGAAACCCGACAAATATTGTCTCTGGGTGGTATCGTGAGAGTTAATCTGCTGGGGCGCGTCTGTGGTTAGTCGGGGTAGATGATGCTTCGGCCGCCGAAACGATGCCTGAGTCCCCGAGTCATGCATCTGGTGAAAAGTGCGACTGGATCTGGTGTGCAGAAATGGCAGTCGGACATGGTGTAAATAGCAGTTCATTGTATGAAATTTATTAGACATCATTACTGCATGCTAGTGGACTTCCAAGGAATGTCCAGCTACGACAATGTAAAATGGAACAATGTACCCTTGTAGAGGTTACAACGAACGCAATTGCTTAGTGTCTCTTGTGGTGTAGAGGAGCAAGTGGAGCAGTGTAGCCGGCAAGATGTTCTTAATGGAGGCCAGAATTATATGTTAGTAATAATTGGATTCTACAGGTCTCGTCTATGCAGTAGTAGGAGATATGCCGTAAAATGAAGACCGGCGTGCTATGACGTGGGAGCAGGAAATGCCAGCAAACAGTAAGCGTCATTCCTGATGGCGGCAGAAGAGATTTATGTGAGTGTCCTCGGAGTGATTCTTGAGATCAATAGTTGGACGAACAGCTCATATCTAAGAGATGGGCGCGAGGACAGGACCTCGTTGGTGTTGGTTGTTCAGTCTCAGCCTTTCAGGGTTGGATAGATAAGAAGCGGGCTTCATAAATTTAGCAGACTCTGGGAAGTAAGGTATTGTGACATTTCTGTAATTGCTCTAAGTCCCCAGTAATTAGGAGAAAGAAGATTTCAACACACACCGTTCTGTGTACGCCACAGACAGCCAGCTGCAGCGATATGGATAGTGTATACGGAAATATATAGTGAGTATAATTAGTGAGAGAGAGTGGTCTACGATATTCGTGCTTACACTATTCTCGATGAGTTAGGGAGTGAGGCGATCATTCATGCGGTGTTCACGGAGCTGAGCTCTGTATAATGATTCGTTTGCTCTACGCGAGGAGACGAGACTTAAATTGGGGCGGGCGACTGACATTTATATATACTTTGCTAAAAGGAAAGTGGTATATCGGAGTTGGGCGGGTTAGTTTCCTATATCTGAGATTTAGGTGAGCAGGCGAGACGAGACCTGCTATCGTTTTAGTGGAATGTGTCGTGAACTGTGAGGATGTCCGTGTGAATGTAGACGATGATCGAGGGAATGTCACTACTTACAGTCATTGTTTATTGTGCAAGTGTTTATGATTTGTTATGCTAGTCAGTCTGGACAATCTATTCATGCGGTAGAGCAACTTGTACAGATCCGATTCAGCCTGCAGATGTTCCTTTTCATTGTAGTGATTCTTAGCTTGTTTTATCACCGACCGTTCTTACTTTTACAACTAATACAAACTTATGAAAGTCATCAAACAAGCAGGATTCTCATGATAGTGTTAATGACAACACCATAAAAACTTAACATCTAATGAAGACAATGTACTCGCTAAAGATATTGAAAAACATCGTTAGAATTTTGAAAATCGAACATATTTTCTGAGAAACTGCAATTTAAAACAATGAAAAATTATGTCACATTGTTGTTCAAATATTTCCTTGTCTGCATGTAGGCAGTTGAAGGGATGGTATATGTCATAGGGCGCGGGTCTGCATGCGATTGTCGTCATATGCGACGGAGAAGCGATATATTGGCTGTTGGGCAGGTTAGCCTGTTTCTTTTAGTATCATAGGGGGGCACTTGAGGCCAATAGCAATAGACATTGTATCGTTCTGAGTTATTGCTCAGAGATGACTCGCCAAGGCAGGGCGCCTAGGAGAGATAATACCTCTTTCCCACGCAGCCATAAGACACAGTGGTCTGGACCGACTTGGCTCGGGATCCACTGTGAAGTGTTGCTGTCGGGATCGTCGGGGGGATAGGGGGTGCGGGTCTCGGTAATTACCACGCTTTCCTAAGGAGCCGTACTGTCAGATGTTGGTGTCGTGTGAGTTATGTAATGATCGGCGGCTTGGACGTGAAATGATGCTTCCACATTTGAGCGAGTAATAAGTGGCTCAGCGCTCGCAGGCCATAAGTTCCTAGTTACAAACTACCGTATCGCGCCATGTTCTCTCCCTCTGCACCACGTAAGAATTGAGGGCACATTTCTTAGCCAGAGCTATCGGTTCGATTGAGGCAGTCTTTAAACCTCAATTCGGTCGGTTTTGCAGTGACGACGTTTGCCAGTTGGGATTCCCCGTAAAATAGTTGTGTTTTGGGATTCGGCAATCATTCATGTGAACTAGATGATCGGACCAGTGAAGACGAGATCTACGGACCAAACTATCAATACTAGGCAGGTGACATCTTTCAAGTATTGTGGTGTCTGGTGTAAGTGACAACCATTCTATCCTTAAAATCCTCCGAAGGCAATTCTGATGGAATCTCTCGACTGTCCTGAGATGTTGTTTGCAAACAACCCAGGTCTCACAGGCGTACAAAAGGGCAGTGAGCACACAGACTCTGTATACACCCAGCTTGGTGGAGATCTTAATGCCACGTTGACTCCAAACCCTCTTCTCAAGCAAGCCAAAGGAACTCGTTGCTTTCTGCAACCTAAGGGAAATTTCTTTATCTAAAGAGTTATCCTGTGATAATGTGCTCCTAAGATAGACAAAGTGTTGGACACCTTTGAGGCGTTCACCATATACACACATATACACATACATACGCATACACATACATATATATACATATATATATATGTGTGTATGCGTATGTATGTGTATATGTGTGTATATGCATATATATATATATATATATATATGTATGATTATATGTGGATATGCGTATATATGGAATATATGTATTTATATATTGTTTTAATGTTCTTATTTTTCTAACATTAATATTCCATGTGCTATACGACATATCTTTATTAACTTTTCGTTCTCCGCTTATTCACGTTAAAGCATGCGCCATTATATGTTCTTCGCCTTCCATTTTTGCACATGCATTGATCACGTCATTTGCTTTTCGTAAACACACGCGCATATAAAAATTAACGGTTAACAGCATCAAATTCACACAACCACTATACACTTAACATCTTTCATTTTGTTCCTCACCTAACAGTGTCCTGAAGATGGTATAAAATACTGAAATACTTAAGTATTGACACTAAAAATTGTTTCCTAATCGTAACATCCTGTGTTTGTTATATTTTTTAGATATTTTCTTTTCATATTGTCGGATTAATTTCCTCATCGTATTTCCATATATATATATATATATATAATATATATATATATATATATATATATATATATATATTGAAGGAGAACTCGTGTCACACACGATATATATTGAGGGAGAGAGATAAAAAGAAAGAGAGATGTAACGTCTTAGAACTTTTTCTTGCTGTATTCAACAAGGATGTTAACCTCCACGGATATACAATATTTTCGGCCTCGAAGCACCATACTCCCATTCATTAATTTCCATGTTAAACATATTCAAATGTGATAAAAAGTATGATCCAAAAAGGAATTCCTTTTCATACACTGATCTTCTTACCTTAATTCTACTTTTGTAATAATAATAAACACCAGTGAAGTTGAATGGTACCATCGGCAATGTAGAGTTTCATTCACAAGTGAAACCAGTACGTTGGTACTGATAAGACTTTCTATCTTGAAATGAATTAATTAGAT